>PYAF01001184.1:259027-295157 GCA_007407185.1 Glycine tomentella
GCGCCATATGCCAGAACCACCATAAAACTTAGATTCATGCTTTACTAAGCTTAACATATACTTACGAAGTCAAGCTATTACATTTAGCGCCACCAGCGCCAATCCTGACTCCACCGGCGCCGCACCCTTAGCAGGGTTTTCTGACCTGAATCCCCGCGCTATCGCGCGGGGTTAAGCGTCGAAAATAACAGTCCTTACAATGTATGAATTGCAAAGCTTTGTAATCTTAATTTAAATGTAAATTTGAAATACTTACGCTCCATTCATCAGTGTAATCGTAGGACGATCATTCAAAGGGGGGTCTTCCATGGCCAAATTAACACGGTCTTCATCAGTAGGCATGTTCCCTATAGCTGTGGATGGGGATGGTGTAGATGTAGGCACAGGAGACGGTGGAACTGGTGTAGGTACAACATTTGTATCTCTATTTGGCATACATACAGAAGAAGGGGATGAAGTACTTGATGGAAGACTTACTCTAGGTGGTCGTAGTCTAACCACATATGATTTTTTCTTCCCACTTGTTTGTTTTCCACTATTCTCCATGGATGGGGGTTGGGGAGGATCAGCATCACCTGATGACATTTTTATATATATACAAAAATAATTTAACAAGCTACATATTCAAATAGTGTGAATTCAATCAAAATTACTTAAGTCACATAATTTAGAGTTACACACATAATATCAGTTGTCCCCTATAGTGCCATAATTACATTACAACATTTACATGCATACATTCATAAAAATGGAATATAAATTTTTAACATGCATATATTGGTTTCGGAACATCTGTTTCTTTGGTCTCTGATTTAACAAACATAGCTTCATGTCTGTGAATCATCATCCAGCATTTCTTCTTTGTCTAAAGAGTCTTCAACTCTCTCAGCATCCATAAAATGTTCATAAAGAGGAACATAAATTTTTAACATGTCTCTAACTACTTTTTGATGTTCCCTCTGTTGCCTCTCTTGTCTAACAAACAAAGGTTCCACATTAACTTTTCCATGTATCTCTTATAACTCTAAACTGTCTTCAACTAGGTTATCATCCATACAGTTACTTAACTCTAAAGAAGTTTTAACTCTCTCAGCATCTATACAATGTTCATAAAGAGGAACATAAATGTTTAACATGTCTCTAACTACTTTTTGAAGTTCCTTTTGTTGCCTCTTTGGTCTAACAAACAAAGATTCGCTATTAACTTTGGCATGTATGTGTTCTAACTTTAAATTGTCTTCAACTATGTTATCATTCATACAGCCTACCCCTAAATGTAAAAAGTCATCAACTCTTTTAGCATCCATATGTTCTGCTAAATCTATTGAGTCTTCAACTATTTCTAAAGGAAAAGACTCATCAACTCTATCAGCATCCATAACTTCTTCTAAATCTAAAGAGTCATCAACTATGTCACCGTCCATAGAGTCTTCAATGATCATTGAAAGTAAAGACTCGTTAACTCTTTTAGCGTCCATATACTCTTCAATTATGGAAAGTTTCTATAAAAAAATCATTCAAAATTGCGTGAGGGATTAAAATAGAATTACTGAATACAAGCTAAACTGCACATAATAACCAACATCATCTTATCATAAGTAAATGATACGAGTATATGCAAAGCAACATTCTGCAATTACCATAAAGTCCAGACTTGACAATCATGTGAGAATAATGTAACTACGCATATAATGATAAACAAATATGATGGTAAGCTATTTAAAAATCACAAAGTTGCATTAAGGTTTACATAACAAAAGTAATATACTAAAGTAGTATGATACAAGTTAACACTATGCAGAATAAACTCCATATCATGGGTTATCCTCTTCAGACTGGTAAACCTCAAAGTCATCTTCTACATCCCCTTCATTGTCAACTTCAAAACTATGGTGTTCTGCATCCATATGATGCGATGGACCTTCATCTATGAATTCATTACCAGTGTCCACTTCTTCAACCCCGCCTCCTAAATCTTGCAATCCTGAAATGTTTTCAACTTCAATAACTTCATTGACATGTGACATTTCGTCTAGCTGGTAAGGCACATCATTTGCAACATTATTGGATTCTATGTAATCCCTTGGCTTTGTTTTAATTGCAACACACCAACCACGTTTGTCTCTTCTTGTGGCTGGATAGGACACATAATACACTTGCCTTACATTATGTGCACTGATGAAGGGGTCATATCGATCATATCTTTTATCCATTCTAACTTCCACAGTTCCATATTTTGGATCCACTCTTGTTCCTCTACTTGATGGATCAAACCATTCACAATAAAATAAGACAACCCGTTTATCATAGGTTGTACTGTTATATTGTAGCTCATAAATATGTTTAATTACCGCATAGAAATCATCTACTCCTCCTTCTGTAAGGCCCTTTATGTGAACCCCACTATTTATGGTTTTCTTTCCCTCAGTCCATGCTTAAGTATGAAATTTGTACCCATTGACAAAGTATGTGTGCCATTGTCTAACATAATTCATAGGACCATATGATAAATCCCATAAGTATTGGTTTGTCACATTAATACCAGAATTATGAACCTACGAACAGTGACAACAAGTTAAAAAAGGATAAAAGTTGATAAAATAACATTGGTGAAGTATAACATACTAACTTGTTGCTTAAACCAACTTGGAAATTCTGCATGTACGTTGACACTATAGGCATGTGGTTCATTTTGTTGTTGGGATTGGAAGAATGAACTGTCCAATGAAACATTTAACAAGTGTGAAACATTATTATTACAGTTCCCAATCTTGTAAATGTAACACCTATAAACTGCAGTACTGGAATACTTACTCAAGGTATGGCTTAACTTCTGCACAATTAATCAACATATGAACATGAGCTGAGTCTTTCTCGACATCAGTTAACCAGTGAATCAACTCTTTCCTAGAGGGTTGACCATGCTGGTCAAAGATTGATAACATTGGTGGACGACTTTCACTATCAACTGCATATGGATTTCTAACATTATGTGGTACTAACATGAAGTTGTTGAAATAATGTGAACAAAAATGAGTCGTCTCACGATGTAAGTACGACGCACAAAGAGGTTGATGTTAAAGGGTTCAATAAGGTTTTCAAAATTCCTGATGGGGTGAAATTGGACGGGATCAAAGCAAAGTATGATGAGGAGGAATGGAAATTGAATATTTTCATGCCAAAATTGGTTAAAGGAATTTGTGGGGTTAGGATTGAAGAGATCAAGGAAGAACCAGAAAGAGGGAAATCAGAACTACAGAAAAGACAAGCTGATCAAATTCTTGGTATTCTTGGTAGTGTTGGAGAGACAAGCCAAAAAGGATCTAAAGAGTCTTCTAAAGTTCAGGCAATGAAGGACAGTGAAAGTTTCATGGAGAAGAAGGAAGAAGGAGTATCTGACAAGATGCTTGATGATGCCAATATGGAAATAATTAAGGAGAAAATACAGAAAGAAGTCGAAGAGTGTAAGTTGGGAACTGAAGAAGGAGATGGAGAAAGTTCTGGAGAGAAAGGTGGAATGGAAGGATATGAATGAATGAAGGCATCAGAATTAGAGCAAAATGTTGTTGGAGGCACCTCACAGAATATTGGAGACACAAACCAAAGGAAATAGAAGAATCTAAGTTGAGGATTGAGGATGGGGGGTAAAAGGCATGAGGGCAGAGGTTGGAAAGACAACTTATGACTCGGTGAAAACATCAGAAAAGGAGAACGGTGTAGGTGAAGGTATGCCACATAATATTGGAGATACAAGTCATGATAAAGAGTTTGAAGTTCAAGAAATGGAGGACAATGGAGGTTTTGTAGAGGAGGAAAAAGTGGTATCTGAAAAGATGCTTGATGATGCCAATGGAAACAAAATTGGAAAGGTGATCCAAAAACAAATAGAAGACTCCAAGTCAGGAATTAAGGATGGAGATAGAGAAAGTGTGAAAGAAAAGAAAGGGAAAGCACGAAGAAAACTACGAAAATCGTGTTTATCACGACGTGTACGTTGTAGCTCTTAAGATGCACCAATTGGGAAATTTCATAGACCCATAATTGGTAAACACTTCTTAGTTTATAACTCACACAACGAATGAAAATCGGTTTGGTTTAGGTTTGCTACTTAACAGAACTTAATAAGGAAAATGAGACATGACCCAGCACAGGACAACCATAGATATATAACACAAAAACACAAGCCAACCCACTTGGCTGATAAACATTTTGTGTTATGTTAGACTGAGTTGCCCGATTAGGCTGTCTATTTTTTTGGGAATAGTGAACAACGTGACTATGTAGTACAATGAAAACCAAACAACACAAGCACCACTTGATGGCTAAAAGAAAAATGTTAAACAAAATGGTAACAAAGGTAGTTAGTAAGCATCCTGTGGTTTATAATCAATATCATTTGCTATAATTTCCATGTGTTACTCTATAAACTTATATATAAGGCTAACTGTAGTATATCATTTGTCTCCTTAATTAGCCTGTCCGATTGATTTCTTCATCAATGCTGGTTTTGAACAGTTGGTCATTTGGAAAAAGGTTGGACAGACTACCTAAGAACAACAATATAAAAAAACCTGTTCTGCAACATAAATTCTTACACTACAATCATACCACTAGTCACCCTGATCGTTTCCTACTTGATTTCATGGGTATGGATGGCTAGTAGAAAACAACACCCTTCTAGGCCCTCTTAACATTTGAATTTGTACCAAGTTTGTTAATTCTTTTTATGTTTGTTTTTTTCTATGAAAAAAATTTTATTTTCAGCATTCCTTTTCCATCTCTATAGTGCTGCTATATATACATTTAATCACTCATTGACTTCTAAGAATTCCATTGATTAGTCAAAATTGGTTGCTGAGATTAGGAAATTAATAAGGAGAGGATAATGGTGGGTGTGCTAGTAATTATTTGTCATTGGTTCACTGTAATATTGGATTACATAGGATAAATATCAATTATGGTTGACGAGGCTACAGAAACATCCACAAGCATAATTCAAGTAGAAAATAACAAACATGTAGATGGTTTAAGACAGATTAATTACTAGAAAACATGAATTGTTGTTGGCTTATAGGATTTACATCAAACGTACCTTCAAAGATCTAGGCCACACCACAGAAAGCAAATCTTCAAGTTCTTGTTCCCAACCGAGATTTTCCAAGCTCTGTTCTCCCACTTTTCACAAATGAAGTAGCAGCCATCATGTGTCATGAAAGTCACACATTAATCTTCATGTCTAATCATGTATTTTAAAATAAAACATGCATACTTCACAGCTATTATAAATGCAACCATTACAAAACCCGAATGAAATCTGTATGACTTGAGCAAATAAGGACCTTTCAGTCTATCTTCCACAGTGGCTACTGCCCTCTGGCCATAACAGAATTCACAATGATCCAAAAGTCCCATTTTCTCTCTCCCACACATTCCCTAATAACCTCAATACTCATCTCTCACCATGGCAATTAAGTTACCCCTTGCCACCTCACCTGCTCTCTTCACACCTCGGTTTCTCCTCTCATACATTCTCCAAATCTTGGGCCTAGTCTCTACATATGGGCCCACATCCCATCAGATTCAATGTGAAGCTTTGAGATAATAGTGGGAATTAGAATTAATGGTGTGAAAGTGAGACCATAGTTACCAGGTTCGCAATAGGTCACTTGGAGAAGTATTCAGTACATAAGGGGTGTATTTAGTGATAGGCTATGGGTTTGCCTCACAAGGTGTTTTTTCCTTCCATTCTTGCATCCATCAAAACTAGAATAAGAAAACTATAGTTTTACTGCACCAGTGTTGTGCATAACTTAATGTTGGTGAAGCCAAGACTTCATTAAACAAAGGCACGAGGAGTTAAAAGCTGGCAAAGAAAAACTTCATCATTATTCTCTAATGCCGTGTTTGGTTGAGGGGGAGGAGATAAATAGAGTTGTGTGGGTCCCACATCTCTTACAGTATGCTTTGGTTCAAATATATCACTTATATTTCTATCCTCTGAACCAAACACAACTGCATTAAAAGATGAAGGGATAAAAAAGATGGAGCTGTTGTAAATAATGTAACTTGACCATTGTTGATTACATGAAATATTGATTTGAACTTTGGAAAAAAAATTGTTGCCATAAAAATATGAGCAGGGCATAGAAACAATTAATTGTTGGCTAGTGTTGTGTCTCTTAATTGAGGCACTGTATTCCCTTTCTCTTTCCATAGCCATGAGATTGAGCTACAACGTCCACAGGAAAAAAAATAAAATGACATGCTCCGGATTTAACATTGGATTGAAGGGTGTCTTTAACCAAACCTAATGATATTGTTTATATAACACCAACTCTAAAAATGTGGAGTTCTTTAGCCAGAAACAAAAAAATTAGAACCTGTGGTAATTGCTTTAAATATTTGGCAGTATTATTGCACCAAAGCTTCTAGCTATCTCTAGAAAGTGTATTTTCTGGTAAAATGTTTTTGTTATGTCTATCTTCCCAATGAGCAACAGCCAATTCAATCTGTCACGTAATACAAACCAAAAAAAAAGAGTAGTGTACAATCATCAATTCCATCACTACCCTCAATAATTCCAAGGAAATGACAATACTTTTATTTGAGAATATAATTTATTTTATGCTAATTCATTGATTCGGAACTGCCACTCTTCCGTTTATAATAATGTCAAAGTTTAGCCTAACTTGATGTTTCATTTGTAAAGAAAATCAGAACCAAAAACATTAAAGCTAGCTAGGGACGCAAGTGTAAGGTAGAGAATAAACATTGCTCTAATAAGGACATACTTAGAACATAGTAGCTGCTGGTAATCAGTCACTGCTCTTTGTAGTGTTGTAGGTCCATTTAACCAATTAGATTATCAAATCCATGGCATAGCTGTCTTCAATTCTTTCTTGGCCACATTTGAAATCCATATACATCCAGTAAACCATAAACCACAATTTTCTACAGTATCCCACACCCCACTTGATACATCCTCCTTAATCCTGATTATGATATGTGAACTTGATTAATTAAGCTGTAATTTATTGCATATCAAATGACTCTCATTAAAAAGGGTTATTGCATATCAAATGAAGTTTTGGATCTCAGATTTTAAATGACATTGATTTCAACTCATTCTAACATGTGCAGTCCAAATGTGTGTGGATAGTTTGCAGTCCCAAATGCAGAAACCAATACAAATAATAATTATACTTTAAATAATAATATATAACTAACACTAATTGGATGATGAACTCAAACTGATAACAGATCAAGCTTCACAAATTAATTAAAAGAATTAACATGAAATACCTTTACTCCACAAAGTATAGCTTCGTTACGGATCAAGCCAATCAATGGTGGGCTGCTTAGACGGGTTCCTTTTGTCAACAAGTCACCTTCTATTGGAGCACCAATTGCATTAGCTCCATCCCAGAGATTGATAACAACCAGGGAGAGGAAATAAGAACAACAACATGTATCAGTCTATAGAAAAAAATAGAGAAATAAAGCACACCTGGTCGTGGTTGTGTGTTGTTATCGTGGCGGTGCTTGGTGGTGTGCATTTAGCTTCTGAATCGCCGAAGACAGAGGAAGAAGAAACCACAGATTCAGCTTTACGGGAGTGCGGTGCGGTGACGGAGGAACAAGAGGCGTGCGAAGGTGCGAAGCTGATGGTTGTTTAACTTGCGGCGGCGGTGACACACGGGGGGGAAGCAAGAAGATTTCATGAAAGAATTTCACTTTTGCATTCAATTAGGGTTGGGACTTTTGTGTTCCGTATGAATTAAAATTCCGACGGACATAAAGGCAATCGGAAACATCCGTGGGAAACCCCAATTTTTTCCACCAAATGACCATTGTCGGTATCGTCCGTGGGTAAGCCTTCCATTTTCGACGGAATTGCAGTGGCCGGAAATGGGCCGTCGGAAATCCGCGCTTTTCTTGTAGTGATTTAACATGTGGGTTTTTTTTTTATTAATATCCAATTTATTAGGGGAAAGAGATTTTGATTAATATGGAATTTGACTGAAAGATAAGTAAAGGATGACAAAAAATTATTTCTGTCAATAATCGAATTTAGATACTATCCAAATGATTTAACCTTAACTTTAACACTTTTTCAATCAATTGGTTACATGTGGGATTGAGGTAATATACTGTGATAAATAATATACAGATGTATAGCTAAGGAATTGTGTATAATTGTTATCATATGTAACCCAAGTGGGAGATTTTTGGAATTTTCTATTCCAATAATTAATGTGGGATAATACTATAAGACAATTATATTAGCTATTTATCATTAATAGATTTATTTTATGTGACCAAATTAAGTGAGCCTATTAGATAACTAAATAAGATGATATGGACTTAAATGAACATATGTTAGTGTTCGTTCATTAGGGGATAATGGGAACTCTATTATGTTAACACGCTATAAGAAGACTATGGTCCTCAATATAGTGAGTAGTCATACATAGTTTATGTTCTCCTCATCTGAAGATTTACAAAGGTCCCATTGAGGAATAAGGAAGCTTTGGTTAAGGAAGAATCATAATGTCATTGTTCGTGATCATGATGGATAGTCGCAAAGATCTTACAACAATTGTGAAGAACGCTTTGAGAACCAACTACATATTCATGTATTTTATCTAATCATTAATAATCAGACATGTTGTAGATCCTAAGGCCTTTGGTGATTTGTTCTAAGATTATAGACCTGTGAATTTTTAGCTTCCGCATAAAGAATAAAGATTAAAGATATTTCGACAAGTGGTATCAGAGCAGGTTTTCATTGTTTGATTGTTAGGATTCAAGTTTTTCTATATAAAACATTATGTGTCATTGGAAATCCTTGGATGCCATTGTCTTGATGTTACGTACATGACAAAAAAAAAATTGGATGAATATGTGTCTTTCGATTCCTTGATACTTGAATTCATGATGTTATAATTAATTTGATTTAGCGTGATAACATTATTTATGGATGTAATATTTATTTTTCATAATTTAAGTATAAATCAATGATAGGGTTAAATATAATTTAAGAATACAATATTTACTTGGCATGATTAATATTTTTATATTTATTGCTATCATGATTGGGTGTAAATTTAGTAGTTATGGGTTCTCCCTATTTATTTGTATGTCTAGTAAAGTAGTAATTTTTTAATTAAATTGATTGGCACAATATATTGCCAAAATAATTCTTATTATGAAATTTATTTGATTAAAATTACATAAATACTCTTATGAAATTATTTATGTGAATTGTGTTCAGGTTAAAGAAAGACACAATTTGACCAAATAATAACATAATTGCCAGTCCAAAGAAAGACTATTATTTGATAGAACTAATTGTCAATATTTGATCTTGAGAGTACCAATTACAAATTAATTTCTGTGTTCTAAAGACTAGGAATTAATGTTGTGCTAAGTATCTTGTGATGAGTTTATTATTTGAAATATTTGTGTGTCTTGTTATATATATATATATATATATATATATATATATTATATGACTTGCTTGTTATTTGTAAATATTTTATATTTTAGGAATGATTCTTTGATATATGGCTCATGGTTGATACAAGGTCAATGTACAAAATATTGATTTGGATACAATATTAGTATATATCATAGTATCCATAGGTACACGTGTTTTGGAAATTATTATGATGACATTTTTTTTATCAATTGCTAAAGTCATTTGGATTTTTGATATAATGAGATATTTATTTCATCATATTTTTTTAAAAAATTACATTGAATTTGGTGGTTGATTATATATAGTTGTGATTCAATTTTATTATGGTAATTTGGAATTAATCTTTTACGATTATATATAATATATAAAGCCTTGTGAAATTAAAAATTATTTTGGAAATACTTCCTTTTCACGTTTAGCAATTATATAATCATTAAACAATAATGTACACATACAATTTTTTGTTTTGTATGCTTATGTGTAAAATTGTCAATTTAATACCTCCCATTTTAATTAAATTTGTTGATATTTTTTGTTGGACTAATTGAAACAACATGTTTTCAAAGTAATCTTTGTTGCATAGGTTAATCTTATCAAATTTACATAGATGTTGCATGAAATTATTCTTGCGAATTGTGTTCAGCCCAAAGGAAGACACAATTTGGCTAGATAATTACATGTTTGTAATGGGTTATATGTGGTGGTTATAAAGATTGGCTTTTCAAGTGAATTATGAATTGTCCAAAAGCAATCATTATTTGATAAGATTTATCACTAGATTAGTTTTCTAGGTGAACAATGGAATGTCCAAAGACAACCATTGTTCGACAGGACTTATCACCAGTGTTTGATCATTGTGTTAAGAGTACCACTTGCAGTTAGTCATTTCAACCAAAAGTTAGGGATTAATGTGTGCTAGGTATCTTGTTTAGGTCTTTAAATTTATCGTAAAGATAAATTGTGTATTATATGTTTATTATTTTCTCATTAGTAGTTGTTGCTATCACTCTTTTTTTTACCACTCATATATTTTTTTGGAATCCCAAATTTGTCATTTTAAAAGTAGTCATTGAGAATTTTCTCAATTGCATGAAATTGGATGACTTTTTTAACTACGAAAAATGCTGACGGAGCTTTATTTATCATGACACTAGATCAAACTAGGCATTTTTTTTGGGATAAGAAAAGGAAGAGAGTCGATGATATTGCATAAAGGTTTTTTTTTTCTCAATTAGAGTAGAAACACGAGAGCAAGATAAGGAATTTATTTGTTAGTTTTGTAAAAAGGTGAGCCATATGAAGTAAAAGTGTCCTAAGTACACTGTTTGATGTGTGAAGAAGGGTAAACTTCTCATTTTGTTTATTCTAAAGTTAATTTACTTTTCATACCCAAGGGCATTTGGTGGGTAGATTTTGGTGATATTACTCGTATAGGTATGCTTTTGTAAGGTTGCTTGTGGAGTCATTTGTCAAGTGATGCTGAAAGAATCATCTATATGAGGCAATGAAAATAAAGTTGAAGTTGAAGTTATAGGAACTTTTAGGTTACTTTTCTAAGACATATGTTGCACTGTCTATTAGCCAGAATTCAATTTTTATTTCTATTTTGAACAAATCTAGTTATTCTTGTTCATTTGGAAATAATAAAGTTAATCAATCTTGTGATTCAAATGATGTTGGTTATGGGTCTTTAATTGATATTGAGTGTTCCTATAATTAAATGTTGTGAAGGATTCGAACGGTACAAAACTAAAATTAAATGAGAATTTTGTCACTTTATGTCATACGCACTTAGGCCACATCTCTATACAGAGAACTCAAAAGCTTGTGCTGGAGGAAATTCTTGAACACTTAGATTTGTCAGACTTTTAAGTCTGTATTGAGTGTATTAAGGGAAAACAAACAAACAAAAGGAATTTAGGTGCCGAAAGAGCTAAGGATGTCTTAGAAATAATTCATACAAATATTTGTAATCCCTTCCCTATGGATTCATAGAATGAACAAATGTATTTTATTATTTTTGTAGACGACTACTCTTTCTTTAATTGATGAGAAGTCTCAATTTTTAGATGTTTTCAAGACTTTCAAAGTTGTAGTTGAACTTCAATTATAAAAGAAAATTAATGTTGTCAAATCTGACTGTGATGGTAACTACTACAACAGATATGATAGATAAGGTGAGAAACATTTAGATCCTTTCACACTTTTCTTCTTTTTCAATAAGTGTAAAATTGTTCTGCAATATATACAATGTTGGGCAAACCTAACATGAACAAAGTTGCAGAGTGACGAAATTGAACTCTTAAGGATATGGTAAGAAGTATGATTCTTCTATTCCAGAGTCACTTTGGGAAAATATTAAAAATATCAGTTTATATCCTCAACAAGGTACCGATTAAAGTAGTTGCTAAACCTTCATGAACTATGGACTGGGAATAATCCCTTCATTAACAACATGCACATTTGGGAATGTCTAGCCAAAGCAAAGCCTTATAGGCTGCAATAAGGTAAGCTAGACTTAAAGATATAGTTACTACTTTGTTGGTTAGATTGGATGCTCTCATAGTGTAAGTTTTATAATCCCACTATAAGATCATTTTTTGAGATGAAAATGAAAAATTACTTGAGGAAGTTGAGTTTGGAGGGGAACGAAACATAAGGAGTGTTGTCCTTAAAGAATAACTTATTATTGACAATGGATAAGTATTTGTACTTACCATTGTTCAAGAAACATATTTGGTAATTAATAATGATGTTATTCTTGACATCATTCAAGGACAAGACAGCACAGAGATCCCTCAAGTATCACCCATAGTTCAAACTCAACAGTCTCAAGAAGTGTCATTTAGAAGATCCATTAGAAAAAGGAAAATGCAACTTTGGATTATTATGGTGCATCTCTTTAAGAACATGAATATGACATTAGGTTGATTAAGGAAGATCTAATCAACTTCAGTAAAGTCATACGATGTTCTAACCCTTAAAAAGTGGATTATTGTTATTAATTATATGATAAAATCAATGGTTGACAATGAATTTTGGAATATCGTCAATTACCTGAAGGTGTGAACCCCATAAGTTGTAGACAAATATCTATAATTTAAAGGGATTTAAAGGGTAATGTTGAGATATATAAAGCTCGTATTATTGTCAAAGAATTTACTTAAAAGGAAGATAATGATTATAAAGAGACTTTTCTTCAATTTCATAGAAAGACTCTTAAGACTATAATAACATTGATGACTCATTTTGATTTAGAGTTGCATTAGATGGATGTAAATACTATATTTCTAAATGACAACATTGATGAAACAATATGGTGCAACTAAAAAACTTTGTTAATGTGATTCAAAGTTTATGGTGTGCAAATTAAAAGAATCCATCTATGACTTTAAATAAACTTCCTGTCAATGGTATTGCAAATTTCATCAAGTTATTACCTCTTATTGTTTTGAGACAATTTTGGTTGATGATTGCATATATCAAAATTTTAGTGGGAGTAAAATTATCTTTTTTGTATTATATATGTTGATGATAACTTTCCAATCATAATATAGTTTTGGATATATTCAACATAAAAGATAATAAACCAGAATATACATATGTTGGTAAAGGAGACAAGTTAGTCTCAAACAGTGCCCCAAAACTACTCTTGGCAAAATTTATGCTTGTCCATATTGACCTATATCATTGAGTGTATTGATGTGGTGGTTATTGGGGTCTAGTCATATTTGATGTAGTGATGTAAGCTACAATGATTCCATTATTGATACATGAGATGGATCAGGTTGTTAAGGTTGAAGTTTAAAGATATATAATGTATAGATGCGCATCTAAGGAATTGTGATATAATTGTTACAATATGTAGCCTAAGTGAGAGATCGCTAGAAATTTCTATTCAATAATTAATATGGGCTAATATTATAAGACAATTATATTAGTTATTTATCATTAGTAGGTTTATTTTATGTGATCAAATTAAGTGAGTTCGTTAGACAACTAAATAAGATGATATAAACTTAAATGAGCAGATGTCAATGTTGGCCCATTAGGGGATAATGAGATCCGTATTAGGTTAACACACTATAAGAAGACTATGATCCTCAATATATCGAGCCACCATACATAATTTATTTTCTCCCCAGAAGAGTTACGAAGGTCCCATTAAGGAATAAAGAGACTTTGGTTAAGGAAGAACCATAATGTCATTGTTCGTGATCGTAATGGATAGCTACAAAGATCTTACAACAAATGTGAAGAACGCTTTGATCAGAAACCAACTACAGGTCCAAGTATTTTTTTCTAATCCTTAATAATTAAACATGTTGTAGATCCTATGACTTTTGGTGATTTGTTCTAAGATTATAGACCTGTGAATTTTTAGCTTTTGCATAAAAAATAAAGATTCAAGATATTCCAACATACCATGGATAGGAGAGTGAAGTCCAAGAGACATGAGATGTCTGTTTGTGAAAAATCGATGCATGTAGTAGCAAATATCTTCACCCTACCCACTTTGTCTTTTGCACACAAGACACTACGAACTCTTCTACTTCTGAAAAAGCTATGAAGAATCTTTCAAGGTGTGAAGCCTCTAAGAAGGGATCACTCCTCCAATTCCATGAAAGAAGGTGACAAGAGCCACCAAGGCACCCAAAATCCATGCTCAAGCATGTTGTTGACAACAATAATTGTGGATCATCGACAACATCTAATGTGATTCACATAGAGAGATTAGAAGTTGATATTAATAAAGTAGTTGAAGTGTTCATCCAAAGGACATGTAGAAGATTGCTAAGTGACACCCGAACCTTCTCTAACGTAGCCATGTAATGTAAGTTTGATAATATATATATATATATTGTCTTTTAGTTATGTTATGTGTATGAAATAAATAAATATTAATGGTTGGCTACTCTACTTGGTTGGAGAAAATAAATTGAAGATCTTTATTATGACATGCGAATCAATTATCTTTTGCTTTCTTTGATATTAGTTCCTTGTTGAATTAATCGACAAGTCTCGTGTACATAAAATTTTAGATGATGATGGTTTCAAGAACATGTGGATTTACTGTTTACATGAAATACGCAAATTAAATATAGTACTTTGTTCTGGTCAATAGAATATTTTGTATATATAAAAACTATTTCTTTTAATCTCATTTGAGTCTGGGTTTGTTGTAGAAAAGTATTGAAAAATATATATATATATATATATATATTAAGGTGATTGATCCGGTGGACCATTTCATAGGTGATCCATTGTACATCATTATTTTTAGCTCATGTAAAGTTTTATTATACACCTCATATTATAACTTTTCCCTTCTTCATCATCTTTGTAGTCCTCTCATTCTCTTCCCGCAACCTCCATGGTGCCTTTGTTGCTATTTGTTGTGCACCGCCACCACTTTTTCCCCCTGCTTATCATCCATACTCTCCCTTCCTCTCCCGCAAGCTCCAATGGAACCTCCAAGTCACCACTCGCATCTTCAATTTCTTTCTCTGTGAAAATCAAAACCCATCCACTATTTCTAAAAATCAAAATCCAATTCTTATTCTTATTATAGAAAAAGACAAACCCATAAATTTAAAATCAACCCATTATGACGCATCATATTTTTCCTTACTCTTTCTTATCTCACCACATCAATGCAAATTAGGAATTTGAAAAGCATGGTATGGCATCAAGCAGAAACAGAGCGTATCAAACATTTGGACCATAAATTAGGGATTCAAATTAACATTGTGTCTCCCTCGCTATGACAACGAACAAAATTGAGGCAGGAGTCGTTTGTTCAGAACCTTGTTGAAAAAATTCAGATCCATTGGAAAAAACTTGCATCCAAACAATAAGGTTTTATTTTTATGAACACAAGAACAAAATTGTTGAAAATGTTTTTGATTTTTACATACCTGTGTTGTTCTCAATAAGTCACTTGTTGTCACCACCGTTGTCATTGGAAGTGCCATTTCGAAGTTGTCAGAGGCCAAGATTGACAATTAATAAGATCTCATTGCAAGTGGTCAAGATGATGGTGTCGATGTCATCGCTAATGTCAAAATCAATGGCATGGTTTCACAGTGGCTGAAAGCTAAGAGCCCACAATTATAGGAAGAGATCATGGTCAAAGTTGTGAAGCGGAAGTGATGAATCTAAAGGAGATGCGAAGAAATTAAAAGAGGAAAGAAATGTCAATGCCATTAGTAATCGTCTCTAACGACGGCAAAGGTGGAGGTTGCAAAAGAGGAAGAGGATTACATAGTAGATTAAGATGAGAAAAGTTATAATATGAGAGGGTGTATAATTAAACTTTACACTTTAATTGATCTGAAGATTGAAATAAATGGTATATAATGGACCACCGATGAAATGATTCATCAGAACAATGTCCTTATATTAAATCCAACTCAATTCCCTCATTAAAATTATAATGAGAATTTGAATGATCGTTTGTTGGACTCCAACCTTTTTAGTCCTTTCTCTCAAGATGAATAAAGTATATTAAAATTTTTCGTAAACCGTACAAGAATTTACACAAAGAGCTATTTACGCAAAGAATAAAATAATGAATGCTTCAAATCATGTTTCATGTCTTCAAAGCTTCTAGTATTTATAGGTCTCATTCAATCAAGTATTCATTGTCTCTAAACAGACAGATTTCCTCTCTTTAAGCCTACGTCTGAAGAAAATAGTCGTCGGGGAATTATATGTGTGCATTAAATGCACTACTTATTCATGCTGAGAAACCACTCTTCATCATTGGCATGTTGAAGACTTCACCAAGAAATCACTTCCTTTTGTGTCAAAGCAAGTATGTGTAGTAGAGTTCTTCTTTTGATGGAGATTGAGGAATTTTAGAACTTGGCTTCATTTATTCTTCATAGGATTCAAAAGATCCTAGGAGAATGTCTCTACACAATAAATCTAAGATACAGAGTATTAAATGAAGTATTAAAATGTCAACTTTAATGTCATATCAGATTATGGTTTCATGTTGCTACCATCTGAAACATCAGACACAAACTTTGTGTAACATGTTCTGATAGCACATAAGACACAACGTTTAACCTTTGTATTTGTTTACATCTAATCAAAATAATTAAGGATTCTGATTTGTCTTAAGACATAAATGTCTTTTAACCTAACAATCTTTCCCTTTTTTGATGATGTCAAACAAACACAAAATTAAAAGTTGAAGGTAGAATTATAAGATATTGCATAAAAAGCATTATCAGATGTAGAGAATATATATATATATATATATATATATATATATATATGACAAATCATAATGCACATAAGACTTTGAGATAAAGTTAAAATAGATAACATAAAACATCTCATTTTATTCATATGAAGATTTTCACATCAAGAAGACGTGTTTTAAGTATAGAATAAAAAATTTCAAGGGCAAAATTTTTAAATTTTGAATAATAAAACTCCCCTTGAATTGATGTTTTCTTCAGACTTTCGCATTCCCCTTAGATGATGCCATGCTTCAGCTTACTTAAACTTTTACTTTTTCTTTCCCTTTTTTTGCCAACTTCCTCATCAAGCTTCCTAAGAAACTTATCGCCAGAGTTAACAAGATCATATGAAAGATGAATAGGACTACCAGAAGGCGTCGAAGGACGAGGAGGTTTCTAGCTAGTAATCTCCTTATAAAAGTAATCCCCAATCATGAATCACTTGAGAGCCTCTTTTTAGCTTGAGCAAGGGCCTCTCTAGTTCTGGTGAGTTCAGCTTCAAGAAGACGAACATAAGCGCGTGAGGGTGGAGGATTATATACTTGGATGACCATGGGAGTAGAAACAACTTCAACAATAGATTCAACTTCTTCAATGATAAGTTCCACATGGTGTGTGAAGAAAAATCTAGAGAAGGTCTAGAACACCACAAAGGAGAAGGTGCAATCAAACACAACATAAAACTCCCTTGTCCATGGACAAAAAATGTTTGATAAATGTCAAATTTACCGTATTTTCATATGCAATTTGAGACATTTATTTGATACTTTAGTATATTTGCTTTGTTTTGAATCAAATTTGTTATGTTTTTATTTTTTTAATATATTTTAGATAGTTATTATGGTTTTAGAAGTTTTTAATATGGTTTTGTGAGTTTTTATAGAGAAATAAGACAATTTTACAAGGTAGCCTCGCTCAAGCGAGGTATAGGCCGTTCAAGCCAGCTCAAGCAAAGGAGCACGCTAGACAATGCTTCTAGAAAATGAATTAATTCAAAATAGAGATATAACTCAAAGGTAAATGAAAAAAATCACTTGGAAGATAATTGCAACAATTAAAACAAATTATATTAGCTGAAGAGATAATTTTCTTGTATAGATTACATTATTTTATAAATTAAGGAGATTATTTGCCTTTATTAAACACATTTATGGTTCTATAAATTAAAAGACATAGGCATCAACAAAAAAAAAAACACCTACCCACCACCCTTCACTGAAAAACCCTTTTCTCTTCTCTCTTCTTGTATTTCTTGAGTTATTAGTTTTTTTCTTAGCTATTAGAGGAAAGGATTGAATCCTATTTGATGTAATTTTTTCACATTAATATATTGTTTGAGTTCATTATCTTCCTTCTATACTTAATGCTTTGTGAGCCTGTGCACCTCATTGATGATTCTAGGAATTGACGTGCACTTTGACGAGTCTCGTTGAAACCTAAACTAAATTAGATATTTAATTGGGGTTATCTCCAGGGATAGAATAATCTTGGTTAAGTCTCACTAATTCCCAAACGATAATTCTGATTGCTTGTGTTGGTTTTCTAATGGATTGGGAATCAAGGCAAGTGGTTTAGGGTCTATCACCTATGGGATTAGAGATATAATACATTAGTGAATTGAGGATAAACGATATAATGACATAGAAGTGTGAGGAATTATAGTAAATAGGGGGATTCCAAGTATAATCTTAGCATCTCAACGTTATTGTTTCAGTCTAAAATTATTATCGTGTCAACAAGTAACTTCTTACCTTTTCTTTTAATTTCTGTTATTAAATTTTCAACACATTAATCTCTCTAGAAAAATATATCTTTTATTTTTTTATTATTTTTTGTTTAATTTAGGTAGTTTAAAATATAAAAACACAAAAATATCTTTACCTGAAACGTTTGAATTTGAATATTCATCTTTGCACTATTCCCCTAGGAGATGACCTGAGCTTCAGTTTAGTACTATAATTGGGATTCGGTTACACTTGGCCGACGTAAATCCTAAAGTAATTAAAAAGTTAACAATGTTGAAAGGATTTTCTTTGGGTGAATCAAGAATGGTTCAGGGTTCAATAATGTCGCCTAACTTCATGGTGAATTACATCTGCAAATGGCTTCTCAGACCAAAGCAATATTTCTTTAGTCTGTAAAACCTCTTCATGGCATACTAATCCAGATTAGTGAGCTAGTCTTTTATTTAAGAGCTTCAAGCTCATGTTTGAAAAGACGACCAGGTCTAGCTTTAACAAATCTGATTGGGGGAGCATGTTCATCGTCTCCTTTCTTACAATTTTCTTTTGAGAAAAATACCCTTGACAAAACAACAGAAACATGTTTTCGTTGTGTTAGCTTTCGTAAAAATTTTCTCCTTGTGTCCCATAATAATCGTCATGTAAGAAGAAAAAAATTATCCTCAAATAATTATCATTTTAGCTTTTCAATATAACATTAACTATATTTATCCACTTATATACCTTATAATATTGAGGCAAATGCTAACTAGTGCCTTAAGGGCATTGGTTAAGGAACTTAATGTTGAAATATTTTTATTGGAAGGCGAATTTTTTTACTTTCCATGATATTTTTTACTATTTCCTATGATTTACACTATAAATACTTTCCCCTTTTAGTAAGGGTACTCGTGGCTCGATTTGGTTTGGTTTTAATAAAAAATTCACCCAAACCAAACATAAAAACACATGCGGTATGATTTTCATTTAAAATAAATTTAGAACCAAACCAATCCAATATTTTGTGATTTGGTTCGATTCAGTTTTATGATTTTTACTAAAATATTATTTTATTAAAATATATATACCTTTTTCAACTTAAATTAAATTACATTAAAGCAATTGTTAATAACAACCTCAAAATGTATTAATATGTTAAACCTTTTATGATAAAAAATTTGTCAAATTTTCATCAATTTTAAGCAACACATATAAAAAAAGTCATTTGAAAAACAAAGTGGTATACATTGTATAAGTTTTAGTATAAGTATTGTTGTTTGAGAAAAAAATATCCAAACAAATCCAAAAAGAATTGATTTGGTTCGATTATCGATTTTTTGAGTGATTTTTTATTTTTAATTTGGATTGGTATGGATTTGAACCTATGTTTTAATTCCTTAATCAATGCTATAAGGACACGGGTTAGCAAGACCTTAATATTAATGAAATGTGTAACAAAATCTAAAAATGAATTAATGTTAATAAGGTTAATTTTATAAAATTATTATTATCTTTCATCTATTTGTTATATTTTATTGGCATATGTGAAATAATATAGTATGGCAATTATAATGAGACACATGGAATAACCTATTTTGTTGTGTGTAAGTTTAGACATAAGTTACTTTTTTTTATAAAAAAAAACTTTTAACAGTGATTAAATTAATCAAACTAGTTACCATACAATTTACCATTTTTAATAGCAATCAAATTAAATATAATACAAAACACCTTTTTTAATTAAAATCTTAATCTTATCTTAATAACGGTGGTTTACATAAACATGACAGTAAACATTTTTTGCCTAAAGTAAGGGTGATATTGACCAATTCAAGTAAATATAATTAAAAAGGCAATTTTAAAGTTGATTTATTTTTTATACATTTTTTTGAAAAGAAATAATTAAATTGAACAATATTTTCAACTGAAATAATGTTGTAATTGTATTCTTAGTTAATATTATTTAAATGATTTATTTCAATTATTTCTTTTATAATATTGTACGATTTTATCTTTTAAAAATTCATTAGAATTATATTATTATTCCCTATAATTAATTGATATGGTTATAAAAACACGATAGTTTATATGTTAATTTTAAGAAGGCACACAAGGTTTTAGATAAAGTAAATAATTGTTTAAAAAAATAATTGTTTACTTTAAGTTAAAATAATTATACAAGCATATCAGAAAATTATTTATTTTATTTTAAAAAAATACTTATTTTAAAAAATAAACTTAAACACAGCAATAACTTGGCATTCATAATTATGGTAAGATTTTTCGAGAAATAAGGGACATGGTGAAACGTGATTGGATGGTGAATTTTTCATGCATTCCACGTGAGGCGATACGGTTGCAGTAGGCTGTCTCGTATGTGCTTGCAGGGAAGCGTCCAGATTCAGGAACTATTTTATTTCAGAGTTTCTTAAATATGTTTGAGTTAATGTGTTAAATTGTTAACGTGTTAAAACAATTTTATTTCGTTTATTTTCATCTTTTCAATTAGGACTATTCGGATAATCTGTTTCTTTTATTCAAGTTCCATGTGATGTGATAGGGATGTTAGTAAAACTTCCTTTTCAACTTGCATATTTTTTTTTGTATTTAATAATATTTTTTTCATATGGTCATACTCGCATGAAATTCTCACCAAGTGTTGCCAACTACCAACCATCAAGTATTGGATTGTCTTAATATTTTTTTTTCTATTGGATAATTTATTCTAAGACTCGTCTATGAGCTACATGTATAAATCCATGTCATTTCAACTTAAGCCTCAGACACTTCCACAGATAATATAAAGTATGATTTTCCTTACGAACCTCAACACTCAACATTATACTTTTACTGTTAACATAAGCCTCAACACTAGTACTTGTAAGTAAGACCATTCTTTGAATATGTTTTACTAACAACGATTCTCAGTCATTAAAGAATCCTTTTGATCTGATCTCTTTTTCACATGACTTCAACCGCAAAATGATAAATAATTTTAGAATCTGAAGAGGAAAAAAATATAATAAGAGTTTAGCAATAGCCATGCACTTTAGATTCAGTTCTGATTTAGTTATTGTGAAAGGCATTAAAAGTTAAAACGATGAAAAATATCAACATACAAATATTTTTGATTTGGTTATCATGAAAGCTTTTGAATTAAAAATTAAAAAAGATTACAACGATGAAAAATATCAACATACAAATATTTTCTATCCAAGAACAATGTAGCTCTTATTCTCTATTATATTTGGAGATAGTAAGAACAGAGAATCAATCATGTCGAGAGTGTCAAGCTAAAAAGATGAAAAAAATACAATAATAATCTTTTTGTTTAATAATAATATTTCTTTTGTAAAAAAATAACAATAAATAAAATCTTAAAAAAAAAAAATATCTTGTTTAGTTTGGAGGATAAAATAAATAAGTTTAAAATTATTGAAATTTTGCATATTAGATGTAACCGTTTTAGGATGCGAGTCATACGAAGTTAACACATTTTCTATACATAAGAGAAATTCTTAGGTGCACCTAGAGCAAGACATTTTTCTTGCTCTGATCCATTCATTGTTCGCCATGTCAGTAATCTACCTAGAAAAAATAAAAATTGTCATTAGTCTACCTAGAAAAATTAAAAATTGTCATTAATGTAGGAAACAATAATGACCCACAATGCTAACATGACGAACAATGAATAAATCAGAGCAAGAAAAATGTTTTGCTCCAGGTGCACCTAAGAATTTCTCCTATACATAATCCACTTCCAAACTCTAAAAATTGAATTTTTACGACCATTTTTTTAAAGATTTTTTTTCGTAATTTTTTCTTAATAAATTATGATGACCACTCTTTTGTTTTTAACATATTTTTTACCATCCAATCGTGCGACCCGGTTGTGACAAGTTTCAATTAGTTTAATTTAAGATGAGGGAGAATGGTTGCTCACTATACTTGCTATCTGAGAATTGCTACTATATTTTAATTATTGCTATCTAATACATTTTATTAATACTCAAAATTCATATGAGACTCACTAAATTAAAAGTAATTAAGACCACAAAAGTATGAAATGAACAAGGTAAATTCTCTCTCCTCTGTGAGTAGTGTTTCGGTGAGGATACCTTGTGAGCTTTTGAGCCTGTCCTTTTTCAAGAGTGTACCATCTCCCTTCTATATCTCAAGCAATCTTTTCTCTTCTCATCATTCAAATGGAGATCCCAAATGCCAATGGCCTAAACATTGAAGAAGATATTGACGAATTTGAATTTAATATTGGCCAAAATCCAAAAATTATGAAAGAAAGAATGGATTTAGTCTGGAGACCTAAATGAGGAGTGGAAATCTCTGAAGTACAAACTGGAACCTTCTTATTCCGGTTCTTCCATCACCTTGACATGCAAAGAATTCTCAAAGGTGGCCCCTAGAGCTTCGATAAGCACATTCTGATCCTTGGAGTAATCAAAGAAGGCCAGACACCACAAAGCATACCCTTATTCTCTGTCCCTTTTTGGATACAAATTAATACATAAACTGCCGCTAGGATTTATGTCCCAGAAAATTGGCCACAGCACAAGCAACTATATTGGAAAGTTCTTGGAATATGACGACAAGAACAATTCCAATTTTATGCACCCCAACATGCGCATACGCATGCTACTTGACGTAAGAATGCCATTGAAGAAGTCCACAAGAAAATGAAGAAGATTGGCGAGGAATCAACAAAAGTGTTCTTCAAATATGAGAAAGTAGGGCCATTTTGTTATCTATGTGGGATTATGGGCCAAATTGACGAGCTTTGAGACTATCTCTTCATCATGGGGGTTGACGATGGACACAGACATTGGAGTGCATAAATCTGATGAGCAGAATTACGTCCAACCACCACCGGAGTCAGTGCTGCGAGATACCTACACCATGGGAGCAAAAACGGAAACCCCAAAGGCCAATCAATGCAATAATAATATGGGCCCAGTCATCAATTAATTCCAACGTCCAGGTAGATCAACATGTGCATTTAATGACAGAATTATTCAAGACTCCGAAACTGCTCAATCCTCAATCAAGCCAACAATCATTAACCATTAATCAGCCAATGAATCACATCATGATGGTGGATGATAACTCCAAAGTATCTGAATTAATTGTGGGTGAGAAAAAACGCAGGCTGGATGATGTGGTGGCTTTGGAAATTGAACCTGCAAGGCTTGCTAAAGATCAACAGCATGGAAACCCTACTGTTGCAGACAATGGAAACCCTAGTCCCTTTTTATTGGTGGGCCCTAACAATCAGGCCCATTAGGTACAATGAGTTTTCTAAGTTGGAACTTGTGGGACCTGGACAATCCGAGCAGAATTCCTATCCTCAATGACCTGGTTAGGATATATCTTCCGAACGTTCTACTATTCTTTTGTGAGACACTGGTTCAAGCTAGCCGTACTGAAGACCTAAAAGTCAAATTAGGTTTTGATTCTTATTTTTCTGTTGGGGGCTCCAATGGGAGGAGTGGTGGTTTGGCTCTGCTTTGGAGGAAATCATTTGATTATCATTTACTTAAATTCTCTTCCAACTTAATTTATGTTAAAGTTCTTCGGGATGGTAAACCTGTTTGGTACCTAACTAGTTTTTATGGGTTTTTAGAGAGAGATAAAAGAAGTGATTCGTGGGATCTTCTAAGGTCCATTGCTGATGATTATTCCTCTCTTTCATGGTGTATCTTCAATTATTTTAATGATCTTCTCTCGTAGGAAGATAAAATTGGCATCAATGATCATCCTCATCAGCGGCTTTAGCGAAGTTGTCTTTTGACACTAATCTTCATGATCGACTTCCGTATGGAAGGAGACCAATACACTTGGGCCAAAAGAAGGGAAAATCAGATGTTATAGAAGAAAAATTGGATTGTGCTCTTGCACCTCCAGAGTGGTTTGATATGTTTCCATCCTTCAAACTTCTCAACTTGGTAACATCAAAATTAGATCACTCTCCTATTCTTCTCAAGCTTAATGATGGTGGTCATGTTCATTTCGAAAAGGAAAAAAAAAAAAATCCAGTTTGAGAATTCTTGGGCTTTGGAACCAGAATTGGAATCTATTGTTGAGCATGCATGGGCAAATCCAAATGGTCATGATCTCCTTTCTAAGCTGTTAATTTCATTTGCAGAAATGAACTCTTGGGGCAAGCAAATTTGTGACAGATATCGCCATAAAATTTATGATATTAGAGCAAAAATGGAACAGGTTCGGCCTAGCCATGAAGAGCATGCCTCTACCATTTTCGAAGCTTTCAATAAAGAGTTAGGAACACTATTGCTCAAGAAGAAGCTTATTGGAGACAAAGAGCAAAATTTTCTAGTTAAAAGATGGTGATATAAATTCCAAGTTCTTGCATTCTTCTGCAAGTGCTCGAAAGAGAGCGAACATCATCTCCTTTTTGACATGTGGTGACGGTACTGTCACTTATGACCGCAAACAAATTTGTAATGTTGCTTACTTATTTCAATATCTTGTTCAATCATGATGATAATGTGTTTGATTTAATGCCAATTAATAATGAAATTTCTCCTTGCATCTCATTTGGTGACAATGACACCCTTCTTAAACCTTTCTCTATGTCTAAATTTAAAAAAAAAAATGCTCTTTTTTGAAATAAACTCTGATAAAAGCCTTGGTCTTGATGGTTTAAACCTTTAGACATTTCTAGCATTTGTGTGGTCCTGAATTATTTTATTCTGCTACTTAATGGCTAGAAAATGGTTCTTTCCCATTCCAACTAAACAACACCTCCATTGTCCTCATCCCTAAAAATAACAACCAAAAAATATGAAAGATTTTCACGTACCCCATCTCACTTTGTAATGTCCTCTACAAAATCATCTCCAAAGCTTTAACCTTTTCTTCCAAAATGCATTTCACAAGAACAAACCACTTTTGTAGAAGGCATATCTATCCTTGATAAAGTCCTTGTTGCTTTTTGAATCATTCATCATATGGGATGCAAAAAATAAAGGTAAAATAAGATAAATGACATTAAAAATTGATATTAGTAAAGCTTTTGATAAAATGGATTGGCAGTATTTCTTTAATCTTCTGACAAAAATGGGATTTCATGACAAATGGGTGGGATGGATCAAGCTTTGCCAGGAAACTATTAATTATTTTGTCCTTGTCAATAGGGACAGTGTTGGTCCTATTATTCCTAGGAGATGGCTCAGATAGGGTAACCCATTGTCACCTTAACTTTTCATCCTTTGCACCGAGGATCTATCTACACTTCTAAAAAAGAGAGAGTCCAAAGGAGAGGTCCATGGTATCAAGGTGTGCAGAGGGGATCCAACCTTCTCACACCTTTTATTTACTGACGATTGTTTTTTATTTTGCAGGGCTGATGAACAGGACGTCAACTCTCTTAAGGAGGTCCTTCACATTTATGCCAAAGCTTTAGGCCAAATGATCAATTATCAGAAATTATAAATTTTCTTTAGTGCCAATACTCAATAACCCTTATGTCATCACATCTCATCTCTTCTTTGTGTTTAGGAGACTTTCGGCATAGGAAAAATACTTGAGGTTGTCATCTCTCATTAGAAGGAAGACGAAACAAATCTTTGCTTTTCTGAAAAATAGATTATGGAAGTGCATCAATCATTGGTCCACTCATCATCTCTCAAAAGTAGGAAATGATGTTCTCATTAAATCTATGGCGCAACCTATTCCCACCTACTATAGTTCAACCTTAGGCGAGGAGTATACATGGGAGGGAATTGTTAGTCTTCAAGTTCAACCTTAGTCGATGAGTGTACTCAGGAGTAAACTGTTAGTAAGTCTTTAAGCTCAACCTAAGTAGATAAGTGTACTCAAGAGGGAACTATTAGTAAGCCTTCAAGTTCAACCTTAGCTGATGAGTGTACTCGAGAGAGAACTGTTAGTAAGTCTTCAAGTTCAACCTTAGCTGAGGAGTGTACTGATGAGGGAATTGTTAGTATGTCTAGATACGCTAACTTGCAATCAAAGATAGAGATAAGAAGATTTTGATTAATAGTTGGTTGTTGGAGTGTGTCTTGTTAAAACCTCCTCGATAAAAACCCTTTCACATTTTTATAGGGATAAAAAATTGAGGTAGGAAAAAGAGTACGACACTCGTTACAAAGATGCACCTAACTATAATAGACTGTCAAATGGGTGGAGTTCCAAGTCCTTGGGATGACCTTCCCATATAGTTCTTCTAGCTTGTAAGCTACATTCTTCAAATTGTGTTAGACTTTGAAAGGTCATTCCCAGTTGGTCGTCAACTTTCCATCTGACGAGACCTTGTGGGCTTATCCGCATGCTCTCCATACTAGGTCCACCTCTTTAAACTGCCGAGGGGCTAGCTTAGAGTTGAAGCGTTGGGTCATGTGTTGCTTCAAGGCTTCGGTCATGATGACTACATCTTCTTGTGCTTGTTTGATGAGGTCCAACTCTATTCACAGTGCTTCGTTGTTTTCGACCTCAACGAAGTAGCACATACGGAGAGAGACTTCTCCTACCTCGGTCGACAACATGGTTTTCGTCCTATAGGTTATTTGAAAAGGTGTCTCCTGGGTTGTACATTCTGGGTGCATCTATATGCCCAAAAGACCTCCAAAATCTCTTCAGCCCATCTTCTTTTCGCTCCATCTAGTCGCTTCCTTAGCTCACCCAGGATTATCTTGTTAGCTGCTTCAGCTTGCCCATTGGTCTGAGGGTGTTCACCAATGTCACACTATGCCTAATGTCGAGGCCACTCAAGAACTCATTGAGCTTTCAATCTATGAATTGTAGGCCATTGTCTGTGACCAGCGTATTTAGAATTCTGAAACATGTAATAATATTCTTCCAAAAGATTTTTTGGACAGCCTGGGTTGTGATATTTGCTAGTGGTTTGGCCTTAACCCATTTTGTGAAATAACCAACTGCCACTAGCAGAAATTTTCTTTATCCTGGAGCCATGGGGAAGGGTCTGAGAATATCAATTCCCTAAGCAGCAAACAACCAAAGGGGAAACCATATGATGCAGTTCTTTTCGACCTACCCTGTATCAAATTCCCATGCTTTTGGCATTGGAGGCACTTCTTCACAAAGCTTGAACAATCTGTCCTCAAAGTTGGCCAATAGTACTCAGCCCTCAAAACTCTTGTGGCCATTGTTCTCTCTCTAGAATGCATACCACAAACACGTTCATGTAGTTCTCAGAGCATGTAGTTAGCCTAGTGTTGGTCAAGACATTTGAGCAGAGGTGAGGAGAACCCTCTCCTATATAGTTCGGCCGACCACCAAGCTATATCTGGCAGCTTGCGTTCTTAGTTTTTTGACTTTTCCCTTGTCTGGTAGGAATGTCTCAGATTTCAATTACTCGACTATCTTCTTTTTCCATCTCGAAGGGCCTTCTTCTACTGCAAGCATTATTTTCCCAAGATACTAGGTTTGGGAACTGAAACTATAAGGCTGAATGGAGTATGAATGTTTTCGGCTACCCAGGTTTATGTGAAGTTGCCAGCCAAGCCAACTCGTTAGCCTTATAGTTGACTTCTCGGCTTATATGAATCACCTGAACTTATTCAAACTCTTCCCTGAGTCTTTAAAATGCATGGTAGTAATTTAGGAGTTGGGGGTCTCAAATTTGAAACACTTTGTTTGTCTGTGTGATGACGACCTTGGAATCACTCCAACACCGGACTCTTTGGGCGTTCACCTTTTTAACAAGTCTTAGTCCCGCCAAAAGAGCCTCGTATTCGGCCTGATTGTATGTGGCCTTCAAGCCGAAATGTAAAGATTGAACCAGGGCTATGTCGTTGGGTCCTTCTAAGATCACCCCAGGTCCGCTTCCATATCGGTTGGAGGAAGCCATACACATGCACCATCCATTGTTGACGAAGTCCAACACCTGGGCCCGGACAATCCCTCTTGGCTCGTAAACGATCTCATACATCTAGAGTTCAATAGACCATGCCTTCATTCGCCCTGGCAGCTCAGGTGTACATAGTATTTTGGCTGTGAGGCAGTCAGTCTAAACAATGACCATATGGCTTTGAAAATATTTGCAGAGATGACGAGCACTGTTAACAAGTGCGAAGGCTACCTTTTCCATCATCTGGTATCTAGTTTTTGGATCCTATAACACTCAACTCACAAAATATACTAGCCTCAACTCACTCCCTTCTTCCTGTACTAGTACTGCGCTTATGGCCTCACCCGAGATAGAAAGGTAAACAATCAATGTTTTATTGGTGTCAGGCTTCGACAAGATAAGTGGTGTTTCCAATGTTTCTTTCAAGTGCCAAAAATCTTTTTCACACTCATCGTCCTAAACAAAGTTTTTGGTTTTCTTGAGGATGTTCATGATTGGCCTGGCCCTCTCGACAATTCTTGGCAAATATCTTGACTAGGAGGCTATCCTGTCGGCTAGTTCAAGCTTCTTTCACATTTCGGGGGATCCTCATCTCTATGATGGCTTGGCATTTGTCTGGGTTAGCATGTATTCCCCGGTAGGTTAACATGAAACCTAGAAACTTCCCGCCTTCTACCACACTTTTTAGGGTTCGGCCTCATGTTATACCTTCTGAGTTGGCCAAAAACTTCTTATAAATTTGTGATGTGGGTTGCCAAATCGTCAAATTTGACCACCATGTTATCTACTTAAACTTCCAAGTTTCATCTAATCTGACTCTTGAATACCTTGTCCATCAAACACTGATAGGTTACTCTGGCGTTTTTGAGTCCGAATGGCATAACTTTGTAGCAAAAGTTTGCAGATTCGGTGGTAAATGTCGTTTTGTCCTCATCCCCTGGGTCCATCTTTATCTAATTGTTACCGAAATATGCATCCAAAAAACTCAACAATTTGTGTCCGACTGATCCATCGACCAGGCAGTCGATGTTCGGGAGTGGGTAAACGTTCTTTGGGCATGCTCAATTAAGATCTGTGTAGTCTGTACACATCCTTCGCTTTCCGCTCAGTTTGTTGACCATGACCACATTGGAAAGCCAAGTGGAACAGTCAATTTCTCTGATGAACTGGGCCACCATCAACTTGGCCACTTCATGTCGTACTACTTGACATTTCTCTTCCCCCATCTTTCTTTTTCTCTGGGCAACGGGCTTTGCATCTTTACATATAGCCAACTTATGACAATGAAAGCTTGGATCGATCCCAGGCATATCTGTCGCTGACCATGCGAATAAGTTAGTGTGCTCCTGTATAACTCACTATATTTAGTTTTGGTCCTCATTGGAAAGTTGGTTTCCCAACTGAGTGACTTGTCCTTCCTTAGGTTCGAGATGGAAAGTGGATGTCTCCTCTACCAGCTTCACCCTGTTGTCATTGTTAGTTCTTGGGTCGAGTTCTAGTTCCTCCCTCTATTCGGTTTCCATCTAGGCCTCCACTTAATGGACGACTTTTGAGGCTTCCTCCCTTGCATGAGGATGTAATCTCAGGCTGGCCATATAACATTCTTTAGCCATCCTCTGGTCGGTGTGAACTGTTATGATGGTTCTGTTGTCCGACGGAAGTTTCATCGCGAGATAAGGAATTGAAACGACTGTGCCCAGGGCATTCAGTGAGGGACGATAAAGAAGTATATTGTATGACATGTGAGCATGTACTATCACATATCATATTTTTAGCCTTTTATTTAGTGGCCCCTCATGCTCGAACTTAGTGTAAAGCCAAATAAACCATTTCGTCCTACATGTTTCCCAACAAAATCGACCAGTGGGTCATCATGTTGGAGGATTTCAGATTCAAGTATATATACTTGAAAGTGTTCCAAAACAAGATGTCAACCAAGCTTCCTTGGTCTACCAAGGTCTTCTTGATTATGTAGTTGGCTATCTCTACACTAATAACCATGGGGTCGTCCTACATTGGGTTGATTGCCTTGAAGTAATCTGACATGAAGGTTATGGGTGGCATGTTGGGTGCTCGGTGCTGGGAGACCATATTGATAGACCGAACTTGTCGTAGGTGCCTTTTTCACGTAGAGGTGGTGGCCCCTCCTCTAGCGAAACCTCTAGCGATGGTGTTTGTGGCCCGTCTTGGTTTTTTGAGGAGCCTCTGCTCTCTTTCCCTTGAGAGACTTCGGCTCTTCCGCCTTTCTAATCGACCTGCATGTTCTTGGTCCTTCCTTCAGCTTAACTGTTGTTGTTACAGATTGTTAGGCCTATATGACTATGGCTTGTGGACGAACTCCTTTAGATGGCCAAGCTTGATGAGTTCTTCTATTTTGTCTTTCAAGGCATTGCATTCCTCTGTCGAGTGATCGCGATTGTGGTGATATCAATAATATTTTGAGTAGCCAACTTTCGGTGGGGTGTTAGCTCTCTTCGGCATGGTCAAAATGTTTATGGCCAAGGCCTGATCCATGATATAAGATCTACTGGCAGTAAAAGGAGTGTAGTGAGCATAATGTGATTCTTAGGGTGGCCCATCCCTCCTATTGTCGTTGCGAGCTCTGTTCGAGCTGGGCTTATCATTATCTTTTTTGGCCGACATGGCATCCGTCCACACTTGGTTCCTATACTTGGCCAACTCTTCCATTTGCATGTAATTAGCCGCCCTCCTCTGAAGTTCGTCAAGGTCAAATGCTGGTTTTTTGCATAGGCTATTCACAAAAGCTTTTGGCCTTAACGCTGTTATCAAATGGTGCATAGCCACTACAGGGTCAAGGATTCAGATATTCAACGCAACTTTTTTGAAACGTTCCATGAAAGTTCGCAATGGTTCCCTCTTTTCATGTTGGATGTTGACGAGGGCCACATATGTTAGGTGTTAAGGTCAATTAGTCCATTATCAAGTTCTTAAATTACATAATGAAACGGTAATATATGTTTATTCCAACATTACATAATTAATACAAAGCGCTTACATGTTACTGTCTGTTTGATTTAGGAAATTAAGATCAGCTTTATTGGGGTAGCTCCCCCTATTCTTTAAAGAAGAAAAAATTTGTGTTTCACGTTTGACGTGTAGATGTAATTGCATCTACAATTTAATTTCAAACGTGTCTTTCACTCTGTTTACCTGTAGTTGGTTTCAACGTTAATCATATTATAACTCTTCTATTTTTTTTAGTTGAAAAAAATCATCATGATTTGTTGTTGACATAGGCCTTGAGGAATTTAAGATTTTCCTCACGCGGGTCATAACTTTAATATCCTATTTCCATTCCTCTTTAGTGTGTAGATATAAAATACAACTTTAAGACTTCAGCTCTCCATGTTGACCGCGTCAACAATTCAAGCTTTCCCAAACCAGATGCCAAACCCAATTTTTCAAATTCCCTCTCCTTTCCTTTCCCACGTCGGTTTTTAATCCAGATAGAAGGTTCCAATTATAAACATGTTTCTTTTAAGCAATTTAATAAATGAAGTTGCCATTTGAAAATGAAGACATATTATAAATTTTGATGATAAATCGTTATAATACTTACGGATGATTTACAGTAGATGATTACATATTTTTTTTTTCATTTTTCATTTTTCTTTTTTGGTGCAAATGCAATTTGATTATTTTAGTTTTGCCAATTTTTGTTGATTAAGTGGTTAAGAAAAAAGGGAATGAAAGAAAGATCACATATTCAATTTTTTCTGCTAATAAAAACTAACAATTAACAATAAAAAAATCTTGTTTATCCACAAATATGTTGTGGTATATTATTGTTCTTAAGTCTTTTAAAAAAGTGGCGCTGGATTCAATTATTCATGTTGTTTGATGTACTTTAGAATTTACATTTAAGAAAAGGAAAATATTATTAGTGAGTGGTGGCTTGATTTTTGGTAATCATGTCATAAGTCACTAAAATTAGGTTATGGTGAGGACTTAAATAATCTGTACTAAGTGGTAAGTTTAAATTCGAAATATTTTGATTCTAAATGGAATAATTTTGATGTGCTAATGTAATATTTTAAGGTTATGTTTAGTAAAATATTTTAATTAGTTTTTAATTTTTTTTATTAGTTGAAAATTATTTTAAATTATTAATAAACAAGTTTTTTTTAATAGTTTTTAGTGTTTTTTAAAATATTAGTTTTTAATTTCTTTTTTTATCTTTAATATATTTATTAAATTTCTTGATTATCATTTTTAAATAAATCATAATTTTATTATTTTTATATCATTTTATATTTTTAATTATTTCAACAATTAATAGTATCGAATACTTATGATTTAATAAATTAATTTTTCAGCTTTGAGCTAATTTTATTTAACATAACCAAAATAATATTTACAAAATAATGATATACATAATTCAATTAAATTACTTTTAATTGAATTTAATTAAATTGATTTTTTAAAATTAATCAAAATTTGTTTTTATACTCGAACAAAGTTTCTTCTTTTTATCTAAAAAAGTTGATGCAAACTCAAGTGTTTTCTATCAATCAAAGAAAACATCATATAAGATGGTACAAGGATCGGAGTACCAGCCCATATACAAAGTTATGAAACAGACAAAAATCTGCCAACAGAAATAGCAAACTACTGAACGTAAGATCAAGAGCTGGAGAATATGAGCAAAATGCAAAACTCAACTGTGTGAATATACTGAATAGTATAGTCGTAAAACTTTTTTTGTATCCTTCATTTTTAAGTACCGGCAGATCCTTGTTGTTATATTTGCCATTAGATATATGTGAAGTCAAGCAATATTCATGATCCTTAACAAGATAAAAATTTAAAAGGTCACATATATAGGTTTACTTATTGCAAAAAGGTACGTACCTATAAAATGAGAGATTAAAATGACATGAATGTATTGCGAAAAAATTAAATCCCTAAATCCCTAGTGCACTAGAAATTAAAATGCATGCATACGGGGTGAGCAAAGTAATGGCTTTGCACGAGTTATACTTGTTACTGATCCAACACTACATTTTGATCAGGTTCACATTTAGATCCTAAACTTCTAAACTAAAAAAAATCGATAATTAACCATATTTAATTAAGATAAGATCAAGTTAACTTGAAGTAAAAGAGAAACAAAGTTTTTAGTGATCATCATTCAATTATGATTATAAATTAAAATTAAAAAATTAAGTATTATTATTATTATTATTATTATTATTATTATTTTACCATATATCTTAACCCAAATTAATATGACTCAAATAATACTAATTTGCCGCAAAATATATTGAAAACAAAATAGGCATTCTAATTTGAATATTTTATATTAACTGGTATTTTAGTATGTGCAATGTACAAGAAAAATAACTACTTTATATAACTAAATTATTAACAAATAAACATTTTAATACATTAAATGATATTTTATATTTTTAATAAACAAGTTAATTCTTATAAAGAATATTTTTTAATCATTAATATTTTTTTTAAAAAAAAAAGTAGAAACAACTATTTGTTACTTCACCTTCATCATGAAAAAATAATTGATTTTTTGTCACCATGAAATTTATACCAAACATAGTGATACTTGAATTGAAGGATGTGTTTGAGAGCTCAATTTTAGAAAAAGAAAAAGAGAATAAATAAAAAATAATGTTTTTTTAAATACTTTGATATATTTTTTTTGAAAAAAAAAAAAAGAAATTAACTTCAGTTTAAGATCTTAATATTTTTCTTGTAAATATGTGTTTTAATGGTTGTCAAGGACGTAGTATAAGATGATAAAACAAATCATGTTAAAATTTTGTGGTTTCTTAACTTGTTTCCATAGTTCTTTGCACCAATCACGAGAGTAAGTTGAACATGTAAGAAAACGTTTTAAATCGTTCAACTTAAAATAAATTATAAAAATTAATCACCATTAATCGTTGGATGATATGTTAATTTAATTATATGCAGTGTTTTTAGTCTTATGACCCGCAGCTAGATTAATTGACGTGATATTATTTCAATTTAATCAATAAGTTTGAGTTTGAATCTGAGTATTATACCATATGTTAAATACTTAGAAAGAAAACTTTATCGTTCATAATAATTTTATCTAATTCGAGCATGTTATTCCAATCAAGAATACTACTTGTCATTAGTGGTAGATCCAAAAAAATTATTTAGTGGGGACAAGAAAATAGTTCATAATATTTTCTTAGAAATAATATTATAAGCTTTTTACGAAATACAAAATCTTATAACAAAAAATTCCAAAATGCCTAAATTTCTATGAATTACAATTATTTCTACAGATATTAAAATATTCTTTTTTATCTCTTAAAAAAACAATTGTGTTATGGGGTAATACCTATTATTTTGTGGGGATAATTTTTTATTAAAATTTAAATAAAAAAATACTTGTGGGAACAAAATGCAAGTGCATCTGTCTGTAGTCTAGACAAAAAAAGTGCTGCTTAGCCTTTGCGAAGCTTACATATTGTTTGAGTTCAACTTGGATGAAAATTATTTTTGAAAAAAAAAATATCCTTTTTTTTAATACGATGTAAATTTATTAATAAATTTTTTCAATCATAGAAATGAAAATCACTTGAATTTTATTTACAACAGAAATTTAAAGATTATGTTCTAAAATTTTAATTTAAAAAAATAATATGAACATCCCTTTTAAAGTAAATAATAATTATAAAAAAAAATTATTGATCATGCTATAACCATTAACATTTTATGCTTTATCTTAATAATTTACATCTATTTATAAATAACTTATTTTCTTACTATAAATATATTTTTTATTATATTTTATTAGTTTTTTTATATATAATTATATATTTTTATTAAATTTTTTTTTGGTCATAAGTTTAACGTATTTTATATTTTAATTATTTTTAATTTAATTTTACCCTTCAACTTAGGAATGGTTAATCAATGGTAGTTAAGTTTACATTGTTTACTACCCTTCTCTTGGACACCTCTTTGAATTTAACTAGTTCTGTAATCGATCTGTTCAACCTAGTAACACAATCCTATATTATAATTTTTATAATTATAATTATAATATAATCTTTTTTGATGCAGAATTATAATAGCTTCATGTGTGGTTGGGCAATAAAGTCAAAATATTCCTAACGTAACCCTTCCACCGTTGAACAACAACAACTGACGTATGAAAGATCATTCCTTTCCCACCTTTTTTTTCTATGGTTTTTTATTTTTTGCTTTTTAGATGTATATTAATTATTTTTCTCGAGAAAAATACATGTATGAAAAAAATGAAAATGGTCAAAGGTCAACATTATTGGTGGGCTTAGAGGTGCTGTCGTTTTATTGCTGCCAGCCAAAGACCTTCCGCGTGGAAACAGAAAGTGAAACATACAAACTTTGATCCTATTCTCAAGGTTGTTGGCACAGTCAGCATAATCTTTAATGGCAATTTTTTTTATAATTAAAAAACATGTATATTTATATTCTAAGGACATTAATTAATTAAATAACATAAAAGATTTTAAACAATCAAATAATTAATCATCAATCTTAATATAATTTTTAAAGTAAAATTATAAAAAGTCAACAATTTTAATTAATATCTCAATTTAAGATTTAATAATAATATGAAAACACTTTATATTGTGAATGTATTTAATTAAATTAACTTTTAATAATATAAACATAGAAAATAAAAAATCTATTAATATATAGAAATTACTTATTAAGTTAATTTTTTGAAATAGTGCGTCCTTCAATTTTGTAATTTGAAAAGAAAAAAAGAGAAATAGAAGTAAAAGCTCATAAGGTTAACTTTTTGCTACAG
>PYAF01001184.1:295257-316152 GCA_007407185.1 Glycine tomentella
ACTTCCTTTTTTAAAAAAGAGATAATTCTAAGATATGTTAAGACAAAATACATTTGTTCAGGCTTTTAATTTAGTACTTTCATAAAAATGAAAATACAAATAACTTCTTTTTGAAATAAAAAGGTATATTTTATACTTATAATTATAAATAAATAAATCCTACTTTTGTTATATAAAATTTATAAAAGATAAATAAATAAATTATTAAAATAATCTTAAAATTGCTTCTTCTTCTTTTTTTGTCAAAACATAAACCAACTAACCCTAAATCTTAACAATGTAAAAGTAAAAAAGAAAAAGTATAAAACGACCACAATTAAAATCTACATAAAAATGACCAAAAGTGGTTTTGGTCACTATGATTTTTCTAATTGATACTTTATTTTTAGAAAATGTTCGACAAATTTTATTTCCACTCCCTTCGATATTAATACACTTTCTTTTCAAAAATAATCCCCAAAAATTCATTCTTCCACATCATTATTAATATGACAAATAATAACCAATGTCCTTAGGATATTAGTTAAGGATTAAAATATTTTTTTTATTGGGGTATACAATTGTGTTGTTCATAACTTATTTTATGTTCTCGTATGATTTCCACAACAATTACTTTCTTCTTTTAATTCCTAAACCCTATTAATATACTTCCTTTTTTCTTAAAAAATATACCCTCAGCAAACGCCCATATTTGTTGCATTTGGAAAAGAGAAATACTACTAACGCCCAATGCACTCTTTTAAATATATTATTTTTTATTTGTTGAATTTTTTTGAAAAATATAATAAATTGTAGGCTCCGAATTTTATTTAATGATCATTTCTTTCATAATTTTATAATTTTTAATAAATTTAAACTGATAATACTAATATAATGTTTGTTAAAAGGATTGTACCAGAAAATGTGATGATAATAACACTATTCTTTTGGAAATTGTTCCCCTTCACATTTCGGAATTGTCATCAACTACATTATAAAAATTGGTGTAAAGATAATAAGAAACCTCTCAATTCAAATCCGACGCTAATGTTAAAAATCCGTCGGTAATTTTAATTTTCCGACGGATTTCCGACAAACAAAATCCGTCGGTAAAACTATTGTTGGAAATTTAACTGATAGATTTTGTTGTCCGTTGGAAATTTAACTGACGAATTTTGTTGTCTGTCGGAAATTTTCAACGGAAAAATCCGTTAGTAAGTATTCCAACTGATATTTCCGTCGGTAATTTTCCATGGACCATTCTTTCGGAAATTTTTGAAGGACTATTCTGTGGAAAATTACCGACGGATATTTCTGTCGCTAATTTTCCACGGATCATACATTCAAATATTAGTGACAGAAATTTTCGTCAGTATTTAAGTTCAAATATATTGCATACATTATAAAAATTAACACATAATATAATTATATAAAGACTCCAATACATACATCCAAAACAAATGTTTTAACACATTGACTAAACTTTGAAATAAAATTAAAATAAAAGCACAATGTTCGATATGTCAATATTAATTTTGTGTTTCTAAGTCAATAATCAAAATAGTCATTGTCGGAGTGTCTTTGTTGGTCATCACGTTGTTGTTATTGGTCATCTGGTGGTTGATCATTGTTTTGTTGCTGCTAGTCATCTGATTGATCATTATATTGGTGTTGTTGCTGGTCGGGCTGTTGTTGCTCCTGCATAATGTTGCACGCTTCAGGGGGTAGAAACTGAAGTACAACTAATTGAAATACTCGCATTTGTTCCATTAATAGACGCAATGCCTCCTTTGATTGATGCAACTCCTCCTTTGATTGACGACCTCCTTTATTTGATTAATTTTCGCTGAATGATTCGCATGACTAGAAGATCCTTGCAAGTGTTGCATGAATGTGTCATCTCCACATTTATAACTATGAGCAAGATCTCCAGTACCGTAAAGACGTCCCTTATGCATAGGTCCAGCTGCTGCAACCCAACACCGAGTCCTAAGTCTTTATTCTTCAGTAGGGTCTAAAGGAGTCAATTTAGATTCACCAACACTTGATTGAACATCAGACCTGGCTTGAGATAATCTAGCCTCAAAATTTTCCTGTCATTCATAAACAATTATTATTTTATCAATTTAATAAAAAAATGTGTAAATAAAAATAGCATGGCAAATAATGATCTCACATGTCTTCCTAGATCTATCATCGACAAATTCACTAATATCCTTTCGTAAATGAGTTTGCTGAAAAATCTCATTAATGTATGCAGATTGACCAAGTTCCTAAGACTAATTACAAAAATTACAAGGTAAATATAACATAACCAGATAATGATCCAATTACAAAAAATGACATTATTATAATTTGTAAAATCATCTTACCAAGCGAATGGCATGATCCTGTAAGCTAATAGAACCATCTGTGTGCATACAGCCACCCTTTTCAGATGCTCGATTTTTTTTTGCCTTTTCACACTTAGAACGATACGCGGGTGCATTCCAATGTGATAATAGATCATTTCAGACACGACCTCCAATCCAATATGACCTTTTGTTTTCATTTCGTGCATCGCTAAACATCTCAGAAAGCCTATGAGAGGCTTTCTTTTTTAATTTCATCCTCTTCCTCTAGTCTCCAAACCAATTTTCTCTAAAGTAACACAAAGTTATGAAAATGCACACAATTACATCAACACCAATAATAGGAGAATAAAAAGAAATAAAACCATAATTATTGTTTGTTGGAACTGATTAACCACCAAGGATTTTAAACATAAAACACAATGGTATGTAAAATTTAAGAATATGCAAGAGCAAAAGCATAACTCAATTTAAACGATAAAAAAAATCCAAAATCCTGAACTATCCATTTAAGGCATTGAAATAATTGTTGACAGGTTAATAAGTTACCTTAAAACGCTGGAAAAAGAGTTCTTTATGGTCTTTTAGAATTGTTCCCCATGTTGGCCATGGGTTAACAGATTGTTATGGCCTATGGAAGGAAAAAGAAAGCATGCGAGAAGCTCTTTACAAAAATATTAGAATTATGCGCGTGTACGTAGATAAATTTTGTTTTACTCTATATGAAAGGATGTGTCTCCTTTTTAAGTGCGCGATAAACTTTAAGTTTAAGTAATACCGTTTATAATCATAATAGTTAATTATAAATCAATAATTAATCATTTTATAATTTTGTATATGAGCATACATTATAAGGTAAACTAAATTTAATCTCTTTTTAATTTTATATTTTCCTAACTTATATCTTTTTACTTTTTTTTACATCACCAATATTTCCAGTAAAGCATGGATTAACAGAATAAAAAAGCAAACCTGGATGAGCTTCTTCCCAAGTGAGATTCTTCTTGTTCTTCTTCCAAGCTCTCTTCTCAAATTCTGAAATTAAAAAACATAATGGCATAATGGAAAATATGAAATTGAAAAGGATAATGGTTGATATTATTGTTCATAAAAGAACCTAAATAACAGCCATAAAAAAGGCCACAAATGTCTTTGACAAAAAAAAAAACTACCTAGAAATGAACGGACAAACACTAGCGCGATTCAAATTAAAGGGGGACTCCAAATTCACTGTGCTGCTTGTTCAACGGCGGACTCCAAGCTAGGTTTTAGAAAAGGGGAAAAATGAGATATATATTATGAGGAAAGTCCCGTTGGAAAGAGTGAATTCCCGTGTTTGCTCACTGTACTGTTTCCAATAATATAAATTATATAAGTTGTCCACTTTTGCTTACTAGTCCAATAGTCTTTATATAAGCTATCCATTTTTTTAATTTTTATTTCATTTCATAATAAATATATATATATATATATATACAAAGTAGATATTTATTTTATATAATTAAAATTTATAATAATAAATATTCATCAAATGTATTTAAAATAAAAAATATAATAATAAAAAATTTATTATATGTCTTTTTCTTCTTAATGAAATATTTGATTATGTTTTCCTTCTATTTATTTTCATTCTAATAATTGATTTTTCTCTGTCTTTGTTTTTTTCATTTTTTTCATCACATCTAAAGAAAGTGTTTATTATATATAAATATAATAAAAAAAATTATACTTAATGATGTAAGATTGATTAGGATTTACACTAGCGGTAAAGTATATAAGATTTTTTATAATTAACACTCGTTAGATTGGTTAAGACTTTTACGTTATTTAAAAAATTATTTTAATGATTAAATCATCACTACATATTATCTAAATTATTATTTTATATATTTAATTTATTTTAAAATAACAAATTAAATTTACCAGTTTTGTTCAAAAGGGTTTTTAAAAAAGGAATCTATTATCACTTGACTTAAGCAATGATAAAAAAAAAAAAAAACAAAATCAACAAATTATCAATATTTATCATTATTAAAAAGTAATACTATAATAATATAGTACTGATTTCTAGAATAAGGTATGTGGTCTCAAGATTATGAATTCTCGGCGGTCAACGTGTCATTTGGAGTGGTGCCTAGTTCATTAGTTTAGTCAAAAAAAGTAAAACCACGCATTTACCTCCAAATTTTAGTATTTTAATTATGATGTTTTAATAATTTAATTTTTTATTAATTTTTTTAACAAACTTATAACTCAATTATATTAAATATTTTCCGTTAAAATTATTTTATAACTATATCAATATAATATTTAATTATTATGCTTATACAAGATAATTAAAAAAATGAGCTTAAAAGGAAACATATGAAATTTAATAAAAAAAAATAACTTGACTTTGATTCTTTGACATAATTAAGTAACAATGATATTTCAAAAATAAAAGTCATTTTTTAAAAAAAGTTAGAGTATGGTACACAAAACACATAGTGTGAAAAACTTCATTTAAAGTGGTTTTATAAAAAAAAAAATAGAATCATTTTAAAATAGTCAAACCAAAATAATTTTACATTTTGAAGTCAATTTTAATATTTTATAGGAACTATTAAAAATATCAATAAAAGTTGAAAGCATGACCGATGGAGAAACGAGATCAATTGTTTGATAATAGAGATATTTTTATATAATTTACTTTGCAAGTATTGGTTAAACTATTTTATGATATATTTTTTTTACAAAAAATACATTGGATTTTTTTTAATAAACTGCGTACTATGTTTTTAATAATACATGATGCAAAATTATTACATATATGATATTTAATATTAAAATGATAATACAAACTAAATATAAAATAACTTTTACAATTTTTATATATCAAATACTTTTTCTAATATTTTTTTACTTTTTACCTCTTGACAAAATATTTTAAAAAAACATTTATTTACTTGTCAGTTGTTTACCCATATATTTTTGGATTCATCCGTATTATGGAAAAATTCATTTAAAATGATTTTATTTAAAAATTGGAATTACTTTAAAATATTTAATTTAAAAAAGGATTTTACATTTTGAAATAAATATTAATATTTTATAAAAATATTTAAAATATCAATAAACATGTAAAGCATGTCTTATAGAATAAATGCAAAGTAAATAAATTATAAATACAAGAAAAATAGTTTGAAATATAATTTAAATATTTCTGACGGAATACATTCCGTCGAAAAATAAAAGATTTCATACAAAATCATTTCCATCGAAAATTTCCGTCAATAATTCAAACCTTTTTGACGGAATATTTTCTGTTGAAAAAATTCCATCGAAAATACTTGAATTACCGACAGAATATTTTTCATCGAAAATACGTGTTTTTTTTTGTAGTGCAATAGTATCCAAATATTTTGTTTCTCATGTGTTGCAATTTCGAATAAACAAAGCAACTCCATTATCACAACCCTTATACAACTATCTATACCATAGTTCTCAGAAATAGGAAAGTTTAAAAATAAAAAAGATATATAAATCCAAATAAATACTTAAATTTTACAACGAAACAAATAAAACACATACAATTCATGTATCAAAATGATTTACATCCAACCTATTTAAGAGCTCAAACAATTTTTTTAAAAAAAGCAAAATTTTGCACCAACCCACTATTTAAAGGAGGAACACCAAAACCAATTAACATAAATTCCAATCAGTAATCCATCAAACGGTCCATTGTCCTTTGTCACAACAAACATCATTCTTGTTTCCCAATGTATTCTCAGTCCACTACTATAGTTAGTGATGTCAACTAGAAAGCGCACATTTGATTCATAACGACACCAATCTTTTTGAATTTTGGTAATGCAAACTAACATCAGCACCCTCCCTTTGGCGATCATATTTGAAGAACAAACAAAACACTGTTATTAATTTTGAATCAAACCACAAGACTCTCACAGAAAGGGAAACTATGTTTGCTTCATCACCGTCGACGCAACATAGTAACTGTGGTGGAGAAGGTTTTTTCATCAAAGAGAAACTTATGAAGATAGATGAAAGAAAGTGTGCTTTTTGGAGTATTTTTGAAGAAAAAAAGAATGTATTAACAACGAGGGAGAATGCAAAAAACAATTTCTAATTTGTTATCTAGTTTTATAAGAAAATCATTCTCTTAGACTTTCATTTGTGTTTTAGATTAAAATCCAGAGGTACAACTAAATAAATTAGATAACCTTGACTAGAAACATTGATAGCCCAAGAATTCTTAGACTGAAGTCCACTACGAGTGACTTAGCTACAAGGCAAATTAGATGTACCATAGAGCAAGGAAGCATACCTTGACCTAAAATATACTAATAATGTTTTACTCCCCAACAAGAAAGACTCCTGGACCTTGACCCTACGCCATCCATCTCATGGTTTTGCTATAAATATTAACATTGTCAATAATGTTGGATATGTATTTTTTATCTTTACCATTACTTTTCCAAAGTTATTGTTGACTTGAGTGTTAAAATATCTTTACATTTGGCCTAACTCCTCTCCATCAATATTCAACCGTGACTAAAGAATGAACTACCATGAAATCATCTCAAACCATTTAAAGTCAACATCGAATACTTAATATCAATTCAATTTGTTTGTGAAGTGTGTACATGATTTTAAAAAATTAGAAATTTTCAATTTTTTAAAAATAAAATAAAAGCAATAGTATTTAAAAGGACTAAAAAAATAAAAAGTAATACTCAATAAACAAAACTACTAAAAAATGACAAACAAGTTACATGAAATATGAAAAAGAAATTGTAAAACCCAAATCGTAACTTTTTTAAAAACAAGAGGCTAAAATCTTTCGTAATATTGTTAGAGACCAAAACATAATTTAATCTGAAAAACACTCCCTATCATCAGTGGTGGACCCAGAAAAATTTATTTATGTTTGCACACTTAGTGGCGGGGGTTCAGGGGCAACGCCCCCGAATTACTTTTTTTGTGTCGGTTAGCATTTTCCTTTCGTAGAAGTTACACTCCCTGAACCCTGAAAACATTGAATTCCCTAAACTAAGTTTTACACTTACCAAATCTGATTTCACATCATTTTAATGACAAAAGTAAATTGGAATTGTGACAAGCATTCAATACCACGAGCAGCTCTGTGAAACTATGTACAAAGCAAAAGCAATTATTGTCCACAAGCCTAGTCACCTTGTTTGTTGGTGTTGTTCTCAATACCTTCTGCAACATGCTCGAGCCAAAGTTCGAGTACCAGGCGCTATAGCGCTGAAGTAATCCATGCCATACTAGAAAGAATGTGCTCTATTTTTTTTTCAAGAACTTGCACCATGAAGTGGATAGTTTTGCATCAAAGTTTCTAAGTAAAATGCCAATATTTTGCCAATTAAATTCATCACCAATGACTATTCTAACATCAAACTAGGACGGAAACATTGAAACCTGAGAAAATCAATCAAGTGTGCTTGAAGTTCCATCAATGTCTTATCTTCAATGCTAGCATAAAACAATAACTCAGGCAACTTAAATTCAAAATTCAAATCAAGAAAAAAGGCACTAGTGATTAGAATCCCAAAGTATTGGAAAACATAATAATAAAGCTCTACAAAAAAAAAACTACTTTGACAAAACCATGAGCTTATAGCAATAAATTCATGCAAGCCTGAACCCAAAGGGCTAGCATTTTGCTGTCCACAAAGGGTAGGATAACCGCACTACCATCTACATTTCCATTACAACTTGATGCCATAATGAGTCGAGAGTCATGACAAACTAACAAAAAGTTGAACTTGAAACCCATCATATAATAAGCTTTTGTGGCAGACAAATGAGCATACCAAAGAGACATAACAAATGCTCAACACCATATATAGCAGAAGGAAAGACATTGGCTGGACAAGCCTCTTGGTACTGTTGGTGCTCGTTCTTGTACAAAAGCATAACTGGTAGTGCTTTGTCAAAGTAACAAGACAATCCTTTCATAATGTCTTCAACTGAATCACCCATCCTATATCAAATTTAGTATTAAACAGTAATAGTAAGTACCATGAGTAAAAATATAAAGACTGTAACTATACCAAAAACAGAGTCGTAGGAGTGCTGAATAATTACAAAACTTAAGAAGTAGATTCTAGATAGACTATAGAAGTAAACATAGAATTTGGACATTTATTAAACACTATACTCAATTTATTAAACATAGAAGTAAAATGAACTAGTGAAGTAAATAATAATCAATAGAGTTAGTGCAAGCAATCTAGTTCACAATTTCCATATAGAAACAATTTTGGTAAACACACTAATGATTTAAAATCTTCATACTCTCACTTTATCTATCTCTATCACATACATGCACAAAAACCTTGACACATTTCACTCTTTTTGTGAGGAGTTTAATGAGAGAAGATACACCTAACTGATTTAGTGAATTAATTTCTTATTCTAACTTTCTGTTATTGGTTGTTATGACAGTTGTTAGTTGTTAGTTACATTTCTATTTTTTAGTTTCTCTGCAGACCATCTTGTGAGTATTTGACTCTCTCGGGCTACATTTTATCAATATTCTAATACCATATCAGATTTAAACTTCCACCCACACCTTTTCTTTTTTTACTTGTAACCTTTTTTGATACTTTAATGGCTTCCAATATCCCCTCCTCTTTTAGCAAACACACAAAAATGGCAAATTCCATTTTCAGTTCTAATCTAATTTCATCAGGATATTATTTCATAATCCTCAGAGCACTTTTCACAAACACCACGTGCTCATTCACAAGTGTCAACCACTCTAATCCATACCCTTTTCCTCTTTCCACCTCCACACTCCAAAAATCCATTCTTTTTCCCCTCATTGCACCAATTTCAACCCCCCCACTTACCAAAACCCCAAAAAATAAAACAAAAAAAGCAAAAAAAATTGTAATGGAAAATAAATAAAAAAAACGTTCGTAAGAATAGGAGGTGCCGAGGTGGTCGTGGGAGACACCGAGACAGGAGAGGGCGAGAGGCCAATGGTGCGATCGGCGGTTGCGACGAGGGTGTTGACAAGCCGACGAGGGGAAGCCAGTGCCGATGACGATGGCGCGGCGGACGAGGGTGTCAGCGCGGGAACGTAGATCAGAGGTGTTGTTCGAGGAGGCTCTGGTGGCCGACGATGGCAGAGGAGGAGTGTAACATCCCGGGCGCTGACGAGGACGGGGAGTGATCACCGGTGCAGTGAGGCACGGACAAGGAGCGGCTCCTGGCAGGCTTCCAGCGGGAGGGGTACATGGATGAATCGAATACACACCCGAACGAGAGGGATCCAGAGGCTGTGCAGGTATGAGACTGTACAGTTGAGGATAACTTAAAGGATTTAATAGGTACTACCTATACCAACAAGGTGCATCTACTTTTCAGTAGCCCATAACATAAGAACTCCACAGTTAAGCGTGCTTAACTTGGAGTAATCTTGGGATGGGTGACCTCCTGGGAAGTTTCTCAGGAAGTGTGTGAGTGAGGACAAAACACACACTGAAAAGTCTTGTGTTGGTATGTAGGGATAGTCGTTGATCCTGCACGTGACTGGGCGTTACAAGTAGAGGTTGACTTGCTTCAGTATAAAGGAAGAAAGGAAAGGTAAGGTATTATTAATTCAAAACTTTTATGTCCGCATGTGTAGACATTTGCTCCACTATAAGTCTGCCCTTGTCTGTCATGGAAGAAAAAAAAAATTTGTTTCAAAATAATTATTATTTTAGTTTGTCAATATAATATTATTATTTTTTTACATATATTTTTTATAATATTAATGGTAGACAATAAATATATAAATAAATTAATGATAATATAATATTAATTTTATAAAATTACTATTTTCTCTTTTTTTTAATCTATGTAAAATAATCTAAAATGATAATTATTCTGTGTGACTAAAGGAGTAATTTGTTAAGTATAATTAAGCCATCAAACTAATGATGAGTTTATAATGTAATCAAATGATTGGATATCTCAATTCCATTAGAGATCTAAAATCCTAATTACTATAACTAAAAGAAGAAGAAGTAATCCGTCCACTAAAAATAATATATTGATCGAATTCTAAAGGAGCACGCACACAAGCATGAGCTAAGTCGAGTCAAAAGTTCATGCAAGCTCCAGCTATAAATTCTAATGATCAAGGTGAAGACTGTTTTAGAGGGATAATAGTTAATTTTCTTCGATACTTACAGGGTGATTTATTTATTATGAGAAAGACATAATGAGTTGAAATAGAAGTTTCTTTTCGTATTTAGCTCATAGCAGATACGTTCCTTACTTGTACATCTGTACTAGAAACGTATAAAAGAAAATAATAAATAATAAATATGACCCAGCCAAAAGTACGAAACATCGTAGATTTTTTGTCGCCATCGAAAGGTCTAATGATTTATTTTTTTCCTTTCGTTTAAATTGAAATCAAAACAAATATCAAAATGTCAAAGACCCACGCAATTATCCAAGCAATGAGGGGTTGGTGGTGAATTTGACTACCTCTATCAATTTGAAAATAATCTAATAATAAAAAATTATAACTTATAACGCCGAAATCAATGTCTTTTGCATTTTCTAATTAAGAAAATAAGAAAAACATACTGGCCGGTACCGATTATATAAAATGCGTGCATAAAATAAATTACACACTTACTGAATATGTATTAATATGAATTATTCAATTACAGTAGAACAAGATACTATTTAAAAAAACATTTTCATATCTCAATTATCATTTACACTTCTTAATAAAATGATAAAATTAGACTATGGCATAAAAAAAATCTTGATAAGACTTACTATCGGTCCCATTTAATATAGATTTTAGTAAAACTAATTTTCATAGAAACTAAAATTTATTTTTCAAAAGAAATATTAAATTAATCAAATTATAATGAAAAACATTTCTTTACAAATTAATTGGAAATAAATTCTATATATATAACACAATATACACCTTTTTGAATTAAATTAATTTTCAAAGAGAAAAAAATGAAAAATAATAATTCCAAAATATATTTATTTCTCATTTAATATTTTTTTATAAAATAATAAGGAAACTTGTAAGAAATTATATCATTGCTCAGCGTGAAATTTTCTACTTTATGAAAAGTCAATTCAACAATTTAGAATTAATTTTCAAACAATTCCTATTTTGCAACCAAACATTACTGATATAAAACAAACTAATTTTATTATAGTCTATAGTCGTGTAATAAAATTATAAAAGGTGTGTAACTGATCAGTTTTTTTTTTTTTCCCTACAAATCTATCTGCATATTTCACTTGAAAAAAACAAATATGCGTGTAGGAGGAAATGTGAATACTGTTATTTAATAGTATAATTTAACAATATTTTCTAATTCGCCAAAACTTATTAGAAACTAAAAAAATAATGAATGCAGCTTATAAAATAAGAAGTACGTCACACGATTATTTATGATGTCTCATAAATTTTAGTTAATAATAAAAGTACATGTAGAAGAATGTGTTAAAAAATACAGTACTACGATAATATTTCTCGTTCAATAAAGATATTGGGGAAAAATATTTAATTCCTTATATAAAAGTGTATAAAAAATAAAAACTAAATTAATACTTAGAGTGATATGAAGTAAGATTTTAAATTTGAGTTTTATATGTAAAAAATATGATAAAAATGAGAAAATTCATTAAAGATGACTTTGATAAATTTTATGACTAATATTAATTATTAGTAAAATTAATATTGATTATTAATAAAATTCAAAGATATTTCATATAATCACATGATTAAAAAAAAGTATAAAAAAATAATAGAAGCTCATGTCACATGTATTAAAGCTATTACTTTAAGGAATAGCACCGAACAGCTACATTGAACTTTAGGATATTCGTTTTAGAAAAATTTAGGATACAAATTTGAGGTGCAAGGAATGATAACTCTATTGGTATATTTTTAATTATCGATTTATTATTACTTAATTCCTAAGGGGCCAATTTTCTTTGTCTTTTCTCAACCAAACTACTTCTCTCTCACACACTTTTCCTCTCTCTCTCTCTCTCTCTCTTCTCGTTCCGCCGGAGAAATCAGAACCCACCGGCGGCACCACACGACGAGCCACTTCACAGTAAACCCTAAACACTTAACAGAGAAAGAGAGACTCTGGTTGATGCTCTAGAAAGTTCACTATGGGAAACTGCAACGCGTGTGCGAAAGCTGATGTCGTAGAAGACAGCACCAACAAGAGGACCAAGAAGTCTAATGAAACGAACCGCGGTGGTAGGAAGAAGGAGCAGAACCAGAAAAAAACGAACCCGTTCTCGGACGAACCGGCCCGGTCGGCGGCTCCGATCCGGGTATTGAAGGACGTGATTCCAATGAGCCACCGGACGCGCATAAGCGACAAGTACATACTGGGCCGGGAACTGGGCCGGGGCGAGTTCGGCATCACCTACCTCTGCACGGACCGCGAGACCAAGGAGGCCCTAGCCTGCAAGTCGATTTCCAAGCGGAAGCTCCGGACCGCCGTGGACATCGAAGACGTGCGCCGCGAGGTCGCTATCATGTCCACGCTGCCGGAGCACCCCAACATAGTGAAGCTGAAGGCAACCTACGAGGACAACGAGAACGTCCACCTCGTCATGGAGCTCTGCGAGGGAGGCGAGCTCTTCGACCGGATTGTCGCCCGCGGTCACTACAGCGAGCGCGCCGCCGCCGCCGTGGCACGCACCATCGCCGAGGTTGTCAGGATGTGCCACAGCAATGGGGTCATGCACAGGGACCTCAAGCCCGAGAATTTCCTCTTCGCGAACAAGAAAGAGAATTCCGCTCTCAAGGCCATCGATTTCGGCCTCTCCGTCTTCTTCAAGCCAGGTAAGACAAGACAAGACATTTCTGGAGATAGGAGATTGGTTGGGTGGTTAAGAAAGAAGGAAAAGAGGGAAAAGTTACGGGCGGTCAAGGTCAATCCCTCCTCCTGTTAACAAAAACTAACCATTAACATAAAATAAAAAAGACAAGACAATTCTGTTCGAGTCGGATAATTGTATAATTTTTTTTATTTTTATTTTTTAAAATTTTGTGTTGGATTTCTTTTATTAGGGGAGAGGTTTACGGAGATTGTTGGGAGTCCTTACTATATGGCGCCGGAGGTTTTGAAGCGGAATTACGGGCCGGAGGTTGATGTGTGGAGTGCTGGGGTGATTCTTTATATTTTGTTGTGTGGTGCTCCTCCGTTTTGGGCAGGTAAGGGTTTGTGTTTCTTTTGTTGTTCTGGATGGGTTTGATTGTGTTTATATTTGATTTGAAGTTGAGGTTTTGGTGTGGTTTTTGGATGTGGCAGATACTGAGCAAGGTGTGGCTTTGGCGATCTTAAGAGGTGTGATTGACTTCAAGAGGGAACCTTGGCCGCATATATCGGACAGTGCCAAGAGCCTTGTGCGGCAAATGTTGGAGCCGGATCCTAAAAAGCGCTTGACAGCAGAACAGGTGCTTGGTAAGTCATTCACTGTAATGTGTGGTCTTGTGCTAACAAAAACTAACAATACTAGCAACTAACATTTGTCGATAAAAAAAAAAAAAAAACAAAAAACTGTGTGGCCGTGTGGTGTAGTGTACTACTGTCTACTCACTAGGTAGCAAGATGTTGGATTTTGTAACAAGGGAAATTTTGCTCTTTATAGCTTATTTTTATGTTTTTTCCTTCTATAGAATTATACCACTATATGTTCACCTTTGTGTTGATTGTGGTTTCATTGGAATTGGCTTTAATGCAGAAGTATGATAAGTGAGTTTGTTTCAAATTTCAGTATCTTTTGTTGGCTCTCAATAAATGATCTGACAGGTATCCCTATAATTTTTGTACATCAGTACTGGAATCTGTAAGGGATGCCTCATAAACATTAGTTTCCTTCTTTGTGTCAGATTCTTGCATCGTGAGTGTAATAGGACTTCAAATGTGTGGACGAAATTTGTCAGCAGAAAGCCCAGTAAAACGAAGGGGGATATAAGAAAAAATTAAATCCCTAAATATCTTTGTTATGCATACCTGTGTTCCAGAATAGGTAGCTATAATGTTTGAGGAAAATTTTCTTTGTGGGTGGGATTAGTGGGTGAAGTGTAGGATTAATTGTTAGGTGTAATACAACTAGGGGTTGCTTGGTTGAGTAGGTGGAAACTGGGAAGGTGGGGAATTTGGAATGAAAACCACTTCTCACTTTATTGATATGACTATAATACGAGAAGGTGGAAACTAAAATATTCATTTTCAAGGTCATAGCACTAACTTTAGTTGAAAATTATGTTTAGTCAGTCATATATTTTCCACATACCCACTTTCCACTAACTCAACCAAGCATAGTGTTCATCTATGGTTTATATTTATGATACTCCTATTTATTGCTTCTCCTGGGCTAGTTAGCAAGCTATAACTTCACACAAGATAGATTTCAACTATTGTTTATAAGCTAAGTTGGATTCATTTTGTATTTGTTTTGGGTTTAAAATGTAGCAATCTTCATTCATTTTGTCTTACTAAGGCAGATAGGGGTGAGGGGAGTGAATACAGTTTTTACTCTTTTGAAGTTGAATAGTGACATCTATTATTATTGTTGTTCTTATTCTTATTATTTTATAAAAACAGTGGTATTTATGGTCTATGTTGTGTTTAGAAGATTTTGTTTTGATAAGTAAACAGGCTTTCTTATGGGCTTCAAAATCAGAATATTGCAACAGTTTGAAATTGCTGTGCTTAATATCATGTTTCTTTGTTTTAAAAGGAATATTCTCATTCTCACTCAGATCCTTTGCCCATTTTCCCCTTCTCCTCAAAAAGGAAAATAAATTGTTAAACATTTGAATCCTTATGACATGGGTTGGGAGACAGGACTTTATGTTAGGTCTATCTTATGAAGAAAGTCATGTGAATATTTACCATCTTTAATTATGTTTACAGAACATCCCTGGCTGCAAAATGCAAAGAAAGCTCCAAATGTTCCATTAGGAGATATTGTGAGGTCAAGGCTTAAGCAGTTTTCTGTGATGAATAGATTCAAAAAGAAAGCTCTGCGGGTTAGCATCTATTGTGGTTTATGCTGGATTGCTGACTCAAATCTTTGTGTGATTAAAATATTAAGTTGAAAAGTTAGTGATTTAGGTTTCTTTGAATGGATGATACAGGTAATTGCAGAACATTTATCTGTTGAAGAGGTAGAAATAATCAAAGATATGTTTACATTGATGGATACTGACCAAGATGGCAGAGTAACATTTGAGGAACTGAAGGCTGGGTTGAGGAAGGTTGGTTCACAATTGGCTGAGCCGGAGATTAAGATGCTGATGGAAGTGGTAAATTTCTATAACTGTGTATCATTTATAATATACAATGTAATTACTTCGAATAATATCAGTTCTTTGATCATTACTATGTTTATGACTTAAGTCAATCTGAGGGAGCTCTTGGAAGCATTTTTCTGCTGGAATAAGGATTTTTCTCTCTCTCATGTATACACCATTACATATGAACGTGGCATGCACAAGACAAATGTATCTTGTCTTGCCATTTTGGATGTTGTGTTGAGATCATATAATATTAGATGCCACATTTAACCCAACTGTTTGCTGTATATTATATCTAAATCAACTTATAGGGACCTTTGGTTTATGGTAATATTTGGTTATTATTAATTAGTATTTTAAAAAATGATGCTAAAGGTTTTATCGATTATGAATATCACCTTTTGTTGTGGTAATATTTGCTTATTTGGTATATCACATTTTTTGTCTCTCTTGTGGAGATTGTTGTTTTAGGCATTGCTAGAGGAAAGTGGCACCAGTTTATTAAAAACACTTCCTATTTTTGTATAAAGTTAAGTGGAACACTCTTACTTTTATTTGAAGTGAGATTCATATTTCTAAAAGGCGAATAAATTGATTTGCCATGCATACCCTGATCTTGGACTTGTTAAGTGTATTTTTAACACAAATTTATGATTCAAGAATGGTTTCCTTTGTTTTGAATTACATAGGCTGATGTTGATGGGAATGGAGTACTTGACTATGGAGAGTTTGTAGCTGTTACAATTCACTTGCAAAAAATGGAGAATGATGAGCATTTCCACAAAGCATTTAAGTTTTTTGACAAAGATGGGAGTGGGTATATTGAGTTACGTGAGCTAGAGGAAGCATTAGCAGATGAGTCAGGAGAAACTGATGCTGATGTATTGAATGACATCATGCGTGAAGTTGACACTGACAAGGTTTGACTTTTATGTTAATTTCTTGTTGTTTTACTTGTTTCTAGTTTTCCAATATGCAGATTCTTAGTATATTTGTGCAAAGTTTGAAATTTCAGTGAAAATTACAATTATTTGCTGCCTCTCATGTTACTTGCCTTTACCATTTTATGTACACATCCTGCTTGCTTCTGTACGTGTTGTTCCAACGTTTTTCTGTTTTCACTTCACAGGATGGTCGCATCAGTTATGAGGAGTTTGTGGCAATGATGAAAACTGGAACTGACTGGAGAAAAGCATCCAGGCAATATTCAAGGGAGAGATTCAAGAGTTTGAGCCTAAATTTGATGAAAGATGGCTCGCTCCAGCTTCATGATGAAATTACTGGTCAAGCTGTGGTGGTTTGAGTGTAAAGTAACTTCTTTCTGTAACCTCATGCCATGCTCACTCAGTTACTCATTTTTCTTGCACCGCCTATATTGTGCTTGAAATATTGCTTGCGGAATCTCTCCACGGAGCAAGTTTTGGGCAGGTTTGGGTTTGAGTGTTTGAAGCATTCTAATGATCTTGAGTTGGAGTTGGAGTTGGTTATCTTAGTAGGCTTGGATGTTAGATGCCTGAAGCTTGCGTTGGAGGATTGCAATTGCATACTAAAGAGGGTTCATTGTTCATAGCTTGTCACCAAAAGGTGTGGGGCACATGCTAGAGCTACATACCCGATAAAAGTTACATATTCTTTGTATATCTGTGTTATATTTGTGTTTGATAATTCCATTGGTAAATGTGATTTTTCTAACTTGTGTGCAGAAAACCAGTCATAGGATTTGTCTCATTGGCGACATGTACTTCTGAGAAAGTTTATAGAAAGTCTAGGCATCTACTAGTTGAAGCTATTTAATTTGTCTGAAAATGTAGCTATTTCAAGCCCTCATTTTTTCATTTCCCCCATTTATAAATTATCCTTTGCCCCTATTATGAACTTTATGGTTAATTTGCATGAGGTAGAAATATAATCTGAAACAGTTCTAAATTGTAAATACAATGGTTTGTTGTGTCCAACATATGCTAAATTACAAATCAAACTTGTGTGAAGTGTTCGCAATCTCTCACTATAGTCATTTGGAAGTAAAGATACGTAACTTCTTATCAGGGTTACGATTACCAAAATTCCATCCTTATGTTTAGTTTTTAAACGTTTGACTTCAAATGACATGTTATCTGAAGAAATTGTGATAGTCCTTATGTCTCTCCTATATGATAATGGTAATGTTTACATCTCGATAGTTTTAGAAATAGGATTTACCCAAAATAAAATGAAGATTGAATAAATGGTCGAAGCTTAACTCATGTTAACATGTATCAAATGGACCTTAATCAATAGGTATAATTTCTTAATAACTTAATCAAAATTACTGAAAACCTTTGGATGATCGATCAAGATTCCAGAGTTTATATTTTTTTTAACTTTTTCTCATATCTTACCAAATAAGTTAGTCAAGAAGAAAGGTAATGAATAATAAATTAATAATAATTGCTAGTATTCATGACAGGATCTCATACCAAATAAGTGCGTCGTCGTTTTCTTTTTCTTTTCTGTTTTTACAAACTTCTAGGAGCCAAACATAATATTTTGGTGCATGGAGCTGAAAAACTTTCCTACATGTTTCTTTTACACATTGTATGCTTTTGTCTTTACATTTCCCCCCAACATATATCTTCTCTAGAAAAACACAATCATACAATCACATTAAATATAAATACTTCCTTCATATGACATCTTTTTTTTTTTTTTTTTTTTCACTTTCATATCACATCTTAAACTCTAATAAATTAGGACAATATTTGTATATCTCACTCTCTTACAATTTACTTTCATCCTATCTTCTCTCTCTTTATCTTTATTTCTTTCATTACATCATATGCTATATCTATCATTTTCTCTTCATATCTCCTCTCCCTCCACTTCACATCCACTCCAAGATGGGGTGTACGTTTATAATTTTCAATAAATTAAGTGCCTACAAAAATAATTAATCAAGGAATTGAATGACAATCAGCAACATTAACATCAACATTAACAACACCTTTAACTCAAGTTAATTGGGGTCGGTGGTAGATGAATTCAATAGTAAATCAAAAATAGGACAAAAGAGAAAAAAAAGCTAAAATAAAATAATGGTGAAAGGAAGAAAGGAGAAAAGAAGAGAAAAAGAACTAAACAAGGGAACGACTGGAACATAGAATTGCTAATGAGTTTAACCCTCCACCAAACTTATAGCTTTTCTCCATTCCGTCCTAAGACATACCATCCGTCAATCTATATCCCACTTCATTAGGTCTTGTTTAACTACCTTTTCCCAATAAGTTTCAGTTAACCTCTACCTTTCTTTGTGTCCAGCTCTTGATAACAAACTTTTGTTTTTACAAGAAATTGAATGACAATATCAACACTAATTAAAAAAAAAGACTAATAGTTGTACATGATAATAGAAAAGATTTTATATAAATTAATGTGAATTTTAAAATAATTATTATTAAAATTAACAAATTTATCATGATAGTCTTATTGGACGGTAGTATAAATATTTTTTACACCATCGCCAGTTTAGTACATGCTTTTTTTTTTTCTCATTTAAAAATGATGGCATAAAAGAATCCAATGTAGCACATTAAAATTAATTAAAACATGAGAAATTTGTCCCACAAAATCTAATTCCGCATTAAAGCAGAGTTTCTGCCTTGATTTTTTTAATTATTAATAGGGAAAGACCGTGACTCTATTTTTTTTAAATAATAAAAAATAGAAGTTAATTACAGTTAATAAAAAAATGACAGAATAAAAAAAATTAATAATATAAAAGCAGTAGGAAGTTAATGTAAGTTAGAAGAAAAATTTGAAATTTAAAAAGTGATTTAAGGATAAAATTATTTAATGAAATATGTAGACTAAATGAGATAATTCTCATTATTAATAGTTATAGATAATGATTAAGTTCCTTCCTAAATTCCTGATTTCCTTCTATTAAAAGGTTCACCTGTCACACCCAATACAATCAACAAAGGCACATAAATGAGAGAGAAATATGTTTTTAGGATAAATGATTACTTTAATCCTTGAAAATGTAAATAGATGACAACTTAATCTTTGAAAGAATAAAAATTTTAATTTAATATTTGAATATGTAAAAAGCATAACTATATTATCCTATTGTTAAATTTGTGGAACCATTTGTCATTAAATAGTAATATCCAAAAATCAATCTAACATGAAATTATATCTTTTGAAAACTGAAATTAAGTTGTAAACTTCAAGATTAATTTATCTTTAAATTATAAGTTAGATCTAATTGTTACATTTTTTACATATTCAAAAATTAAATTAAAATTTAAATGTCACCTGTTTATTCTTTCAAAACCAGAAAAGTCATTTAGTCATGTTCTTAATACATAACGGGAGAGAAAGATTATAAAAAGTAAACACTATTTAAGACAATCTTTTAAACTTACTCTTTTATTATAAACTAAAAATAAGTAAAAATATAATAAATTTAATTTATTATTTAATTTAACGGTCTCCCTCACCGCTCAACTATGATAATTTTATAATAAATTCTAATGAAAAATAAATAATTTTAATAAAAATGTATTAAAATCTGTTGTGAAGGTAGATAAATGCATCCCACCCCAGTTGCCCTTGTTTGCGCTGCACGTCGAAATTAAAAACAAATATAAAAATTGAAATACCCGAAAAAACAGAAACTAATAATCCGGGTGGCAAAAAAATTAAAATAATGCTATTTTAATAAAAAATTACGAAAATAATGCGTTCTGAAACTTATTTACGAATCTGCTGTCGTTGAATGCGCTTTGGCCGGACGTGTTGAATCACGTCATGTGAGGGCGTGATCAGAACCAAGTCACGGGTATGGCAGACGTGTTAAATCACGTCGTGAGAGGCGCAATACGAGCTGAATCACGTTCTACAGGGGCGTAACCTATCCCCATTTACGTCGACCAGAGGCATGTCTTGGCGCCATTCACGTCCTACAGGGACGTGTCTTGTCCCCATTCACGTCCTGCAGGGACGTGATTCAGATACCTTATATATACCCCCCCAACCCCACAGCCACAGCCACACTCCACTCTCCACTCTCTCTAAACTCTCTTTCTCTCAATATTTTATCTGTCATTTGAAGCTTGGTGCAAGGAAGGTTAAAGCAAGGAGGCTCTATATAAATCAAGTAAGTGTGGTAGTGAAATATTTTTATTCCTTTTAGGTTAGTTGATTATTAGTTAGTGACTTAAATTGTTACTAGGTTAGTTAGTTGTTAGGGTT
>PYAF01001184.1:316252-330810 GCA_007407185.1 Glycine tomentella
TTTTTTTGCCCATTACTAACTACTCAAAACTTAAGTCATAAAACCTAGGTCATACATTACCTAACTTACTAACAAAAATCTAACTCATAATCTATGTAATTAACCAATAACATTCTAACAAAATAAATCATGTTTAAGCATAAGGTCACTTACTTGATTCACAGCTTTACATATGCTACAATCAACCTCCACTTCTCTTCAAATGCTAAATGGGCTGAGGGGTATTTAAAATAGGGGTGGGGGGGTCAATCACGTCCAGGGAAGACGTGTTAGGAGGTGAATCACGTCCATGCATGACGTGTTTGATAACTCAGTTGCGCCTTCCCATGACGTGTTTAAACACGTCCACCTTAGACGTGTTTAAACACGTCCCAGCCCGACGTAATTAACGACCATAGATTTGTAAATAAGTTTCAGAACGCATTGTTTTGGTAATTTTTTATTAAAATGACATTATTTAAATTTTTTTGCCTAATCCGGGTAGGTAAAAATGCCAGGGGGACCCGCATATGATTACGGTTTCTGATTTGATGAATCCAACAAGTCTTAACCGTCAATTCCATTTCCAACGGTCCTCCTAACACCCCTCCGCCTCCACCGGAATCCCAAAACGACACCGTCACTCATGGGTATGGACTACTACAACATGCTCAAAGTGAATCGCAACGCCAGCGACTACGATTTGAAGAAGGCCTACAAGAGACTCGCGCGTATATGGCACCCCGACAAGAACCCCCTCAACAAGACCGAAGCGGAGGCCAAATTCAAACGAATCTCCGAAGCCTATGACGTTCTCAGCGACCCGCAGAAGCGCCAGATCTACGATCTCTACGGCGAGGAGGCGCTCAAATCGGGGCAGTTTCCGCCACCGCACTCCTCCTCCTCCTCCTCCTCGCGCGCCTTCCACCACCACCACCGTCAGAACAACTACAACCACCCTCCCCCGGCGCCCGCCTCGTCGTTCCGATTCAACCCTCGCGACGCCGACGACATCTACGCCGAGTTTTTCGGCCCAGACGACATCGGTTCCGGCGTCTCGTCCTGCCGCGGGGATGGCCTCGACGCCTTCTTCCGGACCTCCAATGACGGAGGCGCGTTCGGCTCCTCCGCCGCGGCGGGACGGAAGGCTGCCGCGGTGGAGAACGCGCTCCCGTGCAGCTTGGAGGACCTCTACAAAGGCGTCAAGAAGAAGATGAAGATTTCCAGGAACGTTTACGATGCCTTTGGGTAAAAGAGACTTAACTCTTATCTTAATCTAATTTGACGTAATGTGCTTGTTTTGAATTGTTTCGTGGATGATTATTCTTCACTTAATGACCAATTGTGTGTGTCAAATGGTTGGTTAATTAGTCTAAATGTGTGTTTAGTTGGAACCAATTTTCCGTTGTGGGTGAAAATGAATTACATTGAAATTGAAGAAGATGAACATTTTGAGGAACGTCTACAATGCTTTTGGGTAAAAGAGATTCCAATTCTTTGACCTAACATGACGTAATGTGCTTGTTTTGAATTGTGTTGTGGATTATTCTTTGGTTAATGGCCTATTGTGTGTGTCAAATGGTTGGTTAGTTGGTCTAAAAGTGTGTTTAGTTGAAACTAATTTTCAATTGAGGGTGAAAATAAAGTACATTGGTATTGAAAAAGGATTACTTTTTAATTCCAACCCCACCTACTGGATCAATTGAGTGTGTAAGCACGCACGTAATTACCATGAAGGATTGCCTTGGCTGAAAGTTCTAGAGTTCTAGTTGCAAGTTTCAGATTCTCTTTGTGGCAGGGGTGGGTGAATTGGTGGATATGGATGACGACACTGATGACCTCCACCGCATGGATAGGGCACGAGTTCTCATCAAAACTCCATGGCACCCTACGATTAACCACAACGTAGTGGGGTCCATTAATGAGGTCGATTTCACTATCAATATTGTTAAGGAGACTTGTTACAGCCCCTGCAACTGTAAATGCAACAAGGGGAGATTTGTAGGGTTTTCAGAGGAGGTATCGTCAAACGAGAGTATCTTGGGGATGAGTGACTCGTCGGAGGATACAATGGTTGTTGCAGAGTCCCCGACGGTAGCTATCGCGGTGGATGTGGCTAGGGGCAAATACAATAGTAACGGGGGGAAAAGCAAGTGCTCGTTGGTCAATGTTCCATGCAAGAACTGCTGGGTAGTCAATAGGAACCTGACATAAGATGTAACAAGGAGGATGAAGCAGTTGAGGCTTTCGACGGATGCCAGCTACCCACACACAAGAGGCAGCTTCCTGAAAGTGACAACATAGCTGCAAAGGTTACTTGTCAGGAGATAGGGGAGGCAGGTATGGAAGCTGAAGTGGAAAACACCGACTTTGACCTTTGTGAGAAGAAAGAAGACAAAAGTAACACTGGAGGATTTAGGAAAGGAGTGGATCCACAGATGACGCAAATTTTTGAATTAAAAGAGATGGGGGTAGGTGATGTTACAGTGGGAAAAGAAGCTAATCGGGCACCTTTGGGACCCACAAACAAATGCAGTGTTGAAAGGCTTGGAGATAAATATAGACTGCTGAGCCCTAACAAAAAAGGGCTTGACCCACATTGGAAGGTATACTTAAGAAACATGCGGTGTAAAAAGGATTTGAGCCCAAAGAAAAAAATGGAACTGGACTAGGAAAACAACAGTTTATCAATAAAGGAGGTCTTTTCCTATCAGGCCAACTACGAGACCTCCCCTACAATGATGGGAGGTAGTGGGCTGAAGGAAATTGATGATTGGGGGGAAAGGCCCAACAAAAATTATATTGCAGAAGAGGCTCTATCAATTCCTACAAATTGTGAGTGGACAAAAGAAGCATCCAGCGACTGAGATTTGGCAAAACTCTTGGGAACAAGCTGCAGTAATCAAGAAGAAATGGTGAGCAAGATGATTGCCATGGAAAAAAGAGACAAGGGTGAGGTCCAGAGGTTGGGAAACAGCGATGGTGATTGATGAAAATTTTATCATACAACAAAAGGGGGCTGGGGAAGGGGATTAAGTGGGCCTCTATCAGAAAATTAGTGAATAAAGAAAGAGTGGATATGTTATGTGTACAAGAGACAAAAAAAGAAGTCATTGATAAAAAGGTATGCCAAGCTCTATGGGGAGGACTACTGTGCATATGGAATGAGGGTGCTTTTATAGTAGAGATGAAGTTGTTAGTAATGGGTTCATCTACTTGGAAGGGACATGGGTTGCATGGGTTCATCTGCTTGGAAGGGACATGGGTTGCAGATGGTGGAAAAGTCATCATTGTGAACGTATACTCATATTGTGAGGCAGCTATGAAAAGAATTTTGTGAGAAGAAATCAGACAGCTGAGACTTGTAAGTATGGGGGGGCTATGGTGTATAATAGGCGATTTTAATAGTACTAGAAGACCTTCAGAAAGAATGGGTATTTGTCAGAGGATTCAAGATGAGGGCATTGTAAAGGGATTCAATGAATGGATTGCAGAGTTAGAGGTTGAAGATGTGCCGTGTGTGGGGTGAAAATTCACCTGGTACAGATCAAATAGGACTGCTAAAAGCAGGTTGGACAGAGCTCTTGTGTCTGATGAATGGCTTGCTAAATGGCAAGGCATCACTCAGATTACAATGGATCGCAATTTCTCTGATCATTGTCCAATTCTGTTGAGAGCTTCTTATGCTGATTGGGGCCCGAAGACTTTTTGGGTTCTGGAGATAAATCTTTAAGGAAGGTAGTTCGAGATAGCTGGAATGCAAACATGGTTACTAGTTGGGGAGGGTATGTTCTAAAAGAAAAGATCAAGAGTCTGAAACAGTAGCTTAAAGTCTGGAATAAATACCAATTTGGTGATATTCAGGAGAACCTAAAAAGAGTAGAGATGGAGATCAACAAGCTGGAAATGGAAGGTGATGTTAGACAACTGAATGATGGTGAAATAAAACTGAGAAAACAATTGCAGGAGGAATTGTGGGCTGCAGCACAATCAAATGCATCAATTCTAAGGCAAAATGTAAGGACTAGATGGATCAGGGAAGGGGATTGCAATTTCAGATTTTCCATGTGACTATCAATTGGAAACGCAGGAATAATATGGTCAGAGGTGTGTTTGTTGATGGCTGTTGGTTGGAGGAACCTAGTAGGGTCAAAGAGGAAATTAGATTATTTTTCAAGAGGAGATTTGAAGAACCTGTGTGGGAGAGGCCTAAGCTAGATGAGGTCAAATTTAAGGTCGTTGAACAGCAACATAATAATCTTTTGGTGGCGCGGTTTGATGTGAAAGAAGTGAGGGATGCAGTATGGGAGTGTGGGAGTGAGAAGAGCCCTGGACTGGATGGATTAAATTTCAAGTTCATTAAAGAATTTTGGGAGGTTATCAAATCTGACCTACTTCGTTTTATGGATGAATTCCTTGTAAATGGAGTATTTCCAAAGGGTGGCAATGCTTCATTTTTAGCATTGATCCCTAAGGTTAATGATCCCCAGAGCTTAAATGAATATAGATCTATTTCATTAATATCGGTTGTGTTTATAAAATTGTCGCCAAGGTGTTGTCTACAAGGCTGAAGAAGGTGCTGCCATTCATCATAGACGATCGTCAATCTGCTTTTATATATGGGAGACATTTGCTGCAGAGTGTGATTATAGCAAATGAGGTGGTTGATGAAGCACAAAGAAGTAGTAGAAGCTGCCTTGTTTTCAAAGTTGATTATGAAAAGGCGTATGACTCAATAAGTTAGGACTTCCTTTCATATATGATGAAAAGGATGAGTTTTTGTCCTAAGTGGATCAGTTGCATTAAGGGATGCCTAAAATCAGCCTCTGTTTCCATTTTGGTCAATGGGAGCCCAACAGCAGAATTCGTTCCTCAAAGAGAACTTAGGCAAGGAGACCCACTTGCTCCATTCTTGTTTAATATTGTAGCAGAGGGCCTATTTAGTCTGATGAGGGAAGCACAGGACAAGAATAGGTTTGAAGGCTTTAAAGGTTGGGAAGAAAATTGTGGACATCAACATTTTACAACATATAGATGACACAATCTTCTTCAGGGCAACATCGGTGGAAAACATTAGAACAATCAAGGTATTACTGAGGAGCTTTTAATTGATGTCAGGAAAGAAGATAAATTTTGCCAAGAGTAGTTTTGGGGCGTTTGGGATGAATAATAAGTGGATTAACAGTACTGTCAGCTACTTGAACTGCAGAGTGTTGTCGGTACCCTTCTCTTATCTGGGTGTCCCTATTGGGGCAAACCCAAGACGGTGTGAGACCTGAGTTTCTTTAGTCAAAAAGTGTGAGAGAAAATTATCGAAGTGGAAGCAAAAATACCTCTCTTTCAAGGGAAGGGTAACTCTCATAAAGTCAGTCCTAACTCGATCACTATATTTCTCTTTTCTTTTTTCAGGATTCCGAAGAAAGTGGTGGATAGGCTGGTGAGGCTCTAAAGGAGATTTTTGTAGGGTGGCAATGTAGAACAAAAGAAGATTGTCTTGGTGAGCTGGGATGTGGTTTGTCAACCGAAAGAGAAAGGGGGTTTGGGAATCTGGGATCTAATGAAGTTCAACCATGCTTTACGCAGGAAATGGCGTTGAAATTTGTTTCATCACCAAGGAGAATTGTGAGCACAAGTTTTGGAGTCAAAATATGGAGGTTAGAGGAATTTGGATGACTCAAGAAGGTCCGTCAGTGAATCAATATGGTGGAGGGATTTAAGCGTCATTTGTAATTCGAATCATGAGGAGGTATGGTTTAAAAATGGTATTAAATGGAATTTAGGATATGGATCGAAAGTGTTGTTTTGGGAAGATGGTTGGAAGGAGGATGGAGTGCCTCTGAAGGTGAAATACCCAAGATTATACCAGATCTCTCATTAAAAACAGCACCATATTTAACAAATGGGAATAACATCCCAAGTAGGTTGGGAATGGCAGCTCAGGTGAAAAAAGTTCTTTATGGAAAGAGAAGTAGAAGCAACTATAAAATTTTTAGAGGATATACAGGGTCTGTTACTACATGTACAACAGCAAGACTCTTGGAGGTGGGAGGGTGATTTGAGTGAGAGATACATGGTGGGAAGCGCTTACAAGTTACTTAATAAGGAGTTGACAATTCAGAACCAAGATCTGGTGTTCAGAGTTATGGAAACTCAAAATTCCTAGTAAAGCTTCATGTTTTGCTTGGAGATTGATTAGAGACTGCTTGCCTACTAAGAAGAACCTAAGAAGAAGGAACATGGAAATAATAGATGTCAGCTGCCCTTTTTGTATGAGTCTTGATTAGGATGCATCTCACTTATTCTTCAGCTATCATAGAATTATGTCGTTATGGTGGGAATCAATGTCTTGGATAAACATTATGGGGGTATCTTTGATAATTCCAAAAGAACATTTCCATCAACATACCTATTGCTGTATCAATATTCTCAGAATTTAGAGATGGCAGACTTGGTGAATAACTTTGACTTGGTGTATTTGGCATCATAGAAATAAGATTGTATTCCACAATGACAATTTCAATGGACAAAAACTGTTGGATGATGTGCTATTCTTTTGTTGGACCTGGCTAAAAAATCTGGAGAAAGGATTTGACATTTATTTTCATCATTGGTCTAGTCATATTAGGGAAGGCTTTTGTATTCAGGGGAGGGATTAGCATATAATTTTCTTCCCTTTTTGGTTTGGGTGTGAGCCTAGTCTTCAGCCAGGTCTTTGGCATCCTAATTCATGTATTAGGTTGCCATAGTTCTGATACGACTATCGATAGGATGTATATATATCAGTACTACTTGTACTCTAATTTCCACTTAATATATATATATTATATATATATATATATATTATATTTTTGCTGATAAAAAAATGTTTTTAACAATGGAAATTTCTAACTGCCTCTTAACTTTTTTCTAGTCTATGGATTCAATGATGTTGTTCATAAATGTTAAGTATAACATTTCCCAAAAAGTTGTTTTTCACTCACATCTTGGAATCCTGTGAGTATTTCATTTGTTATGCTTTTGACCTTATGGACATGATAAATTATTGTGAAAGGTAATGCAGTTAGATATGCATTTTATGTTTGTCAATATAGGAGGCAGGTAATGACTACCATGCCCATTGCATATTGCGCAGTTTGCACTTGCTTCAGCTGGACCTTGTTAATATAGTTCTTAATTATATTAAGACTATCGGCTATCAGAAGTCAGGACTGCCTTAGTATTTGGCTAGTGTGTTGATTGAGATAAATACATGTTATTACTTTGCAGTTGTCTTGATTATAATTGAATTTAATTACTCATTTAGTCCCTATAGTTTACAAAAACTTTCTCTTTTTTAATCCCGATACTTGAAAATATTCCTATTTAGTACCTACACATATCGTTTTTAATCCCTACAAATATCATTTAAATCCTTTTCAGTCCCTATGACTAGGACTAAAAGGGATTAAAAATGGTATGTGTAAAGACTAAAAATCGGATATTGTTAAGTACTGAGACTAAAAGGAAAAGTTTTTGTAACTATCAAGATCAAATGAGTAATTGAACCTAATTTGTTGCCTTTATGATCACTTATATAATAAACTTTAGGCTTCCACACTAAGATTTAAAAATAATTTTATCTCCTTCCAATTACGCCGTCCTTGCTTTTGCCTATCCTTGCGTAAGCTAATTCATAATGGCACACTTGTGAAGGCGTGGAATCTAACAGTTTATATACATCATTCATATGATTTGAAGATTAATTCTAAACATAATTCTAAATTTGCTATCAGTTATGATTTTTGGACTCTTGTGTTTACCATAGAATCAGAGCAGTGTGGATGAAATGGGGAGTGCATTTAGGTTTTTGTGTGACCGCAAAATTCCCCTTAAACTAAAAGGAAAATTCTATAGAACAGCTGTAAGACCTACAATCTTATATGGAGTTGAATGTTGGCCAGCACATAGGCAACATAAGCATAAAATAGGGGTAGCAGAAATGAGGATGTTAAGGTGGATGTGTGGTTGTACAAAGATGAATAAGATAAAAAATGAAGATATTCGACGAAAGGTAGCATTAGTACCAGTGAGTAAAAAGATGAGGGAGCATAGATTGAGGTGGTTTAGGCACATAATGAGATGATCCCTGGGTACTTTCGTAAGAACAAGAGTTTGTTACCAAGAGCTCGACACTAAGAGAGGTGGAGGTAGACCGAAACTTATCTGAGGAAAGATAATTAAACAAGACTTAATGGAGTGAGATTTATATTGACAAAAGGTGTGTCTTAGGACAAAATGGAGAAAAATTATAAGCTTGGTGAAGGGTTAGACTCGTTATTATCTCTATGTTCCAGACGGTCCCTTTTTAGTTCTTTTCCTCTTCATTTTTTTTCCTCCTTCTTTCACACTGCTTTTCTTTTATCTTATTTTCTTTTCTTTTGTCTTATTTTTCCTTTTTCTTCCCCTCCTTTTTTTTTCAACTTCCTCGTATTTATCATTGGGTTCATCTACCACTGATCCCAATTAACTTGGGTTAAAGATGTTGTTGATGTTGATGTATGATGTATGTTTACCATAGAGAAGTATTCTATCTATTGCACATAAGCACAGTTGAAATAATGTTCAATTTCAGAATGTTTAAAATTTGATGGCCTACTTTGTTTTTGTAAATTAAATGTTTTATGCAATTGTTTCCTTCAAAGCTTATGTGTGTGGAACAATCCTTTTGATACCATACTCCAACTCTAGGATGCTTAATGACTTCTAGAACTTGCCTGTCAATTAAAGTTAGCAAGATTGATGTTAACATGAAAGTAAGACAATTAAGGTTGTTTGGCTTGTCCTTTATTTTCATTTGATATTGATTTCTTAATAATTACAAAAGTTATTTATTGTGCTTTATGTTTTCAAAATTTTGTGAAGGAAATGGATAAAAAAATTTACTTTTACCATTTCATTCCACAAATTTTGAAAATAAGAAGTAAAACTAATGCAAAATTAGATTTTTGTAATTATTTATGAAAACATATGAATTCAAAATGAAAACCGGAATCAAACAAAACACACTGGTAAATTTGTATTTTGTTGATGACTTTTTCTTATACCATATAATGGTTTATAATTCATTAATGAATGTATGTACAACAGGAGGTTTCTGCTTAATCATTAAAATATGGAAGCAAGGATATAAAATAGAAGTTTAACTAAAGCCCATTTCAATAACCATGAAGTGATTAAATTGAAGCTTATGTATACATATGTTTTTCTTACCTATTTGGTGCATTGACGTTAGAGTTAACATCCCAAAGATGTACTAAGGATATGATATCCATATTAGTTGCAGGATTTAGATTAAAAAATGTGTCCAGTGGAGTCATGGTAGATGGTGTGCCTTGACTCAACAAGTTTCAGTCGCAGGAACAGCCTATCTATTTGTTCTCTACTGTTACGTTTCATACATGTAACCCACCCCTAACTCCACATCCGTGGTATCCTCGTGTATTAGACTGCTGCCATTTTTTATTCAAATCAAGGTAGCAGTGATAGAGTTGTGTATCATGTTCAAAATACTGCCCGAATCTTGGGAAATTTTGAAAAGTGAAAACGATAGGATTTATAGGACTATAGGTCATGATACTTTGAGTTAAATAAAAAATAAATATCTATATGCTTATAAATTTTCAAGTTGGAGAAGATAATTGATACACAAGACAAGTCAAGTATTTATATGCTACTTTTATCTGGCACCTTTTGGGCAATAATTTACATATTTAATGTAGGCATATTTTTTGACCGTGAAAAAAAGGAGCCAATTTATTTTGTACCAAACTTATTTCATCAATTTGAAACTATGGGGTGCACTGTTGCAATTGAAAATTGGGGACCAAAGTCAAACTTTGGTGGAACAATAGGAACCAAAGTGTAATTAAGCCTAATTTTAATTTTTTTTTTTATGGTTGTTTGAAGTGATTTGATGAACCTATTATTGTTTTTCTACAGTAGGAGCCTCCATTACCCTGATTTATTGGTTAAGTTTAGACCAACATTACCAAATTGAGATTCAAATCATGAATCACCAATCTAACTTTGGAATTGTGAATCATAATTTGTATCGAATTGTAAGGTTCAAAGAAAATGAAAAATAACTTTTAATATATCACATAGACAAAACAACTTAACCATAAGTCTCACTAAACAAAATTATTATTTATTTGAGTTTATGAAGTCTCTATTTTGGAAGAATGGAATTGAAGAAATGAAACAGCCAAATAGAGCGCATGTACTGAATGAGTGGTAAATAGTGTAATAATCAAATAGGATATGTTCAAAAGTGCTCCTTCAATTCCTTTTCTTTTAACTATTGAATTAGTGAAATTGAGTAAAAAATAAAAAAATAATGAACCATTGAATCGTATCGATGATATGAAATTGCACTGATTCCTTCATGTATTAAGATTCAGAGTTATTTGAGGTTTGTCTTATGATATGAATCGATAGCTAGCTGAATCATATGATTCTAATAACTGTGGTTTAGACACATAGGTCTTCTAAAATCCAAATAAGAAAGTTGCAGAGTATTTTGAAAATTGTAATCTGACAATTAATCTATTACCCAGTAACTTCCAAGAAACGGGGAAAGATTTGCCTTGTTTGTACTGACCATAAACGTCTTTTTAGGAAAAATCCTGCTTTGTTTCTTTTACATCTGAGAAATGGATATTTGTGTTTGTTGACAATATTTGACTCATGCAATTCCATTTCAGAAAATGTCAGAACGTGGAGGAGATTTTGACTATTGAGATAAAACCTGGCTGGAAGAAAGGAACAAAGATTACCTTCCCAGAGAAAGGTAACCATGAGCCTGGTGTCATCCCAGAAGATCTTATTTTTGTGATTGATGAGAAACCGCATGCTCTTTATAGAAGGGATGGTAATGATTTGGTGATCAACCAAGAGATAATCCTTCTTGAGGCCCTTACTGGTAAAACATTGGATCTCACCACCTTGGACGGAAGGAGTCTCATGATCCCATTAACAGATATTGTCAGACCTGGTGCGGAGGTTGTCGTCCCTAATGAAGGAATGCCTATATCAAAAGAGCCTGGGAGGAAGGGGAATTTGAGAATTAAGCTTGACGTCAAGTATCCTTCAAGGCTAACTCCAGAGCAGAAGTCTGATCTGAGAAGAGTTTTAGGTGGAATCTCATAAATATTTAAGTTTGCTATTTGGTATCACTGGTGAATGCACATTGTAAATATATCATGCGCATACTGCTGATGCATATGTGAATAACAGGAATACTCTCCACGGGTGAAACTGAGTATAAAAGGCTAACATACGATGAGCCCATTTGGACTTTTTTGCAGGATAGGAAACATAAACGACTGTTTGGAAATGAGTGGAAGCGTCAAGCTTAGTGAAACAAATAGTTAGGTAATTCAGCTGAGTTTCCATCATTTTGCATCAACTTGTTTTGCCTTTTGGTTGAAGTTGTGAAGATTACTAGTCTCGATAACACAATGAGTCATGCTCATACCATGAAAATTGTATATATTGATTGTTATTTTATTGGAGGTTCCTTTATTTATATGCTGTTCTTTTAAAATTTGAAGTACGACATGGAATCGTGATCTATGTTTTTATTACAACCTCGTATATTCTGCCATTAAAATTTGATGTATACTGAGTCGCAGTTTTTTAAAGTTTTCTTTATTGATAAACTCTTGTGCATGTATTTTAAAATGATACATTTGTGCCTCTCAAGTTCCCGTACAATACATTACATCTCTTGAATATGTAGGAGCCCTTTATGTGTGAGGTTTTCGTCACCTGAAACTCTTAATCTTACCAAAGTGTATTTAAATTTCTTTTCCAAATCAATTCACATTTCATTTGATGGTCAGAGGCGAATTGAAAGCTAAGCTGTGGTAATTCTAAGGATTCCTCTCGGGAAAAATAGAGATGTCTCCTACGTTACCCGTACCATGTGGAAGTAGCGACATAATTTCATAGAGTCATTCAGTCTGAATGCTACATGAAAAACATAAGCCAGATGAAGGAACGGGAAGACCTAGGATGTAGAAGATCATAACATGAGTGATTCGGCAAATTTGGATTCCTTTTATGCTTCGTCGGCAAATGATAGACACGAAGTGTATTTTGCTTTCTCAAATATGATTGATGTGTGATTTTGATTCTACAATAATTTTTGTTCAAATTTAATTGTTAATTTTTTATCTGTAAGTTAAGCCCTTAAGTTAATGTTTCTTTAACTTTAAATCGTTATTGGTTTTACTCATAATCAGAGCTTCAACACTAATCTGAAATAGAAAAATGATTTAAAAGGTTCAAAAGAGTAAAAAAAAAAAAAAAGTATGATGAAATTGTTTTTGCAGTACATAGTTTTCTTTAATATATTATGAAAATTCATATATTTCGTATTTATATTAGAAATCTTCGGAGTGTCGTCATTGGACTTAATTGTGCCTCGCTCGTTGGTGTTTAATTAGTGCTCAAGTTTCATGCATACACATGTTTAGGTTTATATGTTGCGAAAATTAGAGTTATTTAGTGCGATAGTGCGATAAGATACATTGTTCAGTGAAGCTGAACTTTTATTAGTGTCCAAACGTTTGAAATTAATTTAAATGAGCTATATGAGTGCACTTTTCTAACTTTAAATGGATAAATGAGCATATATACACATTATAGATCATGAACCATCTATAAACGGACAGTGAGAAAATTACTACCGAAGCTAATGGATTTATCTACATTATTTCCACTATATTCTTGAAAAATACAAAGGAGTTGATAAGGTTTCTGTGCTGGATATGTGTGGGTTTCGGAGTTTGATAAATGATAACGAAAGAACTAGTTTATGTCGTAAAAACATACAACACATTGGGTGAGAATTTTCTTTCTTCTTTTTTTGCCCCAAGCAAGAGTTCATGCAATTTTGGGCATGGGATAGTGGTTAAGGCCTTGCCTAAGTAACAGTTTTAAGGTTCAAATTTGACCTTGTAAGTAAAACTTACTAGCTATTGTAATTTGCTTTCATTGTGAATCACGACTTGGTAGGTTAGAGAATTAGAGGTTAATTCATATATTGCTTCTGCTATACTTTTAAATGAATAATTTGTGTAGTCCATGTTTATTTTATTTTGCTATAAATCATGACCAATTGGGCTTTGTCATGTAGCTGGGAGTTGATGGATTTAGGCCCTTGTTTATGTCCAATTCTCTTCCAAATAAATACTAACAAAGCAATTTTTGAAGAAAATAAATAAATAAAGTTGAACAAGCTTCCCTTAAATTTATTTTGATTTTATAAGCATTAAAATATTTTAAATAACTTTCAATAAATTTATTGAAAAAAGTAGTTTTGTCTTTATTTTTATCTTCCCCATTGTACTTTTATTTTTTTATAATCTAACTAATTGATAAAAAGGTTTATATATATTGTTAAAATGTGTGGCTAGTTTTAACTCTCTTTTCCTAGGGGGAAATCCTGATTTTTGGGAATATTCTTGGTGTTGTGTTTTGTTTTCTTTCTTTTGGATTCTAGGTGTGTGACATTAACCACTGTGCGCCCTTTAAAAAAAATATTTACCCAAATGCCACGCCAGTGAAAATAAATACCAGACTGCCACGCGGCATAATTCGCCACCCTTGCCAGCGAATTACGCATGCTGACGTGACAGCAATGTAGTGGCCACGCAATTCGTTACAAGGACCAGCGAATTACGTGGTCAATAGGTCAGTCTGGTGTCAGGATATGCAGGGACACGTGGCGCAACGTGGCGTAATTCGCTGGAAGGCATAGCGAATTACGCGTAACGTACAACGCCATCAATGGGCAGTTACAGCCACGTGGCAGAACGTGGACGTAATTCGCTGCAGGCCCCAGCGAATTATGCCACGTGGTCCCCCTATTTAAATCCCCTCCTCCTTTCTTTTTCACACATTCCCTCTATCCCTTTCATTCTAAAATTCTGAAGGTGTTGTCTATGTGGCTTTGTCTCTCTGAATCTGTTTTTTTTTTTTTTTTGAAATTACAAGTAAGTTGTATTTGATTATTAAATATTTATTTTTTGTAATTAATTTTAATGCATTTATTTTAGTAAAATATAGGTATTAGGTTAGAAACATTAGGTTAGAAGATATATGGTTATCAGGTTTGAAATATTAGGTTAGAGGATATATGACTATCAGGTTGAAAACATTAGGTTAGAAGATGAGTAGTTAAAAATTAGGATTGATAATTTATAGGATAGATGATCATTTTTTATGTGATTATGAAGTTGTTGTATGTCATATATATAATTTTGTATAATTTTTTTTGTAAATTATTTTAATGTATTTCTTGTAGTAATATATATGTGTTATGTTTGAAACATTAGGTTAGAGGATTAGTAGTTAATAAATAGGAATGGTAATGTATAGGATAGACGGATTTTTTTTTATTATTTAATTCTTGTATATGAAATGTTTATTTTTGTATTATTTTTTGTTTTCTAAATTATTTTAATGTATTTTTTTAGTAGTATATACGATTATTTATTAAACACTGGGTTAGAGGATAAGTAGTTAAAAATTAG
>PYAF01001184.1:330910-346179 GCA_007407185.1 Glycine tomentella
CAATAATAAATAATACGTATATACGATTATTTATTAAACACTGGGTTAGAGGATAAGTAGTTAAAAATTAGGATTCGTAATTTATAAGATAGACGAAATTTTTGTATTATGATTATTTCGTTGTTGTGTATGATATTTGTAATATGTTTTGTATTGTAAATTATTTTAATGTATTTCTTTTAGTAATATATACTTATTATTTATTAAATACTAGGTTAGAGGATATATAGTTAAAAATTCGGATGAGTAAATTATAGGATTGACAAATTTATTTATTTATTGTGATTATTCAGTTCTTGTAAATGACGTGTATATTTTTGTATTTTTTTTGTTTACTAAATTATTTTAATGTATTTCTTTTAGTAGTATATACGTATTATTTATTATTGTATTATTTATTATTATATATTTAATTTTTCATTATTTATTATTATAATTGATATACATATTTTTGTATGATTTTGAAAATTTGTTATAATATATATATATATATATATATATTTGAGAATATATAATTTAAATTAGTTATTATATTTTTTTTTTTGAAATAGGATTTAGTTTTTAAACATTACGATGGATCACCATGAGGATATGGCAGCACCTCCGGGGACTGAGGGTGCAATGAGCATCATTGACCCCGACCCATTTGTCCGCACTTTGCTGACTTTACAGGACAGACACATTTTCACTACTGTGTGGAATTCGCAGAAGGATGCGACAGCGCGCGATCGTGTCCTGAATGTGCGACATGTTGCCACACATGACCATCAGGCGATCCCCGAGGACATTCACACGTGGCTTATGCAGGCGGGTTTTTACCACATTGCTTGTTTGCGCAACCACGAGGTAACCATGGTGTATATTATGTAATGGTGTGTTATAACGTATATGTAACTTAGGGTAGGATGGACTATTTTAGATCGATTATCACCTTGTGTTAGCGCTTGTTGAGCGTTGGCGACCTGAGACACGGACGTTTCATATGGCGATGGGTGAAGTGACCATCACCCTAGAGGATGTACATCATCTGTTGGGCCTGCACACTGATGGTGAGGTCGTCTCAGGACGCTATGGACGACACCAGTTCCGTGAGACGGTTGGTGAACTTTTAGGGGTGCAGCCTAGTGCGGGTTGTGATTTACATGGAGGTTTGTTGGGCCTGCACTATTTACGGGAGCAGTTCAATGATTATACCGTTCATGCTGGCACGGAACTCGGACGCGTCAGATACACTCGCGCCCTCATATTGCGGATATTAGGCAGGATGTTGTTTGTCGACACCGCCTGCAGCTTTGTGCCGTCTTGTTATTTACTTTTTCTTGATGATTTCGAGCGCACCGGTACATTTAGTTGAGGATCAGCTGTTCTTGCATCCCTGTATAGGGAGTTATGCAACGCCACACGTGCATCCCGTCGTGAGATGGGGGGATGTGCACTGCTGCTGCAGTTGTGGGCTTGGACCAGATTCCCATCCATCTCTCCACCCCTTTCGACGATTAGCGGTGAAGACGTACTGCAACATGTCCAAAACATCCTTGACTGCGTTATAATAACACGATATTTCCCATACAAATGGGTATTGTCGATGCTGATAATGGGCTTATAATAGTTAAAACCATCACAACATTGCTTGAATGTCCAAAACACCCTGTTAAATACCCTTACACTATCATCCAGTTGTCCATCAACAAAATGATCCATTGTTTCCAACTTATAGGTAGACCCATGAGCAAAATTGACCATATAACCCAACCACCTTGGCAAAAACGCGTACGACTCATCCCAATCCTCGAATACCTTCACAACAGCCTTTTGTTTTGCTTTCCATGCCTTCCAGTATGAAATGTGAAATCCGAGCATGGTCGAAATCCTTTCCTGAATTAACCCAATTTTAACACTAGGGTCCTCACGAATCATTTCTGCATTTCATTAGACAATAACATGTTACTTACTTTTGCAACAATAAAACTTAATGAATTAAAAAAATTTGAATTACCTAGGATCACCGAACATATGAAATTAGAATCAAGTTGCTTGTGATCTTGAGACAGATTATGAGTAACACACGTGTGTTGGTTGTTCCATATGTCAACAATCCATTCTGTGCCACTCTTTTATTGGTATGCCTTCATCCTCGACACACAACCCTCATTATGATTCTTATAAACCATTATAAGCCTTTTCGTATCACTTTTTGCAACTACAGTTGTGCGATGCTCACCCATGCAATATTACTTTATTGTCATTTGCACATCGAACTTGCTTGGAAACACCTAACCCTTATATAACTCTTGACCCATCTCCCAATTAGGTATTTGCGCTCCTTCCATGTCATCTAACTCCTCATCTGAGTGAGCCCAATTAATATTCGTGTAATGACTTATGTTAGACCAAAATGCTACATTGGCCTCTGCTATATAATGACACATTAAACACATTGTTATGTTAAACTAGCAAACATTTTAACACTACTAAGTAGCAGACAGTTTTGCATTCATACCTGGAATCGGAAGGTGACCTTGCATTCCGACAATGCCCGAAGAAGGCATAGCAAAAGCACGATCGAAATCACCGTCTACATCCGTATCTGATGAGTCAGTATCCGCAACAACACCTTCATCAACCTCTTCCTCGGAACTGTCCATGGGAAAATCTGTCTGCTCACCAGGCACCGTTTCTGTATCTTCTGCCTCAAATTCTTGTGTTGGTTGCATTGTTGGAGGTGGTGACAATGATACATCTCTATCTTCGGAATTCACCATCGGCTCTACGTTAAGGTCAATCGAACCAATGATTGGTACAACATTACGACTGCTTGACTGTCCACCGCAATTCACTTCAGCATACAATTCTATAAATCTTGGATCTCCTCCGTCGGATATGCATGCGTCTGTAACTAAGGATAGATCGTCATCATCTACAACATCCACACCAACCCATTGCACCGGCTTGCCGGATGCACATCGAGCACTCAATCGAGATACAGACTGACCCCGTTGTAATCTCAACTTCTTATATATGATTTTCATCAAATCAACATAGCTGCATCCAGGGGGCATACGAAACATTTTGCTCTCTCCTTCAAATATTTGACTATTCGGTCCAATATATTTTCTCCCATTATAGTATACAATGGTGATCAAACCATTTCTACCAGCACTCATCTTGCAAATGCTTTCAAAAAAATATAGACTGCTCAAATTAAACAAATGTCTCATGGAAAAAAAATGCAGGGGGTGGGTTTAAATAGGGGGGTGTTGTATTAATTTGCTGGTCTGGGTAACAAATTACAACAACTAATTCGCTGGCTCTAACAGCGAATTACAAAAAAGTTGACACGTGCACGTAATTCGCCAGAACAGGCAGCGAATTATGACACGTAATTCGCTATGCCTTCCAGTGAATTACGTCACGTTGCGCCACATGTCCCTGCAATTCCTAGCGCCAGAATGACCTGTTGGCCACGTAATTCACTGGTCCTTGTAGCGAATTACATGGCCACTACATTGCTGCTATGTTAGCATGCATAATTCGCTGGTAAGGGTGATGAATTATGCCGTGTGATATTTTGGTATTTATTTTCAGTAACGTGATATTTAGATAAATATTTTTTTTAAAGGGGACACAGTGATAGATGTCTCCCATCCTTGGCAATATGTTACTAGCAATCAAGGCTATTGGTACCAGAATGTAGAATTTATTGGCATTGCTCAGTCTCAAGAAATTTAGCCACATTTGGTTGATTCTCTGACAGGACCACACGCCACAAAATGTCGATAATATTCAGAATCAGAAAGCAATTCTCATCTCATATCACATGTCCCTTTTACTTCCGTTGTTTTATTGTTAGTCTTTTTTTTTTTTTTTTCCATTTTGTCTTGACCTTTAAGTCGTGATATTTGGCTTGTAATATTCTCATGTACCGTTATTGTCATATATATTTATGGATTTAATATATATGAAACACAAAACAGCGCCACACCCCAAGAAAAAAAAGATCAGATATGCATGTCAGTCACACAAAAAGATGAATCCCTGAAAAAGTTTTTATTTAACGACAAGAATTACTTTTTTTTTAAAATAAAAATATCTCACAAGTGGAGATAATCAACATTATTTCATAATTAGCCCGTTTATATCATTGGTTCTCTTTTATTCGTTGCATCTTGTTAAATTATTATCTTAATTCACACAGTTCTATGCTAATGCTAGCTAGTGTATTGGTGCTTTCCAAAACCCGATTCTCTGTCCTTCGCTGGCCGAATATTCTGTGGTAACATAATGTAATTGTAAAACCTGCAAAGACATACGACGTGTCCAAAAAGTATGATCGTCTTTTTTTTGAAGGAATCATGTTTTCTTTCTTCTTTTTTTATGACTAGGAATCATGTTTTCTTTTTCATAATTTGGCTTATGATTCATGTTATATATTTGGGTAAATGAGCCAAAATGATTCATGAATATTTAAAATGTGTGATAATTTTGTTTTATCAATGAGATTATTTTGTTATTAAACTATAATATTAAAATCTAATTTAACATATTAAATTTATAAAATAAAATTGTCACATATTTTTATACATTTAGATACTAAAAAGAAAATTCTTTATTTGACAATAAACATATTTTATACATTTAGATACTAAAAGAAAAAAATTCTTTATTTGACAATTTCGGATATGTTTGATTGCCATGTTATTTTAATTTAAACTGCAGAATTGTGGCATTCTCTAGGCAATCTAATGAGTAAGCTCTTTTCACCCCTCTTCTCGATAGTTTTTGTGACACTGAAAACATCTTTTTAACTTTTGCTATGTTCTCACACCTTTCCTCTTTCGAAGTTGGAATCAAAGTATAGAGATTATACGACAAATCATATCATGGTACATAATATGTGGTAAAGGAAAACTGAATTATGAAAGTTGATAGTGATTTACTTAAAAAGAAAAAGACACCCCCTCTCCCACGATTCCACTTGCCAAAAGCATCTTTTTCTTTTTTGTGGAGATTTTCCCAAAAGTGAAATGATTTTGCTGTATAAAGATTCCTTTGTGCATGGAAAGGATGTTAAACGAGAAAGTTAACACCACGTTTGTCGTACAAAAGTCCAAATTTCATTTTCATTTTTTTTATAGATCATAATATCATCTATGAGAAATAATTATCTTTGATTTAGATAAAATTATTATATAAGCAAAGTTCTTCCTCCGAATTAAGTTAAAACCATTCTATATGAAATAATCTATATATACCTTTGGTGTGGTAAATTTAATTTTCATTTCGCAATAAAAAAACTTATACGCAAATAAATATTGTCATAAGGGAGAAGACTATTCCGCTGCACTTTTGTATATTTTCTCAGTTTGTTTTAGATTTTGGTTTTTGGTAACGTAATAAAATAAAAGAAACAATAGTAAAAAAACAAACTACGACCGAAAAATATAGGTTGCGTAAGGCCATCGACCAATGACTAATTTCAATGGGAGGACACGAGCTAGCTTCCATTTTCAAAGTTAGCAACTCTATGTTTTACCAAAAAGTCTGCAGGGAAATTTTGTTTTCTACATGTCCTACCAATTGAAATGAACTTATAAAATTATGTTGAGTAAGTTTATATATCTTGGATTTTTTTTTTATCAATATCTTAGATATTAGTATAGTACAAGGACTACTTATCAATTATATTTATGATTTTGGTGCACTCTTAATCATGTGGAACTTTTCTTTTTGTACACAAACTTTCCTTAATGGTTATGACATATATGAAGTCTCAAATTTAAACAATACTTTTCCATTAACTAACACAATTTCCAAATTCATTGATTGTTACTCAGTTCATAATGTTATTTATACATCAATACAAAATAAGGTGAAAGAGGCCACCAACACAAAAATGAAGGCATTAGACTTTCAAAGGCTTCTTCAATGACATTTAATTAGTAACGTTTATTTACTAAAACATAGTAAAATGTTACTAATATACCTTATTTACATTTTTGCAACATTTTTAATAATATCTAAAATGAACTTACACAACATAAGGTTGCTAATTTTGAAAATGGAAGCTATTGAAAACAATGAAAAGAAGAAAAAAAAAGTGTAGACAAATTTCCAGCGTGTGACCCATGTAATAAAAAAAAGAAGATTCATGTGTTCTTCATTATATTTGTGGAAGCAAATAATTTCTTAATTAAGGACAGCGTTCAAGAATTACTCCCATATGCCCATGAACATTGTTATTATTCCTTCATGAGCCTTCAAACATTACTTTGATCGATTTGCCACTTTAAGAGAGATAACAAGGTTTAGGTCTTAAAACATTACAAGATTGAGATTGATATTAGGAGAGAGAGCATTAACTCATAAGGCTAGGATTTGAATGAAAGTCAAAAACATTGTTAAAGAGCGAAAATGAAAACAAGAAAGGAAGATTTAGAAAAACGAAAAGGAGATATGTATAATAAGAAAACTTAGATTAAAGTCATACTTATATAGGAGAAATATTGAGGGTTACTTCAGTCTGATTATCCTTTTCTAGAGACATCTTAAAACTAGAGAATGAGAGTTTGAAAATTGAGTGTAACAAAATTATGAGTGTTATTGAGAAGGTGTCAACATTCAACATGAATTCTATGAAAATTAGATGTAAAATGGGTCTTAATTCATCAGTAATTAGAACAACCAATCTAAAAAGTTTTGTAAGAAAATTTCAAAACTTGAAAAGGTATCAACATTTTACACATGTTTCTCTTGATCGATTCTTTGTACAAGAAACTCCACATTCTATACTAGTTACCTTAATTATTAGAACTAATATAGAAAGTTAATTCTACATCAATTCTTAGTACAAAAAGTGTAGAAAATATTTTCTAAATATCTATGCCTAATATACTAAATCGATTTTTGAAGAACCATTGTAAAATTCCTATATTAAAGTGTAAAATTCCTACAACTTGAAAAGGTATTAATTTTTTTACTTCTTCACATTGAGGAAGAAGATTTTCCCACGTTAAAAGATTGATGTGTTCTTCTCTATCTCTCTTCTTTATGTATTTTTATTTTCACTTTCGCATTGAATTTGAGGAACCACGTCCCTACAATGGTATCAGAGCCCGAGTTCAGAGGGTTTTAAGGAGACGAGATGGAGACCAATGGTGTCGCCCATGACGGAGACATGTTCAAGTTGACTGCTGACAAATTTACTTATTGGAGACCAATGATGGAAGATCATCTGCATTGTAAAGACTTGTATGAGTCTGTCGTACAAGTCCAGATGCCAGAAGGCAAGACTGAAAAACAATGGGAAGTCCTGAATATCAAGGCCATGGCCATGATCAGAAAATACATCGACAGAAGCCTCTTTGGGCACATTGTCGAGTTCACCAACGCGCACGAGTTGTGGACGAAGCTGGAATCCATGATACAGAAGAAGAAACCCAGGAACAAAGCACACCTGATTCGCCGACTTGTGAAGCACGAATACAAGGATGACATGAGCATGATTGAACACCTCAATACCTACAAAGGCATTTTGAACCAACTCTCAAAAACCGAGATGAAGATCGATGACAAGCTACAGACTCTGTTGCTTCTAAGTTCCCTGCTAGAAAGATGGGATACCCAGGTGGTGACTTTGAACAACTTGGCTCCGGATGGAAAGTTGACAATGGACGTCGTGATTGATAGCCTTCTGAATGAAGAATCTAGGAGAAGAGAACTAGGTATAACTAGCATGTCTGAGGTAAACGTTTATGAGAACAAAGGAAAGTTTGACTCCCGAGGTCTTGGCTAGAGCCGGGTCGTGACAAGTCCAGAGGCCGATCTAGGCCAAAGTACTAGTTGAAATGTTTTTATTGTGGGAAGCCTGACTACATGATTCTACAAAAAGACAAAAAGAATGACATTGTGAAGCTGGATCAAATTGTATCGAAGAAGAAAGAAGATAAGACACCACAACGGTGGTTGCCAATGCCGAAGCTTAGGTATTCCTTCTCGATGAAGATTTTTTTTTGAACATTGCTTATGATGATTACACCTGGATTGTTGAATCAGGTGCTTTATTCCACGTCACGCCATACAAAGGTTTATTTTCTTCTGACCGAGGTCATGACTACGAAGCAATGAAAATGGAAAATTAGGTGACCAACAAGATTGTTGGTGTTGGTGATGTCACCCTAACCACGGATGTCAGGTGTTGACTTGTGTTGAAGGATGTAAGGCATATGCCAGACATAAGACTGAATCTAATCTCGACAGGCAAGCTTGGTGATGTCATGTTAATGAACTACTTCAGAGGATGTAGATGGAAATTGGGCAAGGGAAACTTGGTGCAAGGAAAGATCAATGGCGGTGAAGTCAACTCAGTCCGAGATGCACCTAGTATGGAGATGTGGCACAAGCAACTTGGCTACATAAGTGAGAAAGGAATACAGATTCTGAACAAGAAAGGACTTTTGACCGGGTTGAAAGGTCAAGTGTTCGAGAGCTACACGCACTGCCTAGCCGGAAAGCAACATAAGGTTCATTTGTGAGATTGGATCAACCCAAATGACGTAGGTATATTCTTGACATCGTCCATTCTAATGTATGCTTCATGTCTGAAAAATCACTTGGCGGAGCTTAAACTTTGTTTCTTTTATTGATGACCATTCCCGCAAAGTGTGGATATATGTTTTGAAATCTAAAGACCAGGCACTCCAAGCCTTTAAAGAATTTCATGCTCTGGTAGAAAAGGAGATTAGTAAGAAACTGAAAGTGGTCCGATCTGACAATGATGATGAGTATTGCCTCGTTTGATGCTTATTGTAGAACGGTTGACTTGAAAAGGCACCTTCCAAGATTCCGCTACTGAATGGAGTTGTTGAACAAAACTATTGAAGAAAGGGTCTGATGCATGTTGTCCCATGCCAGATTGCCAAAAGCATTTCGGGGAGAATCCGTTAGAACTATTGTTGACTTGATAAATCTCTCACCATCATGACCACTCGAAGGAGAAATTCTTGAAGAAATCTGGACAGGTCAAAAAGTAGCCTATGATTACCTAAAAGTATTTCGATGCCAGCTTTCATGCATATCCCAAAAGATGAAAGGGAGAAGCTCGATGTGAAGACTAAAGAGTGCATTTACCTCGGTTCACTGAAATGTTAATTCAGATTCTGACTTTGGGATCCAATCAACAAGAAGATAGTGAGAAGCCAGGATGTGGTCTTTCATGAGAATGAGACTATTCAAGACATCTCGAAACCTAAAGTCTGGATTTTTGTTCGAAGTGAAGAACTCGTCCCTCTTGTATAAGCTGAAGTAGGGGTAGAAAATAATGATGAAAATGAAATAAATAATCAACAACAAGAAGAGCCAACTATTGAAGTTGATGTTGAGATCTGATGAGTCGAGTTCTCAGTCTGAAGCACAAACTAGACACTTTACACGAGTGAGACAACCTTCCACAAGGTACTCTCCTGATGAATACACTGTCATTGCTAAAGATGAAGAACCTCAAAGTTATGATGAATCCATGATGAGCTCAGATAAAGAAGAATGAGAGAAGGCAATGCAGATGAGATGAAGTCCTTGCATAAAAATTAAACGTTTGAGTTGACAGACCTATCTCAAGGAAGAAAAGCTCTAAGAAACAAGTGGGTGTATAAAATCAAGCATGAAGAGAATGACCAAAAGTTGAGATACAAGGCCAGAATTATAGTGAAAGGCTGCAACCAGAAGGGAGTTGATTTTGAAGAAATTTCTCTCCCGAGGTGAAGATTACTTAGGTCTAAATTGTATTAGCCATGGTGGCATCATTGGACCTTGAAGTGGAACAAATGGATGTGAAGACGACATTCCTTCATGGTGACCTTGAAGAAGAAATATATATGGAGCAACCTGAAGGGTTCCGAGTTCCGGGTAAAGAAGACTTGGTAAGCCGGTTGAAGAAGAGCCTATACGATCTGAAGCAAGCACCTCGACAGTGGTATAAGAAATTTGAATCTTTTATAATTGAACACAAATTTTTGAAGACATAGGGCGATCACTGCGTATTTGTTAAGAGGTATGAGGTCAAAGACTTTCTGATTTTATTATTATATGTTGACGACATGTTGATTGTAGGGCAAGACAAAACGAGGATAACCGCCCTGAAGAAGGCGTTGAACTCTTCCTTCGTAATGAAGGACCTCGGCCCTGCAAAGCAGATTCTTGTAACTGAGGGAAAAAAGTACATTGAGAAAAATTTGAGGAGATTTAACATGGAGAAAGCCAAAATAGTAAGCACCCCCTTATTCAGACACATAAAGCTGAGTCAGAAGCAATGTTCGAGATCAGATGAAGAAAATGATGAGATGTTGAAGATCCCGTATCAGTATGTCATCGGAAGCTTGATGTATGCAATGGTTTGTATGAGACCCGACTTGGCAGATGTTGTAGGCATGGTAAGCGGATATCTGTCTAATCTCGACAAAGAACACTAGGAAGCAGTGAAGTGAATCTTCAAGTATCTTAGAGGAATGAAAAATTTATGCCTCTGATTTGGAGAAGGTGAAGTCGTATTGCAAGGCTACACGGATGCTGACTTAGGGGGAGATTTTGACCAAGGAAGTCGACGACTAGTTGTTTGATGACTTTTGTAGGAGGAGTTGTCTCCTGGCAACCAAAACTTCATAAATGTGTGGCACTTTTGACGATAGAGGCCGAGTACGTAGTCACGACTGAGGCTTGCAAGGAATTGTTGTGGATGAAGAAATTTCTATCTAATCTCGGCCATCAACAAGACAAGTATGAGCTGAAATGTGATAACCAAAGCACCATTCATCTGGCAAAGAACTCGACCTATCACCCCACACTAAGCATATTGACGTGAAATATCACTGGATCCTGGATGTTGTGGAAGATGGATAGCTCAAACTCATCAAAGTCTTAATTGGTCTGACATGATGACGAAGCTAGTACCAGCAAGAAAAATTAAAGATTGTTGTGAAGATGTCAAGCTTTTGAACCCAACGCATTGAAGTCGAAAGGGAGAGATTTTTTGGGAGCTGTTCCTTCCTTTAATGCTTGGTGCAAGACTGAAGCTTGGTGAAAGTCCCAAGGTGTTGGAACTCCCACTTGATGCAACAATTTTTAGGCTTTGGAGGATTTTGGAGGAGTTTTAAAAATCCTCAAATCCTTTCCCTCAAAAATTAAAACTCTCAAACAAGGAGATGACACCATCTAAACCTTTCCCTTTCCTCCCTTCCCCTCCAAAATCCCTCTCCCAAACAAAGCGTCCAGTGGTGAGATTTTGAGATAAATACATTTTAAATTCAATATTTGTTGTCACTATTGTACACAAAATAAAACGTTATGTGAAAATTAAATAATTGATACACATTTATCTATGTATGTAATTACTTTTATAGTTTATTTTTAATACTGAATTTTAATAATATTGTATAAAACCTAAAAAGTTATTTCACTTTAACTAAATATAAAAAAATTATTTGATATAATTAGATTGTTTTGAAAGTAGTATTTATTTAATTTTTCTCATAAAATCAATAAAAATAATTTTTGAAAATGAGATGAACTTCAAGGAAAAAATTTGTCCCCTATAATATTTTTATTTGATTTAAACAAAATTATCTTTATTAAAATATACTTATAGCCTCCTAAAAAAATAAAGGAAAAAAATATTTTAAGTCTTTATTTTTTTTTGTCAAATTTGAATTTAGTCCTTATATATAATTTTCAAATTGATAAATTAGTATTCGAAAACTTTTGAAAATCGGTGACTAACTTCATTCCTTCCTCACTAACTACATTAGTGAAAATTCCAATGGTTTGTGATTTGTGGTGGATTTGTATACAATTTTTTTTTTGGTTTAAAATCACTATTTTAAAAATCGAACCGATGATTAATCCGGTCAGGGTACTGGGTCACTTGGTCAATGGTCGAACCAGTGGGTCACTGATTGACCCGCATGACCTAGTCAATGGTCGAACTGGTGAGTCATTGATTGACCCATATGACTTGACCAATGGTCGAACCGGTGGGTCTTAAAATATTTAAAAAATAATCACAAATTAATATTATTCCATAACAGAGATAATTAGATACTAAAATATTAAAAAAAACAATATCATTATCTAAGTTCAAACAAATAAGTAACAAATATCACAAACATAAACTAAATAAAATAAGTTCATAAAACAAAATCATCAATAAAAATTATAGAATGTTAATTCTCACCCAATAACTCATACTTATACTCAATTAGCTTTTATTCTATATTAAATTATTAACAATTGATGAATATTTAGAAACAGACTTTATATGCTTAAAAAAAGAAAGAAAAATTTACATTTACATACACCACTTATTCATAAATAACAAAGTTCAAGACTTAAAAATGTAATCACTTAAATTAAAACTCAAAACTTGGTTAAAAAAAGAAAAATAAATTTTAAAAAATAATTTCATATTCTTGGAACTCAAAGCAGCACTGCAACTGCAACAACTCCCCACCCCCAATATTATCCACGACTCCTTGGTCCTTGCGAATTGCAACTGCTCCCCCACCCCATTAGAAACCTGCGTTCATTCATTCAAGCCCCCCCCCCCCCTAAAAAAAAAGAAAATCTGGTTGCAGCCCCTCCCCTTCTCACCCCACCACCCCCCGCAGCCCCTCCACCAACAAAATCAGTGTTAGCGCCAACCCTCCACCCACTCACAGAAATCGGCCAAGCAACACCCCCCACCGAACACCCCCCCAACCACGAACACAAAACAGCCCCCCACCCCGGCCGGTGAATATGCAAAGGCCACACCACCCAACCCCCCGCGACGTGAACAGGCCACCACCACCACCATGGACAAAAACCCCACGCCCCTTATACAAAAACCACACCGCGAGTGCGTGGAGGGAGAAGACGGGGCGCCGTTCCAAAAGAGGTTTTTTTTTTAAAATAGTGATCCGGTCCGGTTCGCTGAGTCAGCGGTTCAACCATGAACTCAGCCGGATCACACCGGGTTGCACCGAGCTGAAAACATGGTCGACCCACTGTCTGACTCGACTCGATCTAGTCACCGGGTCGCGGTTCGATCAGTCCAACCGACAGGTCAGTCCGGGTTTTAAAACACTGTTTAAAACTCCTAAAATATATATAAATTATGTTGTTCGAGTTTAACGTTTGGTGACAATTTTTTAGCATTAGTGTTACCCCTTTAGAACCAAACACCCAACCATCATCCCCTATGAAAACCACCATATCAAACCTAGCAAACTTCTTCGTCTTTGTGTCATCAACATCAACACAAACCAATCACTCGTCACAAGCACATCAATGTTCATCAGCATCAAACACATTTTGGTCATAACCTAATTCTCATTTTTCCAACCCATCCTTGCCATCCTCTCCTATTCTATGAAGCTCTGTTTTCAATTTGTCTCTTGTTGAAATCCACCTCACCAACCTTAGATGTCTTGCTACCATGAAACCACTCCTCAATAACCATTGTAGCGGATTCACTAACACAATCACACAACTTCTAATTACGTGCAAATACTCATACACCTTAATTATCTGTTTTACCACTATGCACATTCACCTTCAAAACCGCAACGTGTTTTGCTTCCTTTAAACTCACTCCCACATCACTCATATGTTCCTCCATCTCATAACCCACATCATTCTTATACAGAGAAAATCATTGAAGTGATGTTGGCTGAGGTGAGTGTTGTTTGAAACGACAATATCGTAAAGGGATATCGCATTTTCTTCAAGTTTGAGTGGTAAATTTTATTATGATATGATATATAATTTGCTATATTATTTTGCTAAATTATTTAAGTGTAATCTTATTATTTGTTTATTATTTAAGAAAGTTAGGAAATATAATTTTACATCTATTTTGGAATCTACCTCCTTCAACTCTCTTAGAAAAAAAGCTGTAAAACAATATATTAATGAAGCAGGTACCAGGGGTACCATTAAAGTACATAATGTTTTCTGCTATGGGACAAAAAAAGGAACAGAAAAGCATAATTCTCAAACACACAAATGTTGAGAAGCTCCCCCTCATAACTGTCCTACGTAAATAGATGGTTTAATCCCCCTAAGCCATGTCACGTTGATACAGACATGCAATGAGCCCATATCCCTACAATCCACACCCAAACACACTCTGCAAAAGCATCACAGAAAAATACAAACCCTCCCTACACCTAAGATCGATGCATGGGGCTGGAAACAAGCTAAAAAAATAGTGCCCCTCCCAACCAGATCAGACCGCTCTAAGGCAAAGTGTAGGATAAACGTATCATTCATAGAAAGAAAACTTGAACCCTTTTGCTTTTGCCGACAATCACTACCATGATTTCAACTCAATAAGCTCGAAAACAGCCTCCAAATCAAGGTTTGCTTGCCTGAATATAATATTTTTCCGGTGGCACCATAGTACCCAAACTGCAACACTCCATATAACTCTCCACAACCTTGTTTTGCCCCTCCGAAGCCAAGCACAATATAACATAGCAAAATGTTGTCTCCAATCTGCAGGGAAGACATAGCTCACCCCTAGCCAACTACCACACACAGTCCACACTTTGTAAGAGAATGGGCACGAAAACAAAGGTGAGATATTGATTCTTGATGTGATAGACAAAAAGTGTAGGAATCAGTTGAGTTGTGTGGTAGTATTTGCAGTCCTTAGATTCTCCTTCGATGTAGCCGCCTGTGCACTGAGAGACACCAGACACTTAAAGGAGCTCGCAAATGCCAAAGGTAGTTATAGAAAAAAGCATCAACAGGACCATTGGAGAAAGTTAAAGCATTGTAAGCATTTTTAACATAATAAATCCCTATTGATGCATTTTTCCACAACAAGCATTCCTCCTCAAATTGTTGCAAACAAATTCCCAACAAATCTTGCATAAACGGCTCCAGTATGGGCAATTCCCACGTGAACCATGACCTTCACCATAACAACTCCCACAACCACTGCCCAGCCACCCAAGATCCCATACAAATATCCTTTTGCTCAAAATTCAAAATAAATCCTCTGATATTTATTTGCAAAAGGTACCCATCCCTCCTCCTTGATGAAATGCCTCAAAGTTAATTTCTTCTCTTTGCCCGACTTCTACACAATATTCTTATCAAACCATGAATCAATTCCTACTCCACACACCTCAACAAGATCCCAAGATCCTTCCACCAACATGAATCCTTTTCGGATTTCCTTTTAACAACCACGGTCCCCCCCCCCCCCCCCCCCCCCCCCCCCCCCCCCCCTCCCC
>PYAF01001184.1:346279-356399 GCA_007407185.1 Glycine tomentella
CACTCCCATCCCATAAAAAATTCCTTTAAATACTAATTAATTTTCTTAGTAACACAAGAAGAAGCTTTAAAGAAGGAGAGAGAAAAAAAGGGTAAGGGGGACAAACTCTCCCCCCCAATAAATAGGGTCTTTTACTCCCATGTAGCCAACTTGGATTTAAACTTTTCCAACACTGGATCCCATGTAAAAACCCTTCTCAGATTTGCCCCCGATAGGAATACCCAAGCAGAGAAAGGGCAACCTTACAACTTTACAATTCAATAGAGTGGCTAACCTTTCCAAATCCCCATCATCCACACTAATATTCGTCAAACTACTGTAGAAAAAATTCACTCTCAAACCCGACAATAACTCAGTTTCTTGGGATGGCCTTAAGACAAATGTTAGTGACAAGATTACATAATTAACTAAAAAATAACTATTAATTATTTTGTATACTTATTAGATAAACTTCTTCTACGTTTAAAAGTTGGTTTGAACAATTTTCATATTAAGAAATCACGTTTGAAAATCCTAATTATTGAAAGCTTTGGATGAGGATAAATTGAGAAAAATAAAATATTAATCTTGTAAAAAAAACGTTTTAGTAAGTATTACTCCCTTCATCTTAAAATAAGTGTCGCATTTGAAAAAATAATTGTTCCAAAATAAGTGTTATATTTGGTTTTCCAATGTAACATTAATTAGTCTTTTACAACAATACTCCTAATAAATGTCACTTTAATTTTTGAATCTAATATTAATATATTTTTCTTTAATAAGGTTAGTGTTGTAAAATTACTACTTTTTTTTAATCTATTTGTTAGTTTTTCTTGATTCATAAGGTTAGTTTTGTAAAAAATTACTACTTTTTTTAATCTATCTGTTAGTTTTTCTTGATTCGTGTAAAACAACATAGGATGACACTTATTTTGGGACTGAGGGAGTAAATCATTATTTATTTTAAAAATTATTATAAGAAACGAAAACAAAATAAACTTATTTATGTTTTAATTATAACTTGAAACTTTGTTTTAATAAAAAGATGTATCAAGGGAGTCTGACTATGTTGGTTGAGAAAGAATGTGTGAGTTGTTGTAAAATGATGTTGTTATGTTATGTTAGCAAATGCTTTAACTTCATGTCTATTACTCCTATTTCAGTTACAACTAAAATATACAGAAAACACATAGGATTTTGTATGTGTGTATGTTTTAAACACATCTATAAAATTAACTACCCAGGTAACACTTTTTTTTAGAGAAACAAGGTTAACTGACTTCATTCATCATATAGGAAGAGATACATGTAGGTATATTGTGGTGTGTGTGAAGACAGGCATAAGATATGGCAGCTATCGCAAGAGAGCGGGTAGTCATATTCATTTGTCTGTTAACAAACTTTATAATGAAGTTTGGAAAAGGTAATAAAAAGTTCTTACAAACAGAAATAATAACCCTAACCTCCGAAAAGTCAACAAGGGGCCCATATATTCTACCTATCAATCCTTTGCAATCAACTTCAAACACAGGCTGAGACATATCCCACGAGGCAACCCACTGCAAGTCATTGAGGAGACTCAGGCCCCACCCTCTAAAACAGATGAGCACGAAGATCGCCATTGTGAGGCTTCCAACACAAAACACCCATTTGTCATCTTTAACACAAGCTCCCAATGAAACTATATTTAAATTGGAAAAAAAAAAACCATCATCTACATTAACTTTGAGAATCCTCAAATCAGAAGGCTCCCAGCTAATTTCAGTCAAGGCTACATCTTGGATTTGGCTGGAGTTACAGTTAGACACATTCCTAGCTCTAGACCAGTCCAAAATAAATTGCTTAGTAAGTCTACAAATCTAGCCCAATTGGGATAGAGAATCCTCCCAAAACGTTTCGTTTATGTTCTTCCAAATACCCCACTGCACCATAGCAAACAAGGCCTTATTACTCTCAATGAAGCTTTGAAGAATTGAAAAACAACATTGCTTGAAAGATGAAGCTTAGGCCACCAAGGGACTAATCCTCTCCCACATCTCCATCTGTTCCCAACAAGATTTACTAAATGGATAAAATAAGAAATTATGTCCACTAGATTCCACATCTGCATCACAAAAAACATAGCTGATAGGACAATCAATACCCTCAAGACCCTCCACAAAAAGAGCTTGACCCGCGGAGGGGCTTTCAAATTCCAGACTAAGTTCCAATCTCCAATTACTAACAAGTGATCACTCTTACATATATTTTCCACAATATACTTGTATGCAGATTTTATAGAGAAAAAGCCATTCTTTTCAAGAGCCCATATAAGCGTATCCTCCTTGACAGAGAGGTAAAGATGAAAATTCAATATAGCAACAACATCAACATAGTTAAAAATAGAATTTAAAATAGCAGTATCCCACCTTTTCTCACTAGGAACAAAGAGGTACTGCATTGTCAGATGTTGCAGCTTAATTGAAGGATATTAAAGGGTTTTGGATTAGCAGAATTTCTAATCCAAGGTTGAGACCAGACTTTTAATTTTGATCCATCACCTAGAATGCATCCAAAACCTTCACTCAGCAGCACACAGGAACTCCAGTTGTTCCTCCAACTGTAACATGGTTTGTGACCCAGCTTAGGTTCCAAGAAGTCTCCCTTAGGGTAGTATATGGCCTTAAAGATGCGCAAAACAAGAGCCTCTAGGATAGTCATGAAATTCCAACCTTGCTTCCTAAGCATAACTATATTAAAGGCATAGATGTTTATGAATCTCATCCCACCTACACTCTTCCTTATACAAAGTTTGTCCTATGACATCCATCTAATTCCTTTATCCCCAAGGCCTTTCAAACCCCATCAGGACGAGTTCATATTCTTTCGATTTCCTCACAGAGGGAAAGAGGAAACATATATGTACTCATAATGTACGTAGGGATTGCCTGATCTACTAATTTAAGAAGAACCTCTCTTCCCACCATTGAAAGGTTCTTAGGCAACCAGGAATTTAGCATTTTTCAAATTCACTTCTTTATGTAATTGAAGGTAGCCTTCTTTCTTCTACCCACCCTAGAAGAAAGAATTTCACCTTTGATCTCTGCTTTTTAATGAGGGTTAAAAGACCTTCTGCACACAAAAATAAATAAATAGGGGGGAAAAGGATTGCCTTGACGCAACCCCCTCCTAAGTGAGATGGGCCAACATAATCATTATTGACAAGAACAGAATAGCTCACAGTTCTCACACATAACATAATCCAACCCACCGAATTTTGATGGAAACCAAGTTTAGACATCATGTCCACTAAATAGCCCCAATCCACTCGCTGATAGGCTTTGCTGATGTTGATTTTTAAAGCAACCTTGGCCCTTACTCCTCTGGATCTACAATTAAGGTGATGAATGATTTTAGTAGCAATCAATGTGTTATCTATGATAGAGCGTCCACCAATGAATGTTGATTGTTCCTTCAATACACATTTATGGATCACTTCTTGCAATATGTTAGCTAAAGCCTTAGCTAGAATTTTATACAGACTGTTGCATAAAGCTATTGGTCTCAAATCCCTCATGGTAGTAGGGGTTGTCACACTTAAGAACAAGAACTTTGTTGGTATTATTCACTGATTATGGAAAAGCTCCATCTTCTAACCATTTGGAATAGGCAGTTTCTATCTTTGATCCACAAAGAGCCCAAAGTCTTTGATAAAACACAACATTGAGATCGTCAGACTCTAGAGACTTCCCGGGATGCACCTGAATAATGTTTTCTCAAACTATGCTTTAGTGAAAGGTGCCACAAGTCTTATGTTGTCCTTCTCAATGAGACAGTGTTGCACTATACTAACCACTGGATCATAGTCGCTCTAGATACACTCAAACAGATTTGAGAAGTGGCCATAAGCAGTAGCATTTTCAGACCTTGTTGCCCTTCTACTTCAACTCCTAGATCATTAGTAAGCTTATGTATTTTATCCTTTTTCTTCCTATATGTCGTTGCGGCATGGAAGTATTTGGTATTGAGGTCACCTTATTTTAGTAGACTTTAGACCTCTATTTCTAGTAGTTCTCCTCTTGCATCAAAAGAGCAGTTAGTTTATTTTTGGTTGTATTGTACTGGTTAACAAAGTTTTCATCTTGGGTAGATTAGAAGGATTCCAAGTCTCTTCTGCACTTGTTTATATCCTCATTAAAGTGGGTTTTGATTCTCCTACTCCAACTTTCGAGGCTTTGAGCACAGCCAACAAGCTTGTTGACTACATTACAGCCTTGAGAAAACTGCCAACTTCTGGCTACAACCTTAGGCAACTCAAAAGGCAAACAAATTAGAGAGATGAGCATTAGGAAACAAATTAAACCAGTCAACATTGGTCATAGCACTATCTAGTCGTTCCTCCATTGCTCAGTTAGTACCTCTACCACGCGACTAGGTAAACTGGTAATCGTCCAAATCAATGTCATCCAAACCACAATCATCAATGGTTTCTCTGAACCACCTCATCAGCTATTATGGATGCTCCACCCTCCCACTTTTGTCCTCCATTGAAAAAATGTCATTGAAATCCCCTATAATACACCAAGGTAAAGAGGATTTTTCTGTTATCCTTCTCAACATGTTCCACTACTCCATGTGTCTTAACCTCTCTAGGAAACCATAGAAACAGATCAACCTCTAACTCCCTTTCTTTGGGTCATCCACCTTAATATTTATAAAGTTCTAAGAGTAATTCATGATGTTACAATTGATGGAGTTCTTCCACGGGATGGCCAAACCCTCATCATCTACCAACCCTATCTACATCAAACACATTGTCAAAACTAATCCTAACTTTAATCTCCTCAACTCTTTTCTATTGAACTCAATAAGAAAAAACATATAAGGTTTATGGCATCGGGCTAAATCTTTAAGGACTAGAATTGCACATAGGTTGTTCAGACCTTGACAGTTCCAACTAAGAATAATCATGATTCCTGACAGGCCTGGAAACCAAGGCCTACCGATAAAAAAAAGTATGATTTGATCTTCTTGGCTTTGAGAATCAAAGTTCTTTTGATTAGGAGGTTGTGCCTTTGATTCTTCTACCATACAATTTCCATTCTCACCTTCTCGCCTTCTTTTTTTGTCAATAATGTGATTCGCCTCTTCTAGTTCATCATCCCTTTAAGGCTTTGTTAACATATCTTCTGGATATGAAGAAGTCTTTTTTATATTGGGTGTGCTCCCTTCACGTTAGTCATGGGTGAAGCTTTCAGAGTTTCTCTTTCCCTCCGTCATACCAATTCCACTACTCTCCCTTTTCCCCTAATTGACATCTCCTATCTCAAGAAGTCATTTCCTCCCTAGACTAGAGTTGTTTCGTTGCAACTCTGCTCTAAGATCAACACTCCAACCCTTTATGCCATCATCTTCCTTTTTATCAAATAGGACCTCGCAGAATTGATTAGTGTGACCCAAGAGCCCAAAGCAAAAGAGGAAGTTCCAAGCTTTTCGTATTTGAAACACACCTACCTCCACTCATCTCCTTGCTTCCACACCTTCTTCAAATCTTCAGTGGCTTCCACACATCGATTCTAGCTTTGATCCTCATGAACGACCTCCATGTTGATTTGTTGTTACCTTCATCGAACTCAAGAAATTCACTGATATAGTTCCCCAATGATTTTCCCATTGTGGGGGTCATGAAGCCTAGTGGAATATCGTGAATCTGGAACCAGAACGTCGTATAAAAGAGGGGAATTTGACTAGGGATTTCCCTTGCCTGAATTCTTCTAAGGAGGAGCAAATTCCCATCAAAGGACCATAGACCATCATTGAGGATTCTCTCCATATCTGATATGTGGAAAAATTGGAAACAAAGACTCCTTGCTCCACGTCCAAAATTGCCACACCATTTACAAGCCTCTAAATGCAGACCATACACTCCTTCATAATATGAATGTGGAGAGTATGGTCCATCAAAAATCAACCAATGAGACTGAATCCTAGCTCGCCGCTTGCTTCCACTATGTCTTCTACACTGAACATCAGACCTTCGTCATCTTCCTCCACTAAGGATAAATTCTCAAGATCCTTCTCCATCACTAAAAGAGAACTCAATGTCCATTAAAACCACCTCTAAAAACTGGAACTCTAATGGCGCAATGTTCTTCTTGCTAATGGCTGAATATGAAGCTTCTCACACCTCTGATTATTGGGAACCCAGTCAGCGTAGAGGTCTTCTCACTAGGGAGAGAAAGGGAAACTTCTCACTGAGGAGAGAGAGAGAGAAAAATCCACTACCTAAGAGTATCTCCAATAGTAATTTCTTAAATTACTTTATGTGGTTTCCACATGGTCATGTGCCTAAGAAACTCATACACAATTTTGTTCTAATGGTAAGAAACTCTAAGAAACTAACATTTTTATATTTTTTTTTTACTTTCACTTAATTATGGTTGAAATAAAATAATTAATTCAAATTTTAAATTATTATGTATAAACATATTAAATATTAAAAATTGAGAAAATTTTACTCTATTCAGATTTGTTATAATAAGTTAAAAATAATGAAAAATACACAATGCATAATAATATTCAATTAAAAAACAATGCTAATTACATAACATTGAAAAGAAATATGTAACAGTGAAAATACATATTACATAATAAATAGATAATTAAACACAAGTCTTGTGATGCCACTACTTTAAGAATCATTGTTGGGTTGCCATGATCACCTCGACAAAATTGACCTTTCCACGCGATTGGACAATTTTTCCATTCCTGGAGCATACAATCAAATGGAACCTAACATACCTAAAAAATCATGTGTCGCTCTCATTTGTAGTGATCTTCCAGTGTCTTCGATATTTGGCCTCCTCAGGTATTCATCCCCAAATATTGCACAGATGCCTGATACAAATCTCTGTAAGCATTTCACTGTAATGGTTTTAGCAATCTAAATATACTTGTCCACACTGTTAGTGGGTGATCCATAAGCCAATACACAAAGATAAGTAGTGCACTTCTGCAATAGTGATAGGCCATTTCCATGCGTTGCATCTACACTCATTTGAAAATACTCATCATGATTGTCGAGGGCTTTTACAACTCGAAGAAACACATGCCTTTGCATGTGAAACCTTCTTCAAAATTGAGTCTCTTTGTGTACAGGATTTGGTGAGAAATAGTCATTGAACAATCAATCATATTTTTCCTCATGGTTTCAATTCACCACTTTTCTTCTTTGTCTGTGCCGAGTACTGTTGTCAACTTGTTGTTGGATCTGAAGTATCAACCTTTTAACTTCTTCATTGGTGTTGTCTTTGAGTTCCTCATTTATGATTTGATTCCAAAGTGTATCAAAATCGATGTTTGGATCCATTGTGTGGCTAACTTAAGTGTTGGTAATCAGATAAGAAGATTGTGTAATTTTATGAGAAGATACGAGAATGAGAAAAGATTGCAAAATTATATAGCATCATTCATAACGACTAGTTTTACAACGGCTAGTTTATAATGGATAATTTTATCAGCTACTAGTGACCTACACAACTATAATTACACAAAATTAACAACTAGTTTTTTAATGAAACCGAGGAAGAGGACAAAATAATACATAATAACTAAATTTAAAATAAAAATACAACAATGACCTACACAACTAAAATTAACTAACAAAAACAACATTAGCATAGATAACTAAAATTCAATAATAACAAAACCACATTGGCCTATTCATTTAAAATCTTTGTTTCTACCTAAGATAGTCACAATATTTTTCGTGGTCTTGGCATTGCTTCTCAGACATGTGAGACATGTCCTTCACAAGAATTTCATACTCCATACGCCTTTCTTGTGCCTTATTTAACTCAATAAGTTTATCATATTTGGTGTTTTTCTCCTTCATTGCACTTTCTATGCCAGACAAATCGAGATTGGGACTAGCGCTTACAACTCTTTTTTCTTTGTTCTTCCTTTTTGTTGCCTTTTGTCCTATTGGGCAGGATATTGGTGATGTTATGTCATATTTATCAACTTCAATGGGTGTCTCTAGGTTAGAAGACAACAAGTATGCACCTGAAGCAGAAACCTTGCTTCTTTTTGAAGAGTTATCCATAAAATTTGCATGTCATTTTGGTTCATCTTTCAGCAACAACCAAGCATGCTCAACTTCAAATTTTTTAAATGCATCCTGCTTGAAAATCTTATGTGCAAAAGCCATAATATCCTTCGCTGAACTCCCACTTCTATTTTGATAAGGTGCTTGTTTGTAGCAACCTATAAACTTCTGAACTGCACGATGGATTCAATTCCATCAAGAATTTTAATGATGTATCTTCCCTCTCTGAAAACTAGACACACTCGTCGTCATTGATATATGCCTCTTTGATTCTTGCCCAATATTGGGTTAATGATTGGTTAACTCCTACGATTGCATCATTTGACACATTGAGCCACAATCAAATGAGACTTTTATGTCCTCTTGCAATGAGAATGGTTTACAACATTTTTTGTGAGTCAAATTTGCTCCTCCTTCTAGTTGAATACTCTCTAGACCAATTAGTGATACAAGTTCACTGTTAGGGGCTCCACATTGGATGAACAAGACCTGTAACACATGTTTGGGTTGGTTGGCGGTGGTGGATACATAAAAATGATGGATTTTTATAACTTTCATCGATAGGGGGCTCCTAATTGGATGAAGGAGGCTTATACCACATGTTGGGATTGGTTGAAAATGGTGGATACATATAATGTTGGGGATTTTGAGGATTGTCACTAGTAGAGGTTGGTTGGTTTTGCAAAATATTATAGTAATATTGAAGATTGGGATCCATTTCAGAGATAATAAAGAAGATTGAGGCTTCATAAGAACAAGAAATAGAAGTAGAAATTGAGAAATTATGTATAAAATGATATGAATTGAACCCCATTTATAATGATTTTTACATAACGGTAAAAAAAAATTCATACTCACAATGGCTTAAAGATATGACCAGAGATATTTGATGGGCAACAGTTAAAAAAATTGTCAAATCGAATTTTATCTTTAACATTTTTAAAATTCTTTTCATTTTACTTTATTGGTTTTATTTACTTAATTTACTACTACTACACAAGAAGCCTCATTGCACTTCTCTTCCAATTTTCATTTTACGGTAACCTAACCCCTCTTTTCTCTAATTAAAAAACCATAGCCATCTTCTTTCTCTCCCCGACTCTCCAAAGCACCAAACCTTTCTCATCTTTCTCCTTCTCCTTGGTCCCTCCCATGGCCACTTCTCACACAGATCTCACATGGGCAACTATGGATACGCTGATTGGTTACCAGACAATGGTGGTTTAAGCGACTACGACAACATGGAGTAGTAGTGGCGAAACGAAGGTTGCGCGGCAAAGTGCTTCGGCGCAACCCAAACCTATAGCAGATCTGAAACCCAACCACCACAGCAAGGCGGAGTGGTGGTGGCACCGTGGTGGTTTGAGCAGCAGAGTGGATCGACGCCTAGATCCGAGAAAGTACTTGTTGGAGATATAGAGAGATAATGGAAAATATTTGAGTAAAAACTCTTTTATTTAAATTGACAACAAATTCAATAACACACTACAATAATTTTATTCTCTCAAATACTCCCGCTAACTTATAATCACTCTTTCTATTTTTCCTCACAAGACAAAGCTCTACCCTTCTCTTTTTTAACTAAGTGCTACTGCACTTTCCTCAACTTTCTTCTTCTGCCTCTTTTTCTCTCTTTTTCTTGCATAAAACCAACCGTAACACTTCCTATATATATAGCTACAAAAGGTTGAAAATTATTGCAATGTGAAAAAGCTTTGTCAATTTTGATGGCTTGTAGGCAGCCAATCTTTTCAACAATTCACATAGCTGCCAACTTTTCTTTCATCACATGCATTCTAAAAGCAAGTCAAAAAGGATGGCTTCTAGAGAGTTTGAATTCTAACACTCCCCCTCACACTCGACCTTGCATACCAATCATGCTCTTGAGTTTGTGGAACACATCTGTCTTCAATGGTTTTGTAAAAATGTCTGCAATTTGTTCTTCAGTTCTGCAGTAGATTAATTCCACAACTTTGTTCTTGACTTGCTCCCGGATAAAATGATACTTTGTATCAATATGCTTGCTTCGGCTGTGGGAGACTGGATTCTTTGCAA
>PYAF01001184.1:362108-403828 GCA_007407185.1 Glycine tomentella
GTATATAGTCAATTATTATGAATTATTTAGTTGTTACTTAAATTTAATATATTAATTAAATTTAAGCATCATCTTGTGTGAGTATTGTTATCATTTTTATTCAATAATATATACAACCTCAATTCCTATTTATAAGATTCAACTTTTTAAGATTGTTTGTCTCGATCCTTTACATAAAACTCATTTATTATGTTTTTTGCATTAATTTTTTTAGACTAAAATATCTCTAATTAAATAGGAGAGGTTATATTAGTATACATTTATAAGAGAGAGACATTAATGACAATGGTATTTTTGAAAAAACATATAAATTTAGGATAAATTTACTGTTATCAACCAAGTTAATTATTTTTTTAATCCTAATGAATTAGGTAATTAGATCTTATAAATAAAAATGAAGTTCTTACTTCTTTGCCTTTAAGAGAAAATATATTAAATTTAAGTAACAACTAAATAATTCATAATAATTGACTATATACCATGAAAATTAAAATTATATAAATTAAACAAAATATATTAGACTATAGCATTGTTGCAGATATTTAGTTTTTAAAATTCTTTGTGGGAAATCTTTATTATATTTAGATATTGTATTTAAAATTATAAATCTATAATTGACCTCAAATTTTATTAAAGCAAAATTTTTGCTTCAAACAATACGACATTTTTTCTTTATTTTTTATTAAGAAACCTTTAGGGAAAGAAAGAGAGAGGCCTTAAAAAGTTATTTGGGATTGTGGTTGTATACTTTTTAGAAGATGTTTCCATTTTGAATGGTAAAAATGTAAAATAAATGGGAATCATAAGATTAATTTAATGGTTGAAGGAGGAAGGAGGAGGTGAAAGTTGTGAGTTTAAATTTCTCTCACTAATAAAAATTAACAAATTAATACCTAACATTTGTCGATAAAATAGGTTAGGAAGAAAAGAGAAAAAAAAAATGTGAAATGTAATGGGATGCAATGGCAAAGGAAGAGAGAAGTACAAAGAAAAATAAAATAAAAGAGTTATAAGAAATAAAATTGTATAAATTCATTACTGAAAAATTATACATACATATTTTATGTATATATATATATTTTTCCTTTTAGGAATGTTTTATATATAAATATTTGTGTGATTGTAATTTGTGGAAAGGGATATAAATTGCATGATAGATGTTAATAATAGTATTTGCTTAATACTATGTATCATGAAATATATTAATACCACTTTTAACGAAATTGAGTGCCCAGCTTATCTGTAATATGTACACATTTTTTATAGTTTTATGTAAGGGATTTTTATGTATTGTTCAGTTACGAGTCTATAAAATATCATGATAAATCATATTATCATATATATTAATTTATGATTGAATGATAATATAAAATAAAAATTAAACTGCATAAACTATTTTTTTATTAGTTATCAAGAATTTAAAAAAAAATAAGGAAAATATTTATCATGTTATTACACTCCAGGAGGTACCTCATCTTTTGGGTGGGTACGTCTCGAGTAATGTTGCCTCATACATAAGTAAACATGTCAAATTATCTATTGAGTAATTGATTAATTTAGTTTCTAAAATTGTGATTTGTTAATATTTTAGTCTTTAGATTTAACTAAATAAATTAAAAAAGTCCTTAAATTGTAACCTGTTTCATATAATTCCATACATTTATGATTTTACTATCATTTTTTACTTTTAATATTAATAGTATCACCGATGTTAAATATTATATGTAACTTTAGACTAGAAGTAAAAAAAATGGTAACTTTAGACTAAAGTGAGAGATGAATTATTATTATTATTATTATTATTATTATTATTATTATTATTATTGTTATTATTATTATTATTATTATTTTAATTTTAAAGACTACGAATCACAATTTTTTAGGAACTAACTCATTTTTTTTTACTTATAGTTGATAAAAAAATTGCTCCCACAAAAAAACAGGTATTGCTCTCATAGACAGTTTTTTTTTTCAAATGAATGTAAAAAGTTATAATTAAGAGATAAAAGAAAAAAATAAATTAGTACTAATTTTATTATTTTATTATTTTAAATTTTATTATTTTTCTTTTATAATACTAAACATATATAAAGTTAGTAATTTGTAAAAGCTTATATAAGTAATTTGGATTATCATAAAATTAGGTATTTTGTAAGAGTTTGTAATATTTTTCTACTGTAAAAAAATAATATATTATTTTCTTCTTCCCACTAAATAAAATTTATGTATCCGCCCATGTTGACACATGAGAAAATGATTTATTTAGTTGAATAATTTGTGTTTAATCTCGTTCGTGTGCAAAATTTTATTGCAACAACATCTATATACCGTGAGTAAGATTAATCTGAGTTATTAAGTTGAAAGACATGTGTGATATTTGGTTCAGGAAAAAAATTATTTGGTATTTGATCTAGGAAAAAAATATATTCTAAAGCCTAATTTGAACCAAATAATTGGACACAAGTGATTAATGTATTGAAGTTAAGGTTGAATTGTTCGGATATTACTAAATTTGATCATTAGGCAAAATAATTATTGATCAGACTTTACCTATCTTTCAACTGAATTCTAAATTAGTTTAGATCTCTTTTATTTGATGAACCCGAGTATTAAGAAAAAAAAATTGATTGGATAAGTGCAATTGATAAGACAATTACATAATGTATTTTTAAAGGTAAAGAAGTTTGTGGGCCTATTTAACATGTGAATGGGCAAATGAGAAAAAATTGAACCAAAACTATTTGACTATTCTAAACCCTAATCCGAACCACAAATACGTTAAATTAATCAAGTGCGAGCTTATTTATTACTATGTGCATACAGGAGCAAATTAGAAGATTTGAACTGAAACCAAACCAACTACTTGGACAAATGTAGTTAATACACACAAGTCCAACGCTTCTAGCTTATTAAAGACAAGTTCAAAATTCAACTTCACCTGTAAACCTTTGAATTAAAGGCTTAATTAAAAACAAGATAATGTCGAACTTTAATCTTTTAAAATATTAACCATAATATACAATAATTATAGTTAAACGAAATATTTCAATATACTCTCTTTTTATAGATTAATAAAACAAAAATATTATTTTAATATTAAAATTAATTATAAAATGATTAAAAACACTCTAATTAAAAAACAATGTCTAACTAAAAAAAGGTATTTTTAACCTACGGATGCTGACAAGAACATGAAATAATCATCGGTGCAAAAGAGAGTTACGAACATGGAGCAAATCTTGACAAACTTCTAACGGAAGGGACACATGAATGAATCAAATAAAAATCAGAATAAGAGAAATCTAGAGGTAAGTATAAGATTATACACTTAATGAAGACTTAAAGGAATTAATTAATATTATTATACTAATAAAATGTATTTATTATTATTTAATAACTTCATAGTTAAATGTGTTTGACATGGAACAAATATGGAATGTGTTACCTCGTGAGAAAGTTGAAAAATCTTTGTGCTGATTTGTAGGGACAATTATTGATCTTGAAAGCAGTCATATGTCAAGTGGGATTAGAGTTTGTTTTTTATGTATTGAAAAGGGTTACCTATGGGTTCTAACCAACTAGAAAGTTGAGTGAAGTATCGTAAAGTATGAGTGTCGAGACATTAGCTCTTAGGGGTGTTACAAATGAAATTAAGTGTGTCTCACTTGCTGTCATTATGGGATTAGTGACCTCTTGGAAAGTAAATGCATCTTGTTGATATATGTAGTATTAATTAATTCTTTAATTATCAATATCATACATACATAGTCTCTATATTCACTGCTACAGAGGAGGCCTACGACGACGATTATTTAGGCCATACAACGATGGTCATTGTTGCGTGTGTCGTTGAAAATGGGGTACTTTCGACGACGGTTCTAAAAAACCGTCTTCATTTGTAATTTTTTTTTAAAATTAAACACAAACGAAGACAGTTATTAGGAAAAAACCGTCATCGTATGTCAACATACGAAGACGGTTTTTTCCAATAACCATCTTTGTTTGTATTTAATTTCGATTTTTTTATTTAAACACAAGCAAAGACGGTTATTAAGAAAAAACCATCATCGTATCTCCACATATGAAGACGATTTTTCCCTAATAACCGCCTTTATCTGCATTGTATTTCAATTTATTTTTTTTAATTTAAACACAAACGAAGACGGTTATTAGTAAAAAAAAAATAGTCATTGTATGTCCACATACGAAGACGGTTTTTTTTCTAACAACCGTCTTTGTTAGTATTTATTTTGATTTATTTTTTTAATTTAAACACATACGAAGGTAGTTCTTTACAAAAAACCGTTATCGTATGTCCATATATGAAGACGATTTTTTTTTCCTAATAATCGTCTTTGTTTGTATTTAATTTTAATTTTTTTATTTAAACACCTACGAAGACGGTTATTTACAAAAGACCATCATCACTTGTCCACATACGAAGACGATTTTTTCCTAAAAACCGCTTTGTTTGTATTTTATTTTAATTTATTTTTCTTTAAACACCTACGAAGACGGTTATTTAGAAAAAACCGTCATCGTATGTCAACTTACGAAGATGATTTTTTCCTAATACCCATCTTTGTTTGTATTTTATTTAAATTTTTTTTAAAAATTTAAGCACCTAGAAAGACGGTTATTTAGAAAAAACCGTCATTTTTGGTTATAAATTTTTTAAAATTATTGTACACCTATGAATGCATAACATACAACCGTTAAAACCACATCAAATATTAAAACCATTTAACACTTTCTATTGGAATTACAGCATCACATAACCTAAAACCATTACAAATTCCAGTTTATTGTACCAACACTATATTAGCAAAAAGCTAGAAAATACAAAACACTGCTCACCATAGTTAACAATCCTGAGATGAAAAAAGGGAACCAATAATCAACTATCAGTTCAAACTAGCGATGAACCCTACAGTTACAAAAGAAAGGATCGAACTATAAATGGATAATTAATCAACAGCAGTTATGCATTGGATTGGCTGGTTGCACTAGTCTTTTATTGTTGCCTTAGCTCCATAAACCTATGAACAGAGCAAAAACTAAATTAGAGATAGGACATTTGAAGACAAGTAAGAATTGACAGCCTCCAACACATTCTCCATGTTGGCGTTGAAGACCCTCAACATTATATATGTTTGACTAAATCACATCGGGAGATAACCAAAGTGACAATATATGAGAATATATGTTAAAGTGCAATTGATGACTATCTCAAGGCAATTCAATATCTAATTCAAATAATTGTAGATCTCTTTCATATAGGAAATCAAATACAAACTTTTGCCTCAACTGGAAATAGTAAATGTTATACACTTCCAATTTTGTTCCTCATCATTTTGTTTATTTCAGTTAAGCTTAAAGTTTAATCAATCAAATCCAAAAAATTTTAAATTTTAGGATTTATGGTATTGCATAGACATATCTCTATCAAATGACTTTACTGGTATGGAGCCCAAGAAGATGGTCTATTAACCATCAATTTTTGTATGCAAATAAAAATAAAAATAATAAAATTTGGCATCATATGAACCCAAATTCAATTACCATAGTCTCTAATGGAGAATATTACTAATTATACCATTGGTTAATTGTAAGTAGTTTGTGTTGCATCAAAATTAATTCCTAGTCTCTAATGCATAATTTCCAACTACAAAAGTTGTTCAAGCAAGGCTTAATGTATAAAAAGCATAACACGAGATACTTAAGTTACTTTATTTTATCATGAACCTATAAAAAGATGAGACTCTCAAAAGTATAAGAAAATATTCGCATTGGATTGGTCATGGCTCCAATCACCAGGATTACATATTAGGAAGCTTGATAGTTCAAATTATTGTCAACTATATGAGCAAAGTAATTTAAAAAAAAAGTATTAAATGTGTAGTAGTCACTGGTCAGTCAGTAAAGCCTATTGTTTGGGATATAAAAAAAACTGCTCAGGATTTGAAACTCAAACATATAAAATATATAAGAAACTAAGAAAGATAAAAACACTAAAACAAGGAAATATAAACTTAGCTCACTTTTTCACTAGAAGGAACAGATTGTACAAAGGCTGAAGGACTCAATCTTACTGCTGACACTGATAGAGGTTCAGATATTCCAGTGCTTGTAACCTATGAAGAAAGAACCTATCAGTAAATCTTTACATCATGCAAAAGAGTATGAATAAGACTTGTGAATTATACAACAAAATACTGCAGCAGCACTAAATTTATGTGTGACCTTGCTGGCATATGACTTCACATCTACCTCATCAGCAACAGAAGAACTTCCAAACTTTGTTAGCTTCATTGCTTCTCTAGAATGCAATAGCTATAAATAGAACAAGGGAGTATTAGCTGTGCAATTGAGCAATAATTCTTAAATGTGATTTCATACAAATGTGGGAGACATAATCCTAATAATACCATACTTTCAAAATGCCAGGATCATTCCAAGATCCCTTATTAGATCTAAGACACCCTCCATCATTTGGGCACAAACAACTGCCGCCAAGGAAATCTGGAAGTTGACTATTGAAAAAAAGAAAAAAAAAAGGAATTATCACAAGATATGCATTAAAATAGACATAGAAGCACTGAATTAACTGGGGCAGTACAAACATAAACACAAACCTTGAGTCTATAATATCTAACAGTCTGCTTTGAAACTTGTTGCCTAAAACCTGCAGATTCAGCATGAATCATTTATACAATGCTTGCTCCTTTCTAAAGTGAAAATATACAAAGAAAAATAGATATATACATGTATTTTGGCTGTGGTCCTTGGATGAAGAAAACCTTTTACAGTATTCCATAGTAGCTTGAACCCACTACCAGCATTAACAATGAACATCTGGTTTAATGTCTGAAAAGAAAATGAGCAACTTAAGAAAATGTACAATGACCGTATACCTAAAATACGTATGGCAACTTTTTTTTGGCAGTAGGGGTTACAGAGCATGGTATGATTTAAGTATTATCATTGTATTATTGTATTTGTAGGAAGTATGTTAGGATGGCATTGTGGGTTCATTGAGCACAATTGCGATCTGTATCTCTAATTTAGGTTCCAGATCTAAATCCTACATGAAGTTGAGTTCATGTACATGCATGCACCCACGTGAACTAATTGCATGATAATATGAATGTTTAATGAAATAAAAGAAAAAACAAATAAAAACTGAACTTTGGAGGAAAAGAAAAGAATATGCAGAAGCACCCACAGTCACATAGGCCTACTTAGTACTAAATTCACATTCCTCTGTCATGAATAGCTTGCCTCCTTTTTCCTCTCCATTTACAAACAAACATAAGGTTGTTTACTTGTCTTTCTTTCTTTTAGGAATTTTCCATAAAGGATCTCATAATCGAATTCTTAAGTTGAGAATGTCACTTTAAAGATCACTAAACCAAAAAAAAGAAAAAAGGAAGCACATAAACTATGATTTGTTCATCAAGATAGATTCAAGTTCTTATAACATTTATAACATTTACTTACCTCTGGGTAGTTATCACCATCAATTTTTTGCATACACATAACAAGATCATGTGCAACTTTGCTAAAGTTGACCCAATTCTGTAAAATATACCAAGAAAGTTATCGAGAGGATATCATCAATCGTTATTCAATATTTCTCATGCCAAACAGGTTGCTAATCCAGCCATAAGGTTTTTGGTTACTCAATGGTATTAATGCAATAGCAACAAATACAAAATCAACTAGAATGTTTTCACCGCCATTCTTCAATCAAATTATTAACGAGTCTATGCTTAGTTTATTTATAAGAATCTGAATTCATGAAAAGCAAGCAACCGATTTTGGAATATATAAATTTTTCATATTAAGAAAATGATTGGTTAAAGAATAATAAAAGAGCATTTTATTAACAAATTACATCACTGAAACTGCTAACCATCAAATTTCCGGTGAAACATTCATTGTATAAGGAATAGAAAGATGAGAATGAAATTTAAAATTCATTTTATAACTCTACAAAACAACAATTAGATATCCAACTCATTCTAAAATGATCAATTAAAACTTATCTTAGCCATTTTAGCTTTTGGGAGTGGGGAAGAAGGGAATCTAAGGATATTTTTACTTTAAGAAAATGTTCTGTTTTCAGTTTTTATTTTCACTTTTAATTACAAAAATGTCACTTTTAATCTAAGGATTCCTACAGTATGTAGACTTATAAAACAAACACACACACACACACACACACACATCTATCATAAAAAGTGGCATGGCAGTTTCTCACCTTTCAATTTTCAATTCCCAGTGTATGCCACTATACTCATTTCAGTTCCCTCCTTCTTCACCTTTATAACACAATATAAAGCTTCTTCCATGTCTGAACCAACTGCATAAGCATGAATAAGAGTGCGAACATTTAACATGTATTAATTATTAAAGTTAATGGAAACAATAGTCCATAAACTTATTAAAAGAACAACATATATACCTTCATTTAAACTGCAGAAGGTTAAAATAACAACACCTTCTGCAGCATTTGAATTCCATCAGCTTGTTACCCAACTCTTCCCCACTTGTAGCCACTTCCCAGTCTTCAAAATAGTACCTTGGACAACCAAAATCACAATCACTTATAATGCATTCATGTATCACTTGAAGGAAATCATGAGTAGACTTTGGACAACCAAAATATTACCTTTTCATTGAGCATGACAGTAAGTATGCTGACTTCATTAATGTGTTGATCTCTTCCATGTTCAATTAAGAGATTTGATTTTCTTTGCCATTTAAAGATTTACCAACTGCACTATTTGAGTCAAAACTATCACGAAAAAATAAAAGCAAATAATAATCTGAAGACAAGGTCTTCATCATTTCCAAAACTATCCGTATAACTATTCCCAAGTAATGTCAAACATTCACATGGCCAACAGCACACAAAGCAATCAATAACCCAATTTAAATACCATTCAGAAGACAAATGTAAAAAATGATCCATGTCAAACATAAACATTGACAAACATGACAGAGAACACACCAATAATTGTCGTGTGTCTAATAATGTTCATAATGTAACGCAAGTTCTACAATTATAAAAGATAACCAACTACAAAGTTAAGGCTGTGTGAAATGTAATAAGTTATTGAATGAGGAATCTTCCATCGCACATTTAACTTGCAAAAAATAAGCCGCCCATTGCTTTCTTAGAACTGTTATCTGTTCAACGTCCAACGGTGTTCCATCATGAAACCACTGCAATATTAGTAGAGGAAATATGAATTTAGTTTAATGTGATTGACACATATATATTCATTTAAATTGATGAATTTTGAAGGTGTTACTATAATTATACCATACTCCACTCATTCTTCAGATCCCCTGTAACTATGTTCCACATCCAATACATTACGTAATACCCATACTCATATCCTCCGGGTTGAACATGGCTCTAAAACATAAGTAAACAAACAAATCCACTTGTTTCAATCCAACAATTGTTAAATATCAGTACATGGATACATAGGCTTTATCGAAATACTAACCTTTAACTCAATCCAAGTGGGTGGAGGTGGATTTGCTTTATCGGCTATAGTGGTCTTCAATTTCTTCATTGCACTGATAAACATTGACAAACATGAGAATTGTTGTTAAAGCATAAATGATATGTCAACCTATTTCATGTATCGCGTCCTGAACACATTACTTGTTAATTACGTTTTTATGTGAACATCTGGCTTCTTACGCAACGAACAAAGCCATACGACGGTATGGTCTTTAGGACACAGAATAAAAAGATGTCAATGGGCCCTGCATATTTCCAACATAATGTTACCTCTAAGTAGCACAGTCATTTCCAAATACTACTAATACAAACATTTTACTTACTGATTCAAGTATGCTCCTAGGTACAACTCTTTTTGGGAATCCTTCATCCATGTTTCCATGTATTCCTGAGTTTCTGCACGTCTGTCCTTCACATTATGTATTGATTAAGGCTCAAAAAATGCATACATTGATGATTTTACCAAGGATGAGGTCCAATCCGCCATATACCTATCAAATTCCCGCAATTGAAACATGAGAAACATATTTATTTGTAAGGACTATGAAAAATAACTTATTCTAATGAATACTTCACTGCACATTCACTTACATGATCCACAATTGTAGTATGGATATGTTCAAACACCTGTCCCCTGCTAGAATTTCATTCACAGCTGAAAATGTTATGAACAACGAGGATTCAACATTTGGATGGCCAAATGTAGACCCTTCCAAGGCATCGCTATAGGTTTGTAATAAACTTCAGTTACAACCTTAACCATATCATCCAACGCATCAAGCTCACTTCCACTACTAGTTGGACTTGAAACCGTTTCAATGTCGTTATTTGGACACTTTTTCGGATCCTAAATGTGTAAAACATATGTTTGTTAATCCCAACAAAAATTGACCTTTTATTTGCATTTAAACTAACCATGTGTAGGTAATTTCAATTATTAGTAGAGGTACCTGATGTGACACAGGCTTCACAAGATTTTTTGGCCATGCAAAAAATGTGTTTAGAGTGTCTCTGACCTTTTTAATCTCTTCATTGGGGAATGGCACTTGGGCGTCCCCGTCGATAACGGTCGAAACAGTAACCCTCACAACGACATCATCTGCATATTGTACGTTGTGAATGGTGGACTTCCCATCACAAATTTTGCCCATTGCCACTAATCGTTTTGAATCCTTCCATTGTACATATAACCCCACACACGGGCTAACAGCCTCACCATTTTGTCCGACAGATGGGTTGGCTTCATTTTCTGCACAACTCCCCTTTGTGCTGACTTTTGCCATTACTTTTTCTATGTCTGGATGAACTAGGTGTGACATCGGTGAGCCCATTTGCGATAACTCAAGCTTTATTTCTTCCTTTAACTCTCTTTTGCATTCTTCCTTAATGTGTTTGACTATTACAGCCAATTGTTGTGGAATGATGGATGCAGAAGAACCATTGGATGCACATGAACTGCACCCAAAGTATTGTTTGATTGTCACCCCTGTCACTTCTCCGCGAACACGACCAGGGTGATCCTTTTTTCCAATGGCAGTATTTAGTATGTCATCTTGACCTTAGGGAACAAATGCGCCTTGTGTGACTTGCTCTTCTAGAGAGTCCTACATCCATGACATGAAAAGGGAACTAAATTTGACATGTTATGCTAATAAATGTTGCAAATTAACGAATTGGAAATACTCACAATTTTTTCCCTATTTCTTGCGCGACCTAAGTTGTTATAGAACCATATTTTTTGGTTTGGGCCATCTTCCACTTCAGCTGTTTTGGAATGGGAGAAGGAGGATGCACGACGGATGATGAAGCTTCGGTATTCATCGCATCCTGTTGTCGTTTCTTAATCTTTTCATCCATAAGCTTCTTTTCAAGCAAATCATAGCCACGACGCAACAACACATGTGGGCAGTCATTCAATTTCTGAGTTTCTTGGGCTTTTTTCTTAACTCCCTGTAATAAAGAGTAATCTTTAGTATCCTACTTTCAATCCCATATAATTCACAATGCCTTTTAATTCATTTGAAAAACTTATTTTGTTTACCTACCAATTTAGGAATTTTCGGATTTCAACAAATTGCTGCCATGTTTGTGTGTCCAGACCATACACAACTGATGGGTCATCTTTTCGTTGGCTGTTTGGGTCAGCATAGATGTATTTACTAGTTAGGCTAGGCTTAAATTGTCTCAATCTAGTGCCAACCAATGACATGACTTTCTTCTTTGCCTGGACATGTTCCGGGATATCAAATTTAGCCTGCACAAACGAAAGACACAAAACAGTAACTCATTTACAAGGTATTGTAAAGTGAGTTTAAGAACATCAAAGAAAGAATAACTAGGCACGCATACCAAAATATCATCCCATACTAGATCCTTCAAGGAGTCCGGTACATCTTTCCAATTGCAATGTGTTATAGGAATCTTCTCTCTTGCAACGACACCAAGATAGCTGTGGAACTTCTCTTTGTGGTTGCCAGATCCTCTCTCAGTATTAGGGTTGACATTTACCATTGGCCTATGTTGAATTAAGGGGGATCCACTTGAAGCACAAAGGATACATTGATTCAAGAAGGAAAGTTTTGAACTTTCAACATGCCATAAAGCCTTGAAGATTAATTTGTGATTGAATGTAAGAGGAAGAAAACATTTCTGATGATCCAAGTGCATTGCATTCATATCATTTATTGAATCCATGTGGTTATGAGAAAGAGTTCACAAGGCTTTGATAAAATTGCATAAGTTTTTAAATCAAATCATAAGGTTTTGGAAAAATAAGTTTCTTTCTGGTATAATTGATTATTTCAACAAAATAATCGATTATTTTGATCTTTATATTTTCTGGAAAACCTTTCAAGAACAATGTAATCAATTACTTGTCGGGTTAATCGATTATTTTCACTTGATTCACTTTTTAGAATGCCTTGATGAACACTGTAATCGATTACCAATGAACTGTAATCGATTACATCAGCTAAAACTAGAAATCATCTTTCTGTCTTAATCGATTACCCAAGATAGTAATCGATTACATCATATGCTATGCTTGCATGCTTTTCTGTTTTAATCGATTACCAAAATCCGTAATCGATTACCCAATGCATATTTTGGCTTAGAAGCTTTCTGGCTTAATCGATTACCAGAGATTGTAATCGATTACATAGTTCAAATTCGTTTTATATACCTTCCTGGTATAATCGATTACCAAAGGAAGTAATCGATTACACAGTGCTTTCTTTATTGAACATCCTTCTGGTGTAATCGATTATTTTGATTGAAAATCATACCCATAATTTTTAAGAACATATTAATCGATTACAAGCTTGATTTAATCGATTATATAAGTAAAATAATCGATTACAGGAGCGTATTTAATCGATTACCAACGGTTATAAATGTTTGTTATAAATAGACCTTTGGCTCAATTGTTTTTCTAACTTGACTAATTCGTATTACTGAACATTCAAAGGCTTTTCAAACACTCTTTAGTGATTCTCTGGGTTCATAAGGTTCTTTCACAATACTTTCATGAGTTGTTAAATTGAAGAAAAAGCAAGAAGGTTCTTTACAAAATTTTAAGGAAGTAATGTTCTGAATCTGTTTTCAACATACAACCTGATTAATCATTCATATGTGCATCATTCATTGGATCATCAGGTGACTTCTTTCCTTAAACTTTGCAGTTGTATCACAGTTATTCAATTTCTGTAAAGATTGGCTTATTGTAAATGGGTTTCTTGCATGATAGCTAGAGATAAGGTTTCTCTAGAGGTTGCTGAGTAGTGTTCTCAGTGGGGCTTGGTCTCTAAGGGTCTAATAGTGTTTTAGATCTCTGAACTTTATCTAGGCTTGATAAAGAGAGGTTTGTAATATCTTGTAAGAATATTATTTGCAATAGTGGAACTCCATTCTAGTGTTGAGTGGAAGAATTGGATGTAGCTTCATAGTGTTTGAAGTGAACCAGTGTAAAATTGTGGCTGATCTTTATTCTATTCTCATCATCTCTTATTGCTTTGGTCTTTGATTCAAACTACTTGCACAGAAAAGATTTCAATTGTCTACTGATTTTCTTGACAGAGGAATTTGATTGAATATAAGATTGGTTGATTTGAAAACAATTTTAAAGTGATAAAGATCCTGTGGAAACTCTGATTTGAAAATTTTAAATTACCAAGGTTCAACCAATTCACCCCCTCTTGGTTGTTTAGAAGTATTCCTATTATTTTCAGCCTAGCCTCATCTAAGGTTCTCAATGTCAACCTTCGTAACTTGGTGGATTGTATACTCCTCGTAGATGTGGAATTTGAGCAATCGTTAGAATTAGGAGGGGACAAAGGAGGTGTTGCCATGAACTTGAAAAACATAAGTCTATTAAAATATATAACTTGCAACAACAAAATATTTGTAATGTAATGTCATTAATGAAGAGAAACATTGTTATATTCTTTGTTATTTTAGTAAATAAAACCATTACTTTAATATGTCGCGATTACGTATGAGTGTTCTCCCATAAACCTTCATCATGGTCAACATGAATTGCATGTTCATCGTCAACCCTTGGTCTTCAACAATGGAAGGTATCCTTGTTGAGAAACCAGGTATGTCACTAATTTCATATATACCTTCATCTTTTTGGTTACTCATGGCCGACGTTCTTCCACGTAACACCACAGAAAATCTATCATCACACGGATCCTGGACATAAAACACCTGTCTGGCTTGTTCTGCCATGATAAAAGGCTCGTGCTTGTAACCGACCTTGTCCAGTTCTACTAACGTAAATCCAAATCGATCTTGATGTACACCAGTATTACCGTTTACCCACTGACACTTAAACACAGGTACTCTGAAGGCTGTATAATCAAGCTCCCATATTTCTTGAATGACTCCAAATTAAGGCACCGTAGGTTGAATCGGATTATTATCAGATGGACCACAAAAGTGCTCTGAAGCGGCATCGACACTGACCCCACTATTCTGGACAGTACTATGATCGTGTTGTGATTTTGTGTAGAAGGAACAATTGTTTATGTCGTACCCTTTCCAAATGGGAACGTTGAGATTTGGTCCAACAGCTAACAGTCTTAAAGTCTTCGAAGCACTATCTTCAGTAAGTATTTGTTGTTTAAACCAGCTAACAAAGGTTTTGTTATGTTCTTGTAACACCTTCATGAAGTTCATTCTTGGGTGACACTCTTGCAAATATTGTTTGTGCCTTTCTATGTAAGGCAAAACATCTTTTGTGTTATTCAAAACATACAAATGTGCTTGTGCAACCTATTGTCGAATAAGTGTTACTACATTGTATCCCCTTGTTCCCTTACCTCCCACTGATAGCTAATGACGGCTTTGTGGAATCCCAACAGGTTTAAGTGCATCGATGTACTCAAAACAAAACTCAATACTTTCTTCGGCAACATATTTTTCAACAACGGAAGCTTCTGGACGGTGCTGATTCTTGGTATAACTTTTCAACACTTTCATGTAATGCTCAATAGGATACATCCATCGAAGAAAAACTGGACCACACAACCTTATCTCCCTGACTGAGTGAACAATTAGGTGGACCATTATATCAAAAAAAGATGGAGGAAAAAACATTTCCAACTGACAAAGTACAACGGTAGCCTCGTTCTCCAAATCATCCAACTGGTTCGGGTCAATGACTTTGTTACAAAATGCATTAAACAAGAAGCACAAACGAGTAATTACAACCCTAACTTTTTCAGGCAATATACCCCGTATCGCAATAGGCAATATTTGTTGCATCAACACATGACAATCATGAGACTTCAACCCTACCAATTTAAGCTCCTTCACCGATACAAGGCTCTTTATATTAGAAGAGTATCCTCGTGGGACTTTTAATGTCCGCAAACACTGGCAAAATTGTTTCTTTTCTCTTGTAGACAAAGTGTGGCTTGCAGGGGGCAAATACGTTTATCGACCTTGTTCAATTGGATGCAATTGGAGTCGTATACCTATCTCAACCAAATCTTGCTGAGATTTCAAATTATCATTGGTCTTCCCTTGAATGTTCAGGAGGGTGCCAATCAAATTGTCACAAACATTTTTCTCAACATGCATTACGTCTATGCAATGTCTTACATCCAAATTGGACCAATATGGAAGATCAAAAAATATTGATTTCTTCTTCTAAATATGCTTGTCAGATACATCCTTCTTTTGGGTTTTGCCAAAAACAGTCATGATGTCCTTCACACGATCATATACTTATTTGCCTGCTAACAGTGCAGGCGCCATTTCATTTTCCTAACAACCATAAAAAGCCTTTTTCAATCATCGATAAGGCTGATATGGTTGGAGGAATCTACGATGCCTTGTATATATTGTTTTCTTTCCATGTTTTAGTTAGACAAAGCTAGTATGTTTTTCACATATAGGACATGCGTGATGTCCTTTGACACTATATCCACTCAAATTTCCGTATGCTGGAAAGTCATTAATTGTACAAAACACCATGGCATGCAACCTGAAAGTTTTATGCAGATGCCCATCAAACACATCAACCCCATCAACCCACAGTTGTTTCAAGTCTTCAATCAACGACGCCAAATACACATCAATATCATTTCCTGGTTGTCATGGACTCGCTATCAATATAGGCAACATTATGTATTTTCACTTCGTGCACAACAAAGGATGGAGGTTGTAAATCATAAGCAATATTGGCCACGAACTGTGGTTAGTGGATAGGCTACCAAAAGGATTCATTCCATCAGAAGCTAGCGCAAGCCTGAGGTTTCTTGGGTCGCTGGCAAAATGTGGGTACATATGGTCAATTGCCTTCCATTGAGGAGAATCGGTGGGGTGTCAGAGATTTCCATCATTATTCCTCCCATATGCATGCCAAATAAGGTTTTTGGCATCATTTGCATTGGCAAACAACCGCTTAAACGTTGGAATTATAGGAAGATACCAACAGACCTTTACGGGATGACCGCTAAATTCATCATTGACATCATTATCAGTTAATTTGTATCTTCGGGACCCACAAGTGGGGCAGCTGTGCAAATCTGCATACTCATGTCGATACAGGATGCAATCATTAGTGCATGCATGAATTTTCTGGTACTGCATACCCATAGGACATAAAATCTTCTTTGCTTTGTAGTGAGTCTTGGGGAGGGTGTTTTCTTCAGGAAGCATCTTCTTTAACAGTACAAGCAATTCAGTGAAACTTTTGTCACTCCATCCAAATCTGGCCTTCAAGTTAACAAAGACAACACCGTCGACAACCGTGTGAAGGACGTGCAACTAGCATACAAAGGGATCTTTGAATCAGACTCCAGTTTAGAATATGTCAACGAATGGGCTTGGCGAAAACGTTCTTCGCCCAGGTCGCGAATCATGTCTTCTATACGATCCTCGTTGTTCACATCAATGGTGGTAGTTTCATTCCCTGCCTGCGTGCCTGGCAATTCACCATGCCATATCCACTTTGTATAAGTCGGAATGATGCCATCACATATTAGATGAGTTTTGATGTCATCTATGGATTGTCGTCTCCCATTCAAACATTTCACACAAGGGAAAAAAAATTTGCCCTTCAACGATGATGCGTTTTGGCTGGTAAATTGAAGAAATTGTTCAACACCAATTTCATACTCATTCGTAATAAGTGGTGCTTTCATCCAACTATGATCCAGGAATTCCATCTGCTGTCAAACTTTTTAGTTAAAAATATGATATGCATGTTTATGAATGTCATGTATACAAACAAGTAAGGCCCTATCTCATTCAATTAGTATTTTATACAACATTCATACATTGACACTACATAAGGTTTCATTAATTTAATGAAATTTCGGCAGCATTTCACATTGGTCTCCGAGTACATGACATGATAGCGGAGGTGTTATTCAGCCGCAATCTGTATGTACCCGGAGAACAAAGCAAAATGCAGGGGACCAAAATTTCATTAAATATAAAAAAAACCATACGTAATGTCCATGTATGAATGTTGCATAAAATGAATTACTTCTCAAACTATCCAAATGGACAATTCAATATTAAATTCAACGATTAATCCAAACTATCCGTATTAATCGTTGAGTTGAACCTTAAACATGAAACTAAGGTTATATAATGCAATGCATGTTGTAATAAATAAACTACGAAGCTGAACGAATCAAAGAAAGTAGGACAAAACATTACTGTTCATTTAAAATACCTAAAAATATAGAGTATAGGGTTGATTATACGGCCGGATGCATTTGAAGTTGCACAGAGGAGTTTTGCATCAACAACCAAAAAAAACCTTTATGAGGTAACCGAGTCTTTCACTTAGACCTAAAACAACAAACAAAATTTATTTCAAACAAAGGATAACACACACACACAAACACAACATGTTTCTATATATGTATATATATGTATATATAGTGTTCAGCAACCTAAACCGCAAATGAATAATGTTCACCGTTTTTGGCTGACTCATGGAGCGGCTATTGTTATTTGTTGGGTATTTCGAAAATTTGAGTGAAAGTCAAAGAAATGGATCAATAATGATTCTGGGTTTTGCTTTTTCTACACTCCCACCACCCCCTCTTCCCAAACTTGGACACCTCTTCCATGAAGTTTGGATATGTTTTAATCAATCTTAAGTGTGTGTGTGTGTGTGTGTACCTATTTCTATTTGTACTTATTTGTTCTGTTAGGGTTGAGAAGAGAAGTACATGGTTGCTCTTTACATGTGCTTACTTGACCTATCTCCACACTAGGCCACCTTCATGGTAACTTATTTAAAGGCTTTGTTTTGTTGATAAAAAGATATGACATTACATGTTTTCTTATACATTTCAGGAGGGACACATTGACCTATTAAGTTTTGCTCATTCACCAACTGTGCCTAAACTCAAGCTTCTAAAGGAGGGTGACTTCTTAAAGGCTTGGGGGGGGGGAGTAACATCTTTGAAGGTTAATGAATTTTCTTACAATGAAGTTGGAATATTTTAGTTATTTATCCGAGCTTATTAAAATAGCTCATGACTTTCATAAGTTGTTAATAGCCCATGGTAATAACTTTCTTGATGTAACTTATCAAAATAAGTTCTTTTTAACTAATTCCAATAAAAATCCATGATCAAAATTTATGAAATCTACAACAGTTTTTGTTATTGTGGAGCAATAAACTGTTAGGCTACCTGTACAACAAGTGTATAAAGCTAGGACCCATTAGAAGTTTAAAAGGAAAGTAGATTAGCTGTTGTAACCTGTAACTGAAACCAGTCAGTTACAGTTGAGTTAGTTAGTGCTAATTGCCTATAAATAACAGTCCACGGCTGATAGTTGATAGCTTTTGGCATTATTGGAAATTGATAAGGAAGTTAGGTCTGAATTCCCAATTGTATCAGATATTACCTTGAATAACAACAGACATTTCAGAATCTACCACTGCTATCAGAGCAGAATTTTCAAACCTGTGACCTGTGACGTGTGGGGGATGTTGAAACACAACTTAAGAGTCTGCAACTGTCTTTATACAACATAGCTGGTTTCACTTCAAATAAATCCATAAGGTTGTGGTGCCTTATTGACGATTATAAGGTCATGACATTGGTGGATTGTGGGGCTTCCCATAATTTTATTTCAGCTGCAGTAGTAAAGACTTTACATTTTCATCTTTACAACCAGTAAGCCTTATATAATGGAGGTGGGAGATGGAAGGAAAACAACATGTGAAGGGGTTTGTAAGGAGTTTAAGTTGCAAATATAGGGCCTACAAATCCAACAGGATTTATTTGTATTTGATATGAGGGGAGTTGATGTGGTTTTGGGTATGGAATGGTTAGCTTCTTTAGGGGAAATTAAGGCAAATTTTAAAGAGTTAACTTTGAAGATTCGTAAAAAGGAAGGATACATTATTTTAAAAGGAGAACCTGCCTTATCCAGATATGTGGCATCACTAAGGTGTATTGTGAAACTCATGAAGGGTGAAGGAGAAGGGTTTATGTTGATTTGTAAGGATTACAAGCCATTCAAGAGGACAGCTTGATACCTACATGGATGGAGAGCATGTTGCAAGAATTTGAGAAGGTATTTCAGGATCCTAGTGATCTTCCTCCTTCAAGGAAACATGATCACGGGATTGAATTAAAAGCTGGAGCTGAAAGGGTCTACTTGTTTGATAAGGGGTTGTTAATGTAATCAATGTGGCTTTGTTGTGCAATCGAATACTTATTTCTATGTATGTCACCTAAACTGGTAGGACTATTCAATTTCTCAATGTTGGTTGCTTTACAGCTTGTAACTGCACGTTCTTCGTCCAGCACTGGTAAGGGGAAAAATCATGAAGGCTCAATAACGTATGGTTTCAGCCTTGTAAAAGGGAAAGCTAATAACCCAATGGAAGATTATCATGTTGCCAAGTTTGCGCAGATAAAGGATAATGAATTGGGTTTAATTGCAATTTATGATGGTCACTTAGGTGACTGTGTGCCTGCCTACTTACAGAAACACTTGTTTACCAATATTTTGAGGGAGGTTGGTTGAAACTGAGTGTTGTGAAAAATAATCATATCGTATATTTTCTATGCTATTGTGATCAAAATTCAGATTGGAAATGTTATATTCTTCTTCTTCTTTTAATATCCTAGGTCCCATGCAGGTAAAACAAAATCAAACCACGTTTCCCACTAAGAGAAAGACAGAACATCAAGGGTTTCATGTTGATCACAAAAAAAATTTGAAGCAAAATGGAAAACTTGAGAATGAGGTTGTTCATACCTTCCAACCCAAACTATTGCTCTTAGAAATACTACACCACCCACAAGGAAGACTTCCCGGAACACAACAACATTAACAAGTCCACCTTCAAAATGAGAAAGCAATATGAATAGTTTTACACAACATAGATAAGTAATTACAAAGTAATATCAGTGTTATGAAAACATAAATGCTGAATAATGCAACAACATTTGAAAAAACACATCCTTTCAGCCAATTTCTTTGGTCCAACAACTGGAAGAGAGTGGCAGCCATGAGGAAACAAAGGAAGGGACATGCAGGGGTGGTTAAAGCTGGAGGATTCTTGGGTTTGGGAGGGTGATCCGAGTGGGATATACATGGTGGGTACATTGCATTTCTTGCATGAATTACTTAAACAATTAAGAAGGGAAATAAGATGATCCATGGCCATAAGAAAAAACTTAGAAAATAATCACCAAAATAATAAAGTATACCTCGATGGTCTGGAAATATTTTCAAAATGGCATCAGCTGCTTTGAGACCCTTTTTATATTGTTTGGTTTCATATGATTTCTGTAGAAACAAAAACAATGACACACAATCTCCATATCAGATTTACCCACCACCTCCAAAAACAAGATTATTCCACTCGCATAAATATCCTAATGACAAGATAATCAAATTTTAATTAGAAGAGCTTGTACGCAATAAGTGGATTTATTTTCCCCCAGAAACTCCACAAAACCTACTACAAAGAACAAGAACAATGTCAAATTTATTCAAAGCGAAGGAATCCACTTCAACTACTTTTGTCTTTTTTCAGTTCTAACTCCTTAAAGATGCAACAACTATTTTGAGATTGATTGTTTTTATTATTCACAGCATGGGCAAATGCTTAAGTCTGGTAGCATGCACACACACACGCACACACATTGATAAAAGAGAGTTGAATGGCGGCACAGGGACACCAATATTTTACAAATGCTCTATCAACACATATCAATTCACTATCTCTCTTTCTATCATGTCGGATCACCTATGCTACCTTACACTTGTCTCTGTCCCCCTAGATGTAGAATAGCATGCAGTGTCCATAGAAAGGGAATGAAAATAAATTAAATGATAGATATCATATAGGGTCACGAGTGAGAAAGAGAAAAGGGTGGCGTTTTGTGAGTTGTAAAGCAATAGCGTTAGCGTTAGCGAGCCAAGGCAAAGCAACCCTACTGTGAGTAAACACGAAATAAGGAATAAAGTATGCACTTATGTATTTCTAACCATAAGATGGAGCTCAAAATGAGATCAAAACTTTCAAATGAGCCACTATGAGTATCAAAATAAAAGGGATTGGAACAGGTCAGTACTTGGGCAATTTGAATCAGGTTTACCAAGCACCAACTACCATCTATTTTTAGGTTGTCAAAAGCATGCCACCTGGAAGTTTGTTATTCAATTTGCTTATGTGCAGTGGAATTAATAAAACTATCCATTATATATTCATTCAACACCATAGGCTATTTCTTCAAAAGTTGACAAATTAGTTTTTATTTATAGTATGCCTTTTCTATAGGCAGGTCATTACAATACAAGCATTTTTATTTCTGAAGGCAGCAAAAAAAATATCTAATGTTACTGCTACATTTTAGAACCTTCATGATAGCACAAGTTAAGACCCATTACATAGAATCCATATTGACTATTTAGACTATACAAATTGATAATCAACAAAAGAATATATAAATTAAATAAATTTCAGAAAAAAATTCAGAAAACAAAAATATAATTTCTAACTAATTAATACCTATGACTAGCAATGCTTCACTTCATTCTCTTGGCTGGCAACATAAAATTCAGAAAATAAAAAAATAATTTCTAACTAACAGTGTGTGTTCTTGTACTTGACAATAAGCCTTGTATATAAGTTGATTATCGTTACTCATTTTGTCTTAGCCTCATGACAGAACATTAGCTTAGCATTGACTACTTGGCAAATCTATCAAATTTGCAGAAAAAAAATGTCAACAAAGGAAGAACGATTATCCAGAAAATATGAATATATTCTGCCTCCATTTGATACCAAGAGTGGCAGAGAACCTGATCCAGCTGATAATCCATTCACATAACAATAGACTATGCACAAAGCAAGTCCACGTTCCATCAGTGGCTTAATTGAAATCCCATTTCTCTAAAGACTCTTTTTTCCTTTGGATGGGTTATATAGTGTTAGCACTTACCATAATTCATTCCTATTCTCTATCTCTCTCTCTTTTGTCTTCAACTGTTTTACATTAAATGGTGTGTTGGGCATCAATTTGGACCATTAAGATTCACAACAAGGAGCTGCAAAAAGCAAGCACAGCAAATACCTTCTCTTCTTGATCTAATTGTCAACATGATTGTCAACTGGTTTCTGAAATCAAGCAAAAACAACAACTCATCACGTGTGATTTTGTTGCCACTCCACATAACCTAAAACAAGGGTTGGATTCAGGTGATAACAAGTCAACGAACAACATTAATGGATGCAAGTGAGAGGATGAAGTTGAAGAGGACACAGAAGGAAACTGCAAAGATGAAGGAATCAAGGGAGAAAGCATGACCAAGAGCTAGGGAAATGACCAATAACAACATTATAATGTGTACTGCTAACACCAACAACACGAGAGGGAGGGTGCAAGAAGACTTAATATAGAAAAATTGTCTTGCAATTGAAAATAACCGCACTCAAATTATGCATCAATGAAGGTCATCACATACTTCAATCAATGTGGGAAGCATCACATAACCTAGACATGACTTCAACAATATTGAAGAATCAATTGTGATCAAGACAAAGTTCAAACATCTTTGATGTCCTCTTCTCATCATCATCATCATGACCAAAACCTTATGATGCCTAAGGAACCACCAAACTTCAACAACAACATTTAAAGTGTGGTCTTCATTTGATAATGCCAATTATATGTTACTTATCAACAAACTGCTCCTTCTAGCAGATTTTAAATATTTGGTTAATATTGTTCAACAATGGCTAATATTTTTATATTCCTAGGTTATTATAAGAATTTCAAGAAGTTATATACCTTGTTGTGAGGAGGTGCATCATACAGAACAAAACTCAAGGTCTTTCAGCTTAATAAGGTACCTACTGATTTGCATATCAATCACTAAACTAGAAATACAAGACAACTCATAAATATACTTGTTTTCTAAGTATAAAGAGATTACATATATAGATCGATCAAATTAAAGTTAAATACGGAAGAACAAAACCTAACCACATTAACCATAAATTGACATCATACAACATTGTGAAAATTCTAGACAAATTCTGACAACAAATGGTGTAGTTATTTTTGCATCTATGATAGTATCCACGACTTTCTCTCAATCATTGCCTGTTTTCTTCTTTTTTCCAAAAGCGGTTTCTAATTACAATAATGTGATTGTTCTTGTTATGTCATTATGGTCTCATGGTTTGGTGTGATGTATCATTCATTATCTTAATGTGTGCCTAGACAGAACGAAGAATCATCACTTCAGAATCTTAGGAAACAACTGATAGCAATGATTGTTGGCTAGATGGGGAATGGACCGAATTGGGTGGTTGTGGTAATGAGGTGGAACCAATACCACTAAGACTTGGTGACTGGACTCCAAGTCCCACACCAGATTGAAAAGCAACAGATGAGCCTTGAGAATTGAAGTGCACATATAGTAGGATGTTATAATAGAAAGAACATCCAAACCAGAGCATAAAAGTTCAACCACACAAATAACATGTCATGTAAAATATATATTTCCAATCCATTGTAGGAAAAAAATCAGGTTGTTGTCAAGATGCATTTTATCATTCAACAAAGTATCTGATAAGTCAATCACATAGAAGATTATATATGTAAGAAAAACAAAAGGGGCCCAGCCTATTAATAAAATTGTTGAACACGGTAATTAAGAGTATCTCAAAGGAAAATTCTACCGGAATGCTATGAGACCGGTGATGCTCAATGGTAGAAATGTGGGGCAGTCAAGTGTCAAAAAAATAGCAAAAGATTTAAGTTGTGCTTGATTGTGCTTTTGTTTTTTAGTTTTTAGAAACTGTTTTTAAGACAATTGTCAAAATCTAATTTTTTGATAGGGGAAGATGTAAATCAAGGATTCCAGCCAATGCAAAAATATCAGCAATTCTCACTTTAAAAGTCAGGCCCAAACGAAGTGGAGATGAAATGCTAATTTTCTAACTATACAATAATTTTTCAGAAATTGGGAGCAGGATAGTGTCACAAATAGGGCAGTTGGCTAACAATAAATCTCCAATCTTTAAATTCTGGGTAAAAGAGCAAAAAATGCAGAGAAATGGTACCTGCTGTAAGAGAGGATTTGTTGCTGAGCAGAAAAATGCTTAGAATTCCTTCCTACAAAAGATGACATATTAAGAAGGGCACTTTGCCCTTGTTGCTGCACTTGCTGCAACTTCTGCAAATACCTTTCCCTTTGATCAGGAGCTATTTCAGTTCTTCCATGAATCTAACCCTGAAGTATAAAATGAATAAGTCCCTTCAAAGGTATAAAACATAAATTAAACATATGAAATGAATAAGTCCCTTCAAAGCTATTTCAGTTCTGCAAATATATATGTGCACCCATGTAATTATTTTCCATGTAAATAGGCCCACATACATAATTATCCAAAAATTACATTCATATGTAAATTAGCATAAGCACAGAGCTCAAATGAATGGAAGGTCACAAAAGTCACTAAAACAAGCATGAAAGATTTTCCTAATCTTTGATAATCAAATAATTCATTAAGATAGAAAAGAGAAACACATGAGAATAAAAAATCCTCAAGAAGTATACCAAGAGAAAAAGGAAAAAAACAAGAAAATGCAATAAAAAATCTTAATTAAAAGCCATTCATCATACAACTTATGAAATAGTCAAGTTCTGACTACAGTCGTTAGCTGTGATGAACTCCAATCGCCTATATGATTTGTGATACACAAGACAATTTATTGAATACATAATTCAATTTGAAAATTGCATGCTTTTTCTAATCTTCTGGAAATCTTCATACATATCATTGGATTCCCTACACATATCTTAAAACACAGAATATTTTATAATATATATACATCAATATATAGATGGTTTAGCTTGTCTTGTCTACTACATCAAAATTTATCATAAATCAATCTTATTTATATATCATATTGATAGTCATAGGAATTCCCTATAAAGGTATGTTAGTTCTAGAATAGAAGTAGAATATAAATAGAAAGGGGAGGGATAGAGGGGTATTAGTTTAGTAAAGTTGTATCGGATAGGTAGAGAAAAATTAAAATACAATAAAATCAGGATGGCTTGCAATTTAGGTACCTGTAGGTATGACTTAGTTTAATAAAATAATGGATCCTAGATATAAGATGCATGCACAACTTCAGTATTTACCATTTAGCTAGAATTCAATTGAAGAATTTGATATCATATACCTCTTAGTTTGAAATCAAATAAACAAGTTGCAAATGATAAAGCAATACAAGTAAATTTCAAGTTAGAATGCATAATATAATTGTTGAACAGGTTTATATTTCAAAGTTCATACATCATGCATATTAAGCAGTTCCTCCAAAATAATGGTCATACTCCAAAATATTATGTTGTTATAATTCAAATGAAAAACACATCTGCCACTTTTAAAACCCAAAAGGAATGGTAATACATAGGGATATTATGTGAACGACTATTCTAAGAGTGATTCCATAATAAAAATGCTTATCAAACACTCACCCACCCAAGACCTTGTACTGAAATACGAAAACAACTCAAAACCCCTAACCCAAAACACAACACCAAGAAAAATACCCTCACCTTACGAAAATTCGAAGACAAGACAAAACAAGAGGGAAGGGGCTCCAATCAGTTACAGGGTCCCTCTTCAGAACTCGAAGTTGCAAAGTGGGAGGTAGGCCGTCGGAAAGGAGCGTTTGTTCTCGAGAAGCCTTGTAGCTCTTGTATTGAAGGTGTGGAAAGTGTGTGCAAATGTCCACTAGGGCATAGGAGATTAAAACGACAATATAAATTTGAAATTGAAGGTTGCATAAAACAAAGACGGTTTTTGTTGAAATAGAGCAAAACGACAACGGTTGTGCATAACCGTCTTTGATGCAAGTAAAATGACGACGGTCTTCAGAAAACAGTCTTCATTTAGTCCTTTCAAGGACGGTTTCCGGATACCTGTCGTGGTAAACTTCAACATAATTACAAAATTGTCACCGCGTATGATACAAAGACGGTTACGAAATAACCGTCATCGATGCTATGTCGTAAAAAGGCCTATTTCTAGTAGTGATTATTCTCATTTCGATTTGTATTTAATTCATATTAGTGTGTTCCTCTCACTGAAAGTCTGTCAGGATGCACTCTTTGTTTGTGTTTCTATTTTGCACAAATGATCACTCTCTGCCCTCATAAGCACATGAAATGTTACTTTCTACTTAGCTTGTACTAGAAGATAGAACCATGTTTTGATATCACTCATAACACCCTTGAAAGGTTATGTCTTGATAGCTTACATTCTACAATACGTAGATACTTCACTTAACTTTTTTGTTGATAAAAAACCATGTATTTAAGAAAAAAGATTAGAGCTTAGGTTTCATTACGTTTAATTGGCACAAATATTGAAGTGTCATTTTGTGAGAAGTAATAATTTATTGCTTTCGTGAGAATGACCGTGGAGCCCTCAAACGTTAAAAGAAACACACACTAAGTAACCGCTGATGCTGATTTTTATGGCTGGAAATGCTTAGCCTATGATGGATGCTCTTGATGGTTGATTAGTAGAAAGGGTCCATATATGTGAATGTTACTCTTGTATAGCGGGTGATTTAAATGTCACTCTTTTATATATATATATATATATATATGTGTGTGTGTGTGAAAGTTTTCACGGTGAAAAAACATTGTGCATATAACTAATGACATATTATCATTTTATACTAATAATTAAATAAATATTTTATAACAATTATTTACATTTAAAATAATAATATACTAAAGGACTGTATTAGATTGAGATTTGAAAATACTATTTTGACATAAAAAAAATCTTATAAATTTTAAAAGACAATATAAAATATTATAGTTTATCAAAAAAATTTCAAAGACTTTCATGATTTTAACATACTTATATTATAAGAATTTAAAAAATTTAAAAGAATTTTACAATTTTATAAGATTTAATAGGATTTTATGAATTTTAAAAAATATTCAAAATTATATGAGTTAAGGCAAAAGATAGTAACAAAATTATAAGATTTATAAAAAGAAAATAAAAATAAATAAAAAATCAAACTTTTTAGTAGTTTTCTTCTTGTTTTTGCTCTATGCTCAACCAAACAAAAAATTACATCATTACATCCAATAAAAGGCCCAAAAAAAGTCAAGTAAACATGCCACACCAGAGTGCCTATACTCCTCGTAATAGTTTTGTAAGGATCAAACAAATAAAAAAGTATTTGTTCCCATTGGGAAAAAATTGGATCCAAAACATATTTGAGTTGCTTTCTAAAGTTGGCAAAAGAATCTAAATGATGTTTTCTATTAATTATTTACCAATAGGGTGCAATTTGGAAATTATTTACGCAAATGGGGTAATCAAACACGCCTGCATGAGGCGTGTTTAAACACGCCCAAATGGGGTCTATTTAAGCAGCATGCAACACTTGGCAGACACAGTTGGCACGGTGTGAATGAAAACTTCGGAACACCATAACTTTTGACTGAGTGTCTGATTGAGACGAAATCGGTGGCCCGCTCAAAATTGAGAGGAGAAGCCGCTAGCAAGTGTCGAAGGGGACTTGGTCAAAAAATTTTCCCAAAAGAGACCTCTAAGTGCCTTAAAATTACGATTTAATCTTCGAACACCCAAAAAATTTCTTGTTTTCTAATTTTTTATCTATTCAATTAGTGAATTGTAAGCTATTTTTAATTAATCTAATTATTTCTCTTAATTTCGAGTAGTTTGACATAAAATACGTCTCCATTGAACATTTTTATGAAAAATTATGACTGTTCAAAATTATACTGAAAACCAAAACAACAATGTCACTCACAGTGAGGTATTCTAACAACAGCATAAAAAGACGAACTATCCCTAAAGATGCCCTCCACGCTGATGATCCTTGTCCAGCACCTACAACAGACTTGCTTCAAAGATTCAGCATGGCACCAACAATACAAAAGAAAAAAAAGAAATATTATACAGACTTTAACTAAGAGAAAATAAATTATGTATGATGGGAGAAAAAAATTTAACACATGCAGAATATAGAGAAAGAAAAAAGTTCAACAAAATTTTAAGAATTTAAATGAGATTATTTGATGAATGTGATATTTATATTTTCTACTAAAAAGTCATATAAAATCTATTAAAATTTATAATAAAAAATAATACATCGATATTTTTAAATTTCATAAGACTTTTTATAGTGATATAAAAAATCTTAATTAAATACCAATAGACTTTATTGTATTCTTAAAAAATCTTGATAATAATGATTGAATACTATAAGACTTATTTATATAATCTAAAAGTCTTGATTGAATATCACAAAACTTTTTTATAAAAAAATATTTTAAAATTCTAATTGAATATTCCCAAATTTTTAATTGATTAGATTTATCCATGTTTATATAATTTACTTAAACTGTCCTTCTTTAACATTAATATACGTGCATACATGAACATGTTTTGAGAACATTTTTATCAACAAGCTAATTTTCTAAGTGCGATTGATAAAATTTTTGAGGAACTTATTATAACCTCTTTTATCAACTTTTAAATTAATTTGACCAAAATCACGTAAAAAAAATCTAATACTACATCCACGATCTTAACGCATTTAATGTACGAGTCCTTATAACTTGGATGTCACTTAACATAGTCATTTTTATTTAAAATGGAATTATTCATTCTCTTGCACTAACAATATTTTAATTGATGGATTAATTATATTTTTAGTTCTTAAAATTTTTGAGTAATCATAAAAAATATAATTAAATAATAATAATAATAATAATAATAAATTTTTGTTTAGATAATACAAGTGAAAATTTAAAAAAGCTTAACGACTAAAAATATAATTAATCCTTAATTGATTAATAATTTCATAATTTATTTTATTAATACTCAACATATTAATTAATAGTGAATATAAATTAGTATAAATGAGATATTTACAAGTTATTAAAATAATACTTTATTAATAGTTTGCTGCCTAATGCCTATTAAGGCAAATAATATACTATACCTTGCGGGGCATTTAACAAAACGTGGACGAATACTCACTCATCTTGAACCTTGTGATAATTAAGCCATAACGTAGTACTAACTACTGCTAGCAGTCATTACAATACAGTCAACAGAGTGCTTTGGAAGATTTGAAGAAAAGAAAAAAAAAAAAAATTAATACTGGTACCTACCAAGTAGTAGTCACTAGAATAGTCAACAGAGTGGTTCAGAAAAATTGAATATATTAATATTTTATTGTTAAAGTAAATTATATATATATAACTATTTGGTTATATAAATTAAAACCTCCTTATTATATGAATCAAATCAATATAAAAATAATATTTCATTTGATATAAATTTTAAAATAAAATTATAATTAAACAATATTATTTTAAAGACATAAATTTTGCTAATACAATAAAATATAACTTAATTCTAAAGATAAGAATAGTTCCATTACAGTAATAATTAATACAATATAATTTAAATTTAAGAAAATTACTGTTGTCTTATTGTACTGCCTACCAATAGCAATCACTACAATATTCAAGAGAATGCTTCAGAAGAATTGAATATATAAAACAAAGAAAAAATTAATTGTATTTTTTTGGCCTGGACACCATGAAATTATTTTTTTAATTTTTATTCAATTAATTTCCCCAATTTAAAGTTAAAAAATATTGGTTTCTTACATTATATTTTATCTACTTAAATTTTTTCTTCTTCACACATTAATATCAGAGATTTAAAAATTCATTAAATTTTATCAAGTTTTCCTTTATTTTTTCTTACTTATATACTTTAAAATTATTTTATATTTCAATATTATTATGAATCTCAAAACATTAAGATAAAAACATTTAAGAATTTTAAATAAAAATGAATTAAAGAAATGGTCAGGGGTTCAATTATTAGGTTCATGTATATAAAAAAAAAGTTTATTAAAAAAATTCGTTCCCTAAATAAATTTTAGTGTCTTTAGAGATTAATTTTTGAAAGTAAGCTTCTTCCTTTTTTCTCTTTTAGATGTTCTAAATTTTGTGTCTTTATCTATGAACAGGTGTTTGTATATTGAGAGAGATATGAGAAAATAAGGGTTCACTTAAATTTGCTTCAGCCAGTCAGAAGATCTATTTCTTTATCAATATTTTAAAATATAAGAGCTTAATTATCTTTAAGAATTGTAGAAAATTAAAATCGTAAAAGGTCTAAAGTAGAATGCCCAAAATTAGAGTTAAGCCCCAAAGAAAAACAGGGTGCCTTGTGAAAGATAAACGATAACAAAATAATTATGACATTATATGAAATTAAGGCAAATAAAAAAGAAAGTTTCATTAAAAATGGGTATAGAAATTTAATTGGAGAATTCTGTTCGATCTTAACCGTATGTAGAATATTCTTGAGTTAATGACAATTATGCACTAACTATGTACTTGCGAGCAAAAATGATCTATTATCCAATAAATTGGGACACACTCATGATCTTAACCACACAAAAAATGAGTAAAAAACGTACCAAACCATTATATCATTTAGGAAAAAATATAACAAAATCTATCCCCACACTTGGTTACACAATATTAAGTGTTATACTTCTACTTAATATGCAGTATCCAACTGATACAGCAACATGAACTTAACAAATACATTACACAAAATTCCCCACCATAACCAGCTTTAATATCTACCAACCAACAAAAGAGAGCAGTTTCGAAAACAAAGCAGCAACAAGGTTTACTATTCTGCACAATTAAAGCAGATAATTTTTACTTATAGTTATGATTATTGACACCATCACAGAGTGAATCACTTGAAAATGTAAATAGAAGACTCGAGCCTTTCTCAGTCTCTTTCTTTGCTTGATTACACTCGAGATTTAATTATTAATGAGACAAATAATAAAGTGAGTAATTGTAATATGAAAAAAACCTAACTATGATTATATATTCACCAGTACCTCCACCACCATAATGTAAAATATTGATAAATAATTTTATTTCTTATGCATATGATCATGATCATGAGTTCAGTATATAACCGATACCTATAAAAATTATTTATTATGAGATGTCAATATCTTAAATTTTAATATTTCAAAAAATTAATCATTGACTTTGAGTGAGAAATATCCTAATTAAAAAAAAACTCATACCTCCCATCATGATCTAAAGATTATGATCTATATGTTATAATGTTATCTATATATATACTAATATATCAGTATTATATATCTAAAATTAATTACCAATTACTTGTTAAATTAATGAACTTAAATATTATTTAATAGATAATGGCATTATTAAATATAATGTTTTTTTTTCAAATTCAAAAATCGCAATTGATTAAAACCCAAAAAAATATTAAAACTGTTCTTAACATCCTCTAGATTTAGACACCAACGTTGTCCTCTGCCTGTTACTTACTTTCATGTGACGATGCAGCGTTTGTGCAACGGATTACGTGATAGGTGAATTATTGTGTGTAGGAGTAATTTTCAGCTCCCATTGATGAACGATGACTCTGGTGACTAAAACAAAAGGGTGAATATATATGTTCCTTTACATTAGGAACAACATTTGTATTTAAGATTCCCTAAAAAAAACATTTGTAATTAAGAATATTTACAACGCACATTTTAATCATATTTAACAGTTATTAATTATGTAAAAGTTAATTCTATTAATAGAAACACATATTATTATATGATGGGTGTAATGTTATGTTTTAGTTATATACTTTTTGAGATGGAAAATATATCAGTGTATAACAATATTAATTAGTACGACGACATTTATTTTTGTTACATCTTATCTTTATACTAACTATATATCAGTCTTTTAGTAAATATATGCTTAAAAAAACTAATCTGTCTATGCCTCTGTGATGTATTTTAACCTAAAATAGTACAATGATTTTCAAAACTTTTTTTTCTAAAAATTGATGTTACCAAAATTATTGAAGTTAGGACTTGGAAAGGCAAAGGAAAGCGGTCAGAAAGCACGCGGAGATAAGGGAAAGTGAAAAGCAATGCGTTTTACTTTCTATCATGACCTTTTTCTGTTTTTATTTTTATGTGTTTACATTATCACTTTTGATTACTTTTTTCCCTTAAACCCGAAGTTGAATCAATATATCCGAAATGCAACTTTTTTTTCACGTTACATAATTGATTTGGAGTTCAGTTAATTTTTTTTATAGTTTTTCACATATTTAATTTTATATTGAAAATAGTTCAAAATTATGAATCTAAAATCAATTTTAAATTAAAATAATTTTAAATAATTTCTACATTAGATAAAAAATATTTATAAGTAATTTTACTTCAAAATCAATTATGCAAAATCAATTTTATTAGAATCAATTCTATCAATCTTCATCTAAGCACACACAAAATTATGGACAAGTTTTATAGTGGTAGTGACAAGAGTTTGGAAATTTATTTATCTTTTTAAGTTATTGATTTGTACATTAAATTTCAGTATATTTAAAAAGATGTATTATATATATATATATATATATATGTATATTTTACATTAACTACTTACTATTTACTTGTTTTAACTTCTATTCACAACAAACAAACAACCAGTTAGGAGGAAAAAAAAATTGGATAAATAACCATTTTGGTCATTAAATATGTCAAGGGATGACAAATTAATTCTTAATAAATAAAATATCTAATTTAGTGTAAAAAGTGTGACAATTATATTTTATTGTACAACTTAATATTAAATTATTCTTCAAAAAATAACCATGTATTTTTGTATTACATTTGAAAATATTTAGATGATTAATCTTTGTAACCAAAGTATTTTTTAGTAATCAAGAGATAATGATTTCAAGTATAGTAATAAAAGTGATTTTCGGACAATTCTATAGTTCTTTTATAATAAAAATGTCTTTTGAACAAGTAAAAATATGTAAATTTGACTAAGAAGTAAAATTACAATGTAAAGAGATCAAAAGATTTGTAAAGTAAAATGCTTTCAAAGTAAATCAAATTGAAATGCAAACAAAGATAAAATGACAAAAAGTTAAAATACTTTCCAAATGTAAATTGAAATCAAATGCAAAACAATATAAAAGTTGCAGAAAAATAAAGAATAACAAGTAAATAAGTTTGAGTTTAGAGAATAAATGGTAATTGGAAGGAGTCAAGAGTTTGGAGAAGAAATGTAGAAGAAGAGATTTGCATGAATGTAAATTGATCAATCAAACAAAAATGCACAAATTGTAAATTGCATCAAAGTACAAGTTTGAACATACACAATTTCCCGATAACTAGTAGCCATTTCCTGGTGCGAGGTGTTGGTGCAGAGGTGTTTGTGTGATCTTCATAGCCAAGAAAAATGACTACTGATGTACCTATTTATAGTCTTATTTGACTCAACGATTGATTTACAAGATTTGCACAAGTGTACAATTTATTTAAACTAACTATCTAAGATGTCAAACATATATCTTCGCACTCTATCGGAAAATCATTGATAACCATCTTTGTGCACTTGATTGAAACCTATAAGCCTTCAATGATATATTACTTGTCTTTTCAAGGTGCATGCAACTTCAAATAACATGTCTTCATGATTTGTTTTTATCTTCACAGTTCTGTTATTTCAATATTGTCATTGAACTCTTGTAAGTTTATACTCTTTTTGATCAATAATCTAACATAACTTCATCATCATGTTCTTTAACTCCATTTGATTCCAATAAACTTTCTAAGTAGTATACTTAGAAAATTTTACTTGTACCCCTAACACCTTATGAATAATATAATGACTTAATTGTAAAGGGAAGAAAACTTAAAGGACCCAATTGTGACAATTTAAATTTGAGAGACCAAAGTTACACAATGACAACAATCACAATATTTAATGGAGTAAAAATACATTAAGCCAATTTTCAAATATTCACATAATACACCATATGCTTGTTATTTGTTAGGATTGTTCATAGATTTTAAGGTAGAAACAATCATTTGCTATAAGTTCATCATTTTTTAAAATTTATTTTACTATATGGAGAAATATCAAATTAGAAAGCCTATCTTGAGTAAAGTGATAGGAAAAAATATTGACAGTTAAATCTTATCGTGAATGGTTAAAATTAAAATATATAAGACAAGTGAGCTTTTTAAAAGGTTATGTGAGATTTTTAAGTGATCATATTACTATAAAAACTTTTAATCTTTATCATTTATGCATAGTGGTGCAACACATATTTAATTTTGTCACTCTTATGAAAAAAATGATTTTCACATCAAATACATCTCTTTTACCATCCAATTGATTTTGCTGAAAATATATTTTAATTTTAAATATTAAAAGAAGTAAAAGAGAATGACGGAATAGTTGAAATTAATTGATGTGCATTGCATATGTTAATATAATTTAAAGCACTAATCACCCTTATTTATACCAATTAGAAAAACCAATCATGATATATAATTTTAGTTGATTTCCCTCTTTGTAAAGCATACGATGGGTTGATGATTAGGTGCTTTTCAATGAATAATTAACATTAATAAAAAAATTGAACAAATGGAAAACAATAAAGGTTTGTAAAAAGGGTTGGGGGAACAAAAATCAACAACCACCATAACCCACTCAAAGGAAATCATCCTTAATTGACCACAACAACACAAAAAATCACAAAGAAAAAACAAAAGCATGATACAAAAAATGAATAGATCTGAGTTTTTGTTGTTAGTCTTATCATGTGATTGCTTTGTTTTTTTTTTTTTTTTTTCTCCTTTTGTTCTTTGTTCATGGGTGATGTTGTAGAAGCCAAAGGGGTTTGCAATGGTCAGGGGCTCAGAGTCGCCATTGACAAAGGTGTTGTAGTGGAAGAGCATGTGGATGAGGTCAATTTCACTGTCGAGATTGAAGTTGCAGGGGAAAATCTTGCAGAAGCCATGATCAGTGGCACTAGTGAAGCAAAAACATGAAGTTGTGATCTATAGTTAGGGTTCATGAGTGAAGGTCAGGGGAATAAGGTGGGGGAACTGAAAGTGTAAGTTAGGTTAGGCTTCAATTAACTCTTGTTTTGGTATAATAATGGAAAGAAAACAACAACAACTAAACTCTCGAGGAATCCAAATAAAGGTCGTCATGCAACACAAATTAGGTGATGCCTTTCATCTACATGTCATGGGTTTGTTAGAGGCTCCACAACCCGCCAATCTGTCTGCAACATGGTTGCAATCACAAGCAACCAAAAAGAAAGTTGAACGTCAATTCTTCTTAACAAGTTATTGAATATTTTGAACCAACCTCCTATGCACATGCCAATGTGTTCATTCTTCCACAACATATCTCTAAAGCATTCATTCCTCTTCTGAACAAATCTTTAAACCAAGGACTGATTTACCAAAGTTTTTTTCCTCAATAACTCTAATTTTAATTAATTTAAAATTAAGTTATTGACTCTATTAATCACAATTAATAGTTAATAAATACAAAAAATTATGTCACATAAGCAATTACTTGGTCAACGTTTACACACTAATGGTCAACACATGCAATTTGATGGAGTGACCAAAATCCTCATTTTTTCAAATAAGGTAGACCAAATGTCTCAATTTTTAGGGGATCAAAAATCACATCTTCATCAAAATAAAAAGACCAAAATTGAATTTTAGTCATTAAAAATTTATTTTTATTTGATAGAAAACTAACGTATAATGTATTATTATATGACAACAATCTATAATACACACATATACCACTTAACACTTGGATTAACTGACATGAAGTATTTTCACTTGCACACACCATATGCACGCGCGTGCTAATTTTGACAAGTTGACAAATTTTATGCTAATAAATCAATTTATTATTTAAATTAATCTCTTGTGAAATTAAATAGAACATTTTGCCACGATTATTTATAGAAAATTACTAACACGTTTATTTACTATTATGCTTTTAATAACTAATAGTAAACAGTTATTAATTTTTATTTATGTAAATAGTAATTAATATAAATTAATTTGTTAATAATTTATTTAAAAAAACTTTATAAAAAATTGTTTTTATGAATCATTTTATGTTATAAAAATGATTTGATAGTCTCTTGGATTAATTCAATCCATTAAGTTATAAGAAGGAAATTGTAAATATGCTAGTTTTAATTCTTAGTGCATGTTCTTTAAATGATGACAAAAGTGCATGTGTGGCAAAACTTAGTTATCGGTTTAAATAGAAAAGTACATTTACAGCTGCATCTTATGGTGAATGGTCCAGGTCTAACCATGTTTAAATTTAGAATCCCATTTAATCTATTCAAATCTCTTACTAAGTCGACTTTAATGAATTTTATTGGTTCATTTTCATTTTTATTTCTTGAATTGGTTTATTAAGTTTTTCAATGCAGGGCAATAATTTTATCCACAACTTCCAGCCCATGGCCACAATTCAGCTACACCAGTTAAACAGTACCAATCTATTGTGTTAAAAGTCAACTTTTTTTTTCCCAACGTTGATAAAAAAAATTAGAGAAAGTTTTTTTTTATAATTTTAAAATCTCTTATTTAATTAAGTACAAAATTAAAAATAGAAATAAAATTAAAGAATAAACATTTAAAATTTTTCTTCGAGTTTTTATTTACTTACATTTTAAAATTTAATTTTTCTCTCACCTCATTTTCTTTCCTATTAAATGATGATACTTTTTTATATAAAATATTTTCTTTTAAAATTTTCAAGTTCCTTTACTACCATCGGTTATGGGGGTTATTTTAATTGTAATGAACTCTTTTTATTGAGGTTTTTATGATTTTATCCTAAAGCAAGGACCATTTCAATTTTGTCTCTTTTATATTAATTTTAAAATATTTTTTTATATGGTGACTCGTTCACTTAATATTTTATTTACGAAACAGCTAATTTATGTTCGTTAAAAATTGTTAGCCTTATAATTTGGTAAAAAAAAATTAAACGAAAGAGAAACTTTATAATTACAATTAATTAACTCATATTTTTTAGTATGGTGACTCGATTTTGTTTTAACTAAGACTAATTAACTCAATTTTTATTTGAATTAAATTATATTTTACCGTTTTATCTACTGCGTTGAAATTTTATGTTATTTTTCCTTTAAGATAGGTTCTAGATGTCAAAAACTCAAAATTATAGCTCTTATTGCAGTCAGTTCCATGATTTTTACCGCATATACTCGCATTTCGCACACTTACATTTTGTACGCTCTGAAAGATTATTTTCATAAATCCAAATTAACTGAACATTTATTTTAGATTACAGTGTAATTAATTTTAAAAATTTAAACTAAAAATAATTTAATTTTAAAATATATTTTTTTCAACCATAGAATAAAATAACTTTTAAAATATAAATATATTGTATAAGTTTTATATTTTTTGTTTAAATGACATGTATATTTCATTATGGATTCAAATTTAAAATCTCTCATTAAAATAAAACAATTTCATGCTAATTGATTCATACATTTGATAAATTTTTGCATTTAAAATTGATATTTAATAAAAATATATTTTTTAAAATTACTTCTACTCAACTCAATTAATTTTGAAAACTTCTAAATTTATCCAAACAATAAAGTGAACAATTAACTTTACTTATGTGTGTTTGCATGCATGGTATGTCCCAAGTCAGGATAAAAGAGGAGGATTGACGTAAGGGGTTGTAAATCGGTCGTAAAAAAACCAGTGATTTCTATATGATGAACCTTTATAATATTTCGTTGGGGTGTATCTTCGTAGTGACGCGTTACATCGAACCCTGGGTGTTGTGAAAAATGAGCTAGGATCCTTGCCAAAAGGCAAGGTGCTACATTGATCCCGGGATGTAGTGAAAAGTGAGTTAGGGTCCAGGCCGAAAGGTAAGGCGCCAGGTCTTCACCCAGATTTGGTGACAAATAGGCAAGGTCTCAACATGCAGATGGGCGAGCGTGGCGGACAAATACCGCCTAGGGGTTTATGATGAAATTGGGAACCTAGAATATAGGAACTTTAACAGGTAAACTGAGGGAGTTATCAGACGTTTTTGCCAAAAAGAAAGTGAATATTGTTTACTTGCAAGAAACTGAGTGAGTTGGAGAAAAGGCCAAGGAAGTGGAGGGCACCGGTTTCAAGTTGTAGTATATAGGTACAACCAAAAGTCAAAATGGGGTTGGTATTATGATTGATGGAAGTTTCAGAGATAAAGTCGTTGACGTCAAAAGGAAAGACGACATGATTATGATGATTAAGCTTGTAGTAGGAGATCTAATTTTAAATATCCTTAGTATGTATGCATCCCAAGTTGGACTACTTTCAAATGAAAAGAACCAATTTTGGGAAGACTTGGAAAAGGTTCTGAGAGGGATACCACGAGAGGAGAAGATTTTTCTAGAAGGAGATCTAAATGGTCATGTTGGTAAAAACAATGGAGGTTTTGATAGAATTCATGGTGATTTTGGCTATGGGACAAGGAATGAGACTGAAGAAGATGCCTTGAACATTGCACTAGCCTATGATTTGATACTAGCAAACACTTTTTTTTAGAAAAGGGAGTCTCATCTTATCACGTATCATACTGACAAAAATGTAGTCAAATTGATTTCTTTATGACTAGAAGGGAAGATAGAAATTTGTGTATTGACTGCAAGGTCTACCTTGGAGAATGTGTGACAACACAACATATGTTGGTAGTTCTAGAGGTTAGGTTCAACAAAGTTCTTAATTTGAGGAAGAAGGCTCAAAACCCAAGGATAAGATGGTGGAAGCTAAAGGAGGAGAAAAAAATAGAGTTTAAGGAAAACATGTTGTATGAAGGACCGTGTGAGTTTATTGGATAAGCTAATGAAATATAGAATAAGATGATTGTGTGTGTTTAAAATGTGGGAAAGAGGGTGCTAGGTGAAAGCAAAGGAAACAAATTTCTTACAAAGGAAACGTGGTGGTGGAATGGAGAGGTGCAAAAGGCTATTAAACAGAAGAAGGAATGCTTTAGATCTTTGCATAAATGTTTCAATGATGAGAATTTGCAAAAATTTAGAGTAGCGAGAAAAAATGCAAAGAAAGCAGTACGGGAAGTTAGAGGCAAAGTTTTTGACGATTTGCATAAAAATCTTGGGAGCAAGGATGATGAAAAAGGTATTTACAAACTTGCAAAAATAAGGGATAAGAAGAGTAAAAATCTCACCCAAGTTAAATGTATCAAGGATGAAAATAAAAAACTTTTGTTAAGGGATGAAGATGTAAGCAAAAGATGGCTAAACTACTTCAACAAACTTTCTAATGGGAATGACGACAAAAGTGAGGTGGATTTGGAAGACGTTTCTGATGATCTGAATAGAAGATTTGCGCGTAGGATTAAAACACATGAAGTAAAGGAGGATTTAAAGATGATGAAGAATAATAAAGCTTTGAGACCTGATGACGTCCCTATTGAAGTGTGGAGAGACTTGGAAGATGTGACAATAAAATGGTTGACCAATCTATTCAATAAGATTCTTCAAACAAATAAGATGTCTGATGCTTGGAGGAAAAGTATGCTTGTGCCTATTTACAAAAACAAGGGAGATATTCAAAATTGTTCTAAATATAGGGACATCAAGCTCATGAGCCATATTATGAAGTTGTGGGAGAGAGTTATTGAACATCGTCTAAGGGAGGAGACCAAAGTTTCCGTAAATCAATTTGGATTTATGCTAGGAAGATGTACCATGGAAGTTATTTTCTTGATGCGACAATTAATGGAAATATATAGGGAAAAGAATAAAGACTTACATATGGTGTTTATAGATCTTAAGAAAGCATATGATAGGGTCCAAAGAGAAGTCTTATGATGGACGCTTGAGAAGAAAAAGGTAGCATGAAAGTATGGTAGTGCAATCAAGTATATGTATGATGAAGCTACTACATGTATGAAAGCTTGTAATGGAACATCAAGGTATTTTTCTATCATAGTAGATGTTCACCAAGGTTCAACTCTTAGTCCTTATCTTTTTGTCTTAGTGATAGATGAACTAACGAGAGATATTCAAGAGGAAGTGCCGTGGTGTATGCTTTTTGCAGATGATATCATGCTTATTGATGAGACCAAAGATGGTATTAATAGGAAATTGGAATTGTGTAGAAACACTTTGAAGTCTAAAAGATTCATGATAAACAAGAGCAAAACGGAGTATATGAAGTGTGAGTTTTTGCTAGTAAGTGATAGTGATCAAGACACAGTGCATCTACTTGGTCAAGAGGTACCCAAGAAAGATATTTTTAGATACTTGAGATCAATTTTGCAAAAATTTGGTGAGATTGATGAGGATGTAAATCATATAATCAGAGCAGGGTGGATGAAATGACGAAGTGCATCGGGATTTTTGTGTGACCACAAATTTCCCCTTAAGTTAAAAGAAAAATTCTATAAAACAACTGTAAGACTAACAATGTTATATGGAACATAATGCTGGCAACATGAACATAAAATAAGGGTAGCAGAAATGAGGATGTTAAAGTGGATGTGTGATTATACGAAGATGGATAAGATAAGAAATGATGATATTCGATGAAAGGTATCAATGGTACTGGTAAGTGAAAAGATGAGGGAGCATAGACTGAGGTGGTTTGGACACGTTATGAGACGACCACTGGATGTTCCTATAAAAACAAGAATTTATTACCAAGAGGTCGATACAAAATTTATTTTGGTATAAAATAATAATCTTGTCAAATTTGATCACTTTACTACATTATTCCATTTATTAATATGATATGATAATAAGGTGAACTTCTATTAAATACTTGTAAAATAATATTTTACACTAATAAGGCCTATAAATTAAATTCTTATTTTTAAATGAAAATTATTTAAAATAAGAAAATACAAGTTTTTATCTAAAGTGGAAAAGTAAACATTTTAAAGCGAATGAAGTTTATAAAATCTTTTAATACCATATTTAAGATAAATATTTTTTTTCTCACTTTATACATTTGTTTGCTTTGAAAGAGTTAAATTCAAGTTTATTAAGATTATTAGGTTAAGAGAAAGAAACTAGTTTCCATTTCCAATAAAGTTACAAACCATGATTGTGGGAAATAAACTAGTTTCGTTAAAGTTACTCCTTGAAAAACATAGAAGGGAAATATAAAGGTGAATTAAACTTTTGAAATTTAATTTAAATTAAAGATAAATACACCTTTATATTTTTACT
>PYAF01001184.1:403928-415511 GCA_007407185.1 Glycine tomentella
AATATCTAATAGACTTAATTATATATTTCATCACTCAATTATCATAATTTTTTTTATCACCTGAGTTTTTTCTTTTGCGCAGTTTATCATATTTTAAATTTTTATGAATTTTACTATCATATTAGTGATAAAATAATACTGTTTTGCAAAAATATATAACAAAATAACATTATTTTTAAGGGACAAGTCATTACTTTGTTACACATTTAATAGATATGTAAAATGTTCAAAAAATTTAAAAAATCTGATAATAAAATATATAAAAGTAAGTTTTGGGGTAATAAAATGTATAATTAAGCCTATCTAATATTTAATAATAAAAAAATTAAAATGTTGATGAGGCAGTATAGTAAACTGTCAACATGAATGTGTTGATGTCACAGTATAATATAATATAATATAAATAATTTTGTTAGTGAGTGATATATAAATATTTATGTAAGTGAATAAGAGAAAAAAAAGTCATATTCATAATTTTTTATTAAATATTAGATATTAAATTAATAGATAGGTTAAATTCATAGAATCAAAAGAATAAAGACCAAAGTTATGAGAAAAATAAATTCATAAAATAGAAAGAAAAAATCAAACGTGCAATTAATCCTTAAAAATATGATGCAAGAAGACGCAACGCTAACAAGAAATAGTAACCACTAACCGTGATTAAACAGTAACCCGGTTTAATTAACAAAAAGAGGTGACATTCATTCTGATTCAGGAGTCTTTTCTGATGATTCTTTTCCGCAAATAAATATAAATAATAAGAGCAAGAACTTAAACATAAAAAGAAATCAATTTTTTTTTTTGGAGAGAGCGAAGTTAAAAAGGGGTGAGTGAGTTGTGAGTGGTTACAGTTACTGACTTGCCCTCTTGCTCCTCCTACATGCTTGCTTGTATTTCCATTTGCATTTGCATAATCTCTTTTCTTCTCCTGCCATCTTTGCTTCTGTTCTTTCTGCAGAGTAGTTATTTCTTGTTGTTGTGAAAATCACTTGCAGTTTCAACATCACATCATTCTAGGATCCCAAAAGTTTTGGGGTCAGAACCATTAAGGTTGGCCAGCTTCATTCTTTTTGTCTTTCTTTGGATACTATGATAATATTCCTTAGCACTTGCACTTGTGCTCTCAGCTCTCACCGTTTGTGCTGTGCACGCCTTGTGCTGATTTCTTAGCTGTTTTTGTTATATTTGTTGTAGTGAGACAAAGTTGGAAGAGAGAGGTAGAGGAGGTGGTCTAGCATGGGTGACAAGTCCCAAGTATTGGAGGCTGTGTTGAAAGAAGCTGTAGATTTGGTAACAGATCTGAACCACTCTATAAGCCTCTGTGTCTCTTCCTTGCTATGCCTTTTTTGGTTTCATTGATGGGTTATTTTTTTTTTCTTTCTTTTTCTTGTTGAATGCAGGAGAACATTCCCATTGAGGAGGTTTTTGAGAATCTGAGATGTAGCAAAGAGGGTCTCAGCAGTGAGGCTGCTGAGGAGAGGCTGGTCATTTTTGGCCACAACAAGCTTGAAGAGAAAAAGGTTCATAGTTTCACTTTTTTTTCTTCTCTTTTTCTTCTTCTGTCCATGAAATTTCTCTGTCACTTGTTGAATAAGCCCCATTGAATTTTGAGGTGAATTATCTTTCTGGGTGTTTTTCAGGAGAGCAAGTTCTTGAAGTTCTTGGGGTTTATGTGGAATCCTCTGTCTTGGGTTATGGAGGCTGCTGCTATAATGGCAATTGCACTTGCCAATGGAGGGGTGAGTTGAGCAAATTCAGTTTTGGCAGTTTTTAATCACTATGGTTGTTGCTGAATAGATTTTTTTTTTTTTTTAATGCAGGGGAAGCCCCCTGATTGGCAAGATTTTGTTGGTATCATTACATTGCTTCTCATCAATTCAACTATCAGTTTCATTGAGGAGAACAATGCAGGTAATGCTGCGGCGGCTCTCATGGCTCGGCTTGCTCCAAAAGCAAAGGTGTCAATTTTGACTTCTTTCAATTTAATACTTGGTGCCTTTTGATAAATGTTGTAGAATCTTTTCTTTGAAAAGGATATAACTTTTGGTGTCTTTTGTTGTAAAGGTCCTCCGCGATGGTAGATGGAATGAGCAAGATGCCTCGGTCCTGGTTCCTGGTGACATAGTTAGCATTAAACTTGGTGACATTATACCGGCTGATGCTCGTCTTCTTGAAGGGGATCCTTTGAAAATTGATCAGGTGTGTCTAATATTTTTGTCTTTTTTGTTTTCCTTCTGAATCATATAAATTTGTTGTTTGTCCATTATATGCCAGATGGTTTGATACACTCAGCTTTCCCTTTGCTATGTACCTTTTCAGTCTGCTCTTACTGGTGAGTCCCTTCCGGTGACAAAGGGCCCTGGCGATGGAGTGTATTCTGGTTCTACCTGCAAACAAGGAGAGATTGAAGCTGTGGTCATTGCCACCGGCGTCCATACCTTCTTTGGGAAAGCTGCTCACCTTGTTGATACCACTAATCAAGTGGGGCACTTTCAAAAGGTAACCAACATGAAAGCAGGCACCTATTTTTTTGGCACCCTAAATGTTGTTTTTGTACTTTAGATTTCATTTGTTCTATTTTCTGCTGCTGTTTTATTTAGGTGTTGACTGCAATTGGGAACTTCTGCATATGTTCAATTGCTGTGGGGATGGTTATTGAGATTATCGTTATGTATCCCATCCAAGATCGAGAATATCGCCCTGGAATCGATAACCTTCTTGTGCTTCTTATTGGTGGAATTCCAATTGCCATGCCCACTGTCCTCTCAGTGACTATGGCCATTGGTTCTCATAGGCTATCACAGCAGGTCAGTAGGTTCAGTTGCATATGTTTGGTTTGGTGGATGTTAACAAGAATTAATGGTTAATTAATATTGATTTTTGTAGGGGGCTATCACAAAGAGAATGACAGCTATTGAAGAAATGGCAGGCATGGATGTGCTTTGCAGTGATAAGACTGGGACCCTAACACTAAATAAGCTTACTGTTGACAAAAATCTTATTGAGGTTGGATGCTTAATGGTTTTATTTGCAGTGATAAGGCTAGAACTTTTGACTTATATGCACATTTTCTAATTATTTTTGTTTAAACCAATAAGATTTTTGCAAAAGGAGTGGATGCAGATACTGTGGTTTTGATGGCAGCTCAAGCTTCAAGACTTGAGAATCAAGATGCAATAGACACTGCCATAGTTGGAATGTTGGCTGATCCAAAAGAGGTTAGTCATTGATATATCATTCACCGCGATTCTTTTGATGACATATTTATTAGCTGCAACCCTCTAACTGTAATCTGCAGATCATCATAATTGTTACTGTATTTAAGTTTCCGTTTTATTTTCTTGTCTAACTTACTGCTATAAAGGCTCGTCTTGGTATCGAAGAAGTACATTTTCTTCCTTTCAATCCCACTGATAAGAGGACAGCATTGACTTATATTGATCGTAATGGGAAAATGCATAGAGTAAGCAAAGGTGCTCCAGAACAGGTAACTTGTTAATGTTGTTCTCATAAATTTCTGTTAAATTCTCATATATTCTCATTCTGATTTGTACAATTATGCTGTGATTGCTAGATACTTAATCTCGTACACAATAAATCGGACATTGAACGTAGAGTTCATGCAGTTATAGATAAGTTTGCAGAGCGTGGTTTACGATCCCTTGCAGTAGCATTCCAGGTAATTGATTTGTTTCATATTCTCTTGCACAATCATTTGATGAATTTATATAACTAAACTTTATGCTAAAGATACTTACTTGGGTTTTTGCATCTTATACGCAGGATGTTCCTGATGGTAGGAAAGAGAGTACAGGTGGCCCATGGCAGTTTATTGGTCTTTTGCCTCTGTTCGATCCACCTAGGCATGACAGTGCAGATACAATACGCAGGGCACTAAACCTTGGAGTGAATGTCAAAATGATTACAGGTATATTACATATAATAATGAAAGCCCTCGAGTTTCTTGTATTGTGGCACTGGAATCACTTTTCTTTATAGCTAGTTAATTTCTTAAAAGCTTTGGAGCAAGCATTTGTATTAAGCAAGCAATCCCAGTCCTGTGATATCTGAGTCCCATTCTTGTTATTTTGTGATTCTGAAGTCAGAACATGTTATTGGGGAAGTTAAGTTATCATGTATATAGGTCACGAGTCATGATTGAACTAGATTTGATTGATTCAAAACCAACATGCTAGTAGATGAACAATTTTGCTTTGCATGGGGTGACTTGGGGAAATAACTTCATAGCCATCTTATCATGAACATCCTGTAGTGGAAGGAGTGATCCATGGGAAACTGGCTTTTCTTGTGCTTAGAGTAATGGATTATTTCCAACACACTATACACCTTTCCAAGTTTCATTTATCTATTCTCCTGGTTCATTCTAACTTCTGCATTTAGAGCAATGGATCTGATTTCCAACATGGCCACATCATAATTTATTTTTCTAATCTTATTAAAACCATATTTTCTAACCCTTGTTTTAATTATTTTCCTCTTCTTTTCTCCCTTCTTCCTTTCACCCTTTTTTCTCTCTTTTGTCTTATTTCCACTTTTTTCTTCCCCTCTCCCTTTCTCTTTCTGTCTCATTTACGATTTATTATTGGGTTCATCTACCACCGACCCCAATTAACTTGGGTTAAAGGTGTTGTTGATGTTGATGTTGATGTTAAAACCATATCCTCCTCAATGATGTCATTTATATGTCTTCCTTTTACTTCTCAGGGGATCAGCTAGCTATAGGAAAGGAAACCGGCCGTCGCTTGGGAATGGGTACCAATATGTATCCTTCATCTGCATTGCTTGGGCAGGATAAGGATGAGTCCATATCTGCTTTACCCATTGATGAACTAATTGAAAAGGCTGATGGATTTGCTGGTGTTTTTCCTGGTATGTTTTATGTTGATAATTGCAATTGATTGTTTTGAAAGCTTTTGAGCATATATTGGAAGAAAGATTAATCTGGGGTAATTGAGCAGTATATGCTTATTTTCTCATATTGGTTTATATTTTTTGACAGAACACAAGTATGAGATTGTGAAGCGCCTACAAGCTAGGAAACATATTTGTGGAATGACTGGTGATGGAGTGAATGACGCGCCTGCACTCAAGAAGGCAGACATTGGTATAGCTGTTGCTGATGCAACTGATGCAGCCCGGAGTGCATCTGATATTGTTTTAACAGAACCTGGGCTTAGTGTTATTATTAGTGCAGTGTTGACAAGCCGAGCTATCTTCCAGAGAATGAAAAATTATACAGTGAGCAATTAAAATTTGCAGTTTTTGATCACTTGTTGCTTATGTCATTATAGTAATTCATCATATTTTCTATTGATTTTGAGGAAACTTGTTTTGTTCAGGCCTGATGCACTTGGCCTTGTACTCGTACCTTAGAACCAATTTTTTACCCACTTGTTTATTTCCATGCAGATTTATGCTGTCTCAATTACAATTCGTATAGTAGTAAGTGAACTTGCAGCTCTGGAATATATTTCTACTTTAGATGTCGTCATTGATGAAATAGGTCTAATATTATTCTTACTATATTTTACATCTTTGACATGCTTGCAGCTTGGTTTCATGTTACTGGCTCTCATATGGAAGTTTGATTTTCCACCTTTTATGGTGCTTATTATTGCCATTCTAAATGACGGTTAGTTGTTTCTTTTCTCCCTCAGCTTGCCTTTGTGATCCCGAGTTTTATTTGCAGCTAATATTATGACATCTATGAATTGTAGGTACGATCATGACTATTTCAAAAGATCGAGTGAAACCATCACCTCTGCCGGATAGCTGGAAGCTAGCTGAGATATTTACAACTGGTGTGGTGCTTGGAAGTTACTTGGCAATGATGACAGTCATATTCTTTTGGGCAGCATACAAAACCAATTTCTTCCCGGTATATCTTTTGATTGTTTCATTCAATCCCAAAATATTCTTTAGTTTAATTAAATTTGGTCATAATTAGAGTTTATTGTGCGACATTCATGCATGTGAAGTAACTTGATCCTTTATACTATGAATCCTATGATTTGCCAACTGTTACAATTTAAGGTTTCCTAATTAATTGTTAGTCAATGTCAATTTATGCTCTCTACAATTGATTATTTTGGATGGTTCATTCATTACTTGCTACTTGTGCAGCGAGTATTTGGAGTTTCTACTCTTGAGAAAACTGCTCATGATGATTTCCGAAAACTGGCCTCTGCGATCTATCTTCAAGTGAGTACTATTAGTCAGGCCCTAATATTTGTGACTCGGTCGCGGGGTTGGTCTTATGTTGAACGTCCTGGTATTTTGCTTGTGACAGCTTTTGTGATTGCTCAGCTGGTAAGATAATTAAGCACCTGTTCTGTTACAATTTTTCCTATTACATCAAGGATCACTTTGTTGATTAATCTGTTTTTTGCAGATTGCCACTTTGATTGCAGTATATGCCAACTGGAGCTTTGCTGCAATTGAAGGCATAGGTTGGGGTTGGGCTGGTGTAATATGGTTATATAACATAATATTCTACATTCCACTTGACCCCATCAAGTTTTTAATTCGATATGCTTTGAGCGGGAGGGCTTGGGAGCTTGTCATCGAGCAAAGGGTAAGTAGAGCTTTGTTGTGGTTAATTGTATCCTAGGAGGGCATTCAGTACCTTTGGCTCCATGCTCATATAGATTTCATTGTCATGTAGATTGCATTCACAAGGCAGAAGGACTTTGGAAAGGAACAAAGGGAACTTCAATGGGCCCATGCACAAAGAACATTGCATGGACTTCAGCCACCTGACACCAAGATGTTCACCGAGCGCACACATTTCAATGAACTCAATCAAATGGCCGAAGAAGCTAAAAGGAGAGCCGAAATTGCAAGGTAGAAATCGCTATTTAATTAATTATTTGTGTGACAAGGAAACATCACAAAATTTCCTTTATGCATACATGAAAGGTTGAGTTTTCAATTCATTCCTTACCAGTAGGATATAAGTTGCAAATAACTATATTTATTTGTTCAGTTTAATCGATTAGAAATCATTTAAGATATGACTTTTTGTAGTAATTATGACAAAAGTCAATAATATTATCATACATGACATGACTATATAAAAATCTTTTCACTGTAATTGCATTCTAATTAAATTCTTATCTGTTTCCTAATCGTTTTCAGGCTGCGAGAACTGCATACACTAAAGGGTCACGTAGAATCAGTTTTGAAATTGAAGGGGATTGATGTAGACACAATTCAGCAAGCATACACAGTCTGAATATGCTTTTTATATAATTTCATACTGATACTGTAAAGGGGGGCACAATCCAATGGTGCTGACGACTATGAGAGGAATAGAACCTAATGATGTTTACACTCGAGTTGAGTTCAATGTCCTCTCACCGTTTTGAGCACTTAAAAGGAGTGCTTTGTAAGGTCTATCTACATGCTTGTTTCCTGTGGTCACTATAGCTGTCACTTTTTTCTTTCTTTCTACAGCTTCATAGTTTATACTACAACGGGGAGAGGCGTTCATCTTCTATGTTTCTAAACCCATTTCCCCTTGTACTTCACTCTCAATCCCTTTAGAGTTCAAACTTTCAAGTTCTGAATATAAGAAAATCACGTTATTTTATGGTTTGTTTAGGAACAAAAGTATTCAGGAGATGCGTACTTTGTTGAGAATTCAGTTTTGATTAAAAGGTGGTCTGCCTATACTATTGGTATATTGTGTCCCTGCGTGTGCGTGAGTAATGCAAGAGTTTGATACGTATTTGAAAGACGGTTAAAAAAACTCATGTAAAGAAAGCCTTATTTTTGTTAATCGTGAACAAAATTCTAAATAAATACAAGAAGAATCAACCTAGAGTGGAATCGGAAAATAAATAAGATTTACAAATAAAATTGGGAATTCGATATACTTTTAACGTCCTATTTTGCTTCACATTTTAGCAAGAACAATTTATTTCATTTCCAGTCATTTTACAAAAATATTAAATATTTCATTATATCTGTTCTTGTCTTGATTGTTCTTAGGGTTAGAAGACCTAGTGTAGAAACATTCTTTCTATTTTATATATCAATTTCATTCTATTCCGACTTAAAGTTTATTGGTATTGTTAGGATTTTTGTATTTGAGGTATTGTGTTTAGGTGTTTGATGAACTGTTACAATTTTATACTTAGTAAAATGCATTGAGTGATTGAGTGTGTTAAGGGTGAAAGGTGTAAATAAACTATCATTGATTTTGATTCTTAAGCAACATCAAACTGTGACTACCAAAACACATTTAACAATTCATTCATTTTTCTCAATTATAATTTAGTCCTTCTAATCTTTCGAAACAATATTAATTGCAAGCATTTTAAAATTTAAAAGTTAACAAAACATTAAGTTTCTAACGGAAAATTGAAAAAATGATCAAAAGTGAAACAATTGAAAAATATAATAAATCAAAAGTCAAATTAATTTTCATATTTCTATAACCAATATTTTTACTTATAAAAGAATCAAATCATCTTATAATATTTGAATATTTCAACCGTGGTATAATTTTCTAAATGTATAATTCTTTTGAAACTATTAATGCTAAGAATATGTCTAATTTTTCCATTACTAAGAGACTCATTAATGCCAAGTTTCCTATTTATTTTCAAATCCAACATTCCATTTGATTATTTGAAAACAACACCAATATAATGTGATATGATTATTAAATAATTATATCTTTTAAAGTATGTGATTAGAAATTTGATTCTTGATTTTGTGTGTATAAAAAAAATTCTTGTTATGATAAATAAATTTCTTAAATAACTGTATCTTAATTTAGGCTGAGAAATATTCTAAATTTACCTAAAAATTGATAAGGACAAATGGGAGGTTAAGAGACAAAAGAGATTAGATGAAAATTAATTTTTTGGCTGCTATCTTAATTAGAATCTAGGAACATTACATAATCTCTATAGTGCAACAAAGTGTTTAGAGTTTTATACATATATAATTTTTAGTATATAACTTCTTACTAATTTTTAAGGATTTAAAAGGTCCAAATTTGTAAAGATATTTTAAAGTCTTGTCAATAAACTAAAGACTCTAATTACTTTTGTTAAAAAGTTTTATTTTCTTACTCTTAGGGAGGGTTGATCATAGGTATTAATTATTCTTAAACGTGCACATATTCATTTAATCAGTTTTTCTTTTTATCATGTGCAAGTACGTGATTAGGTAATGGCCATGACTTTAAGCCTTTTTGGCAAGTGCCAGAATAAATAGGTAATCAGTCACAATCAATGGCTGACCCAAATGCATAATATATGGGAAAGCAACCACAGCAATTTATTGCAATGGGAGACCAAGCATGGGAGAAAGGAAAATAATTGATAGATACGTCGTATCCTATTTAATACCTTGAAAAAGAAAATATAATATAATAGGATTTGTGACGTAAAAGAAAGAAAGAGTTAGAAAAAAAAATAAGAAATATTAGGAAGGTATTTAAAACAAATGTTGGTTCGTATGTCATTGCTGGGCAAGAAATTTGAAAGGAGTGAAACTAAAGTAAGCGTGGTCAATATTCAATCCAGGTTTCATTTATTTACAGGGACATTTGACATTAGCATGCAAATTTGACACTATTGTCACTTTCTCAGCTATCGTCCTTATCATGTTAAAACTTAAAAGCTACATAGATAATTTTAAGACGATCATCCTTCCAAATTAATTATTTATTGGTGCAGAAAAGTGACTATGGAAGTATTTCTTTTTATATTTATTTATTAACTCTGTAGGAATTGAAATAAGATATAAAAAAATTTATAATAATTTATACATATCATTCAATCAATTAAGTTACATTCCTTAGTTGACGATGAAAGTATCGTCTGATCTAAATTTTATTTTGATTGTAGCATTTATAAATTTTTAAACAATAATTTATTATATAAAATTAAATTATTTTATTATATTTTTTAATAAATCAAATTAATATAAAAAATTAATTTGATGATAATAATATAATTATAAAAAAATATTTCAAAGATAATAGAACTTTTTTTTTGAAGGAAAAATATAATAGAACTTGTTAGAATATAAAATAAAGTAAGATTTATTTTAATTTTAAAATAGGAATATATTTATAATAAAAATAATTAATTTAAAAATAACTGATTTTATATTTTAGAAAATAGAAAAATATTTATAAAAAAAAAACTAATTCTATTCCCGTAAGTTGTGTGGAGATCATTAAGTAATGAAGGGAGATAAAGAGAATATAAAAAATGGAAAAAAGTAATTAGAATAAAAGTTTCACTTTCTAAGTAACTATTAAAATTTATAATATGAGGAATTAAATTATTTCAATCTAACACTAAATCTCACCCATTCATTTTATTGTAATCCAACATTCTTGATAAAATCATTAAACTTACTCATGTGACCGGTGCTCACTCCAATTTTTATTTTGTATCAAACCGAATCGGTTCAAACAGGCACTGGTATAGTGACCGGTCGGACAATAAAAAATCAAGACATTTTAGAATCAATGAGAATTTTTCAAACTAGTGAAATTGGTGCAGAGAATTGGTTTAAATCAATATTTTTTATAATTTAATCTAAAATATTTCAAAATAAATAAAAATACATCAAATGTGAAGACATGTATTCCTTTGAATACTGAATTCTCTTGAAAATCATGATGAATATTTTTTTTAATGAAAATGGGTGTAGTTCGTATAACGAGTACGTCTTTTTATCATTACAAAATTGCATTATTGCTATAGGGATCACCAGTTGACAATGTAAATATGTATATTAAAATTGATAAAAAAACATTATTTATAATAGGTGTGAAACAGATATTTTAGGTTGATTATTTGAGAAGACTTAACAACAATGATATTGATTGCCTATTATAAATTGGGAGAGACATGTGACTTTTCAAATACTTCAGATTTTATTGATATTATGTATTGAGAATGAAAAAATTGTTTAGTTATTTGAAAATGTTAATTTTGTTCACATGATCATACCAACCTCACGATCATGTTTGAAGAAGTTACATATTAATTAAGACTTAAACCAATCTAGTGTGTTAATTGACATTTTAGAAGGATAAACTCTTGTCGTATAATTTACAATTAAAAAAATCTCATATAATATGAGAGTATTATCTTGTAGATGATATTTATTCAGAATAGGTCACATTTGTTAAGACCATTTCAATGCTTTATGATTAATGATATGAAATGAGTATTTGATGTGCTTCAATTGTGATTTGCAATTATATGTAATCCATTACTTAGTTGACATACGAATACAACATACAACAAAACATATAATATTAACATGTATTATCTTACATGATTGTTGAAGATCAACAACATACATACAATGATAATTTTTATTATGTGTTACGGGAGATTAATGAGATTAATCTTATCTATATCTTTGTATTTTAAATTGGTTTGTTATATATTTTAAATATAGGTTAGTTGTTAGTTTGTTAGACATAATCTTATCTAGTTATTAGTTTGTTATCTAGTTTGTTATACTTTGTAACCTATAAGTACAGAGTTTTATTATCAATAAAATCACTTCACACATTTC
>PYAF01001184.1:419274-443396 GCA_007407185.1 Glycine tomentella
TGAAAAATCATCTAAATTTTTTCATTTTTGTCTTTAACTTTTGTTTCTAAACCAAATATACCTTTAAGTATGGCCCATATAATTTGATTGTCAAATTTTAAAATGACCAAATTTAAGTTATGTTATTCAAATAAAATTTTATATAATAACACTTTCTTTTGTATCTATTACCCCTAATTATTTATTAATCTTTATTTTAGTTATATAATTTATTTTATAAGTTATTGCACAAATTTAGTATGTTTAATTTATTGTCCATATTAATTTAATAAAAGAAAATTATATTGAACATAAACAAAACTGTTTTGTTAGTATTCCTTTTGCTTATGTGTTTATTGTTAAAGAAGCACATTTCTTTTTTATGTATTTTTTAATTCATTTTCCTTTATTCCTTAAAAATTGTTGCACAACACTTTGGAACCATAAAGACAGTGGTCCAAAATAAATCTATGATCCAAACATTATAAAACCGTACAGCAGCATAGGATGCATAAGGATATACTGGATGTTGTCTAAATGAAAAAAACATATAAATAATCGAAGGTGTCGATTCTCGTACAAGATTAAAAAGCCATAATCAAATCCAATGATCCAAATTAGTTTTGTATTATGCAAAATATATTTACCTTTCGCGCATGCTAGACCCGTCATCATTGGCATACAGTAACTATATAACAGCATAACTTGCATAAGCACCTCCGTAAAATGTTTGGTGTATTTCGGACATTGTACGCCGTTGCCCCGATAATACGGAGCTAGTTAGTAGTATCAAAATTCGAACCACATGACATGAGACCACGCGCTCATGTTTTCAATTTCAATATACTCTCCACCTTTTACAAGACACGTGTAACAGAAATTGAGAATTACTAGCGCGTATCTTCACCACTTACGCGAGACTACGATACAAACCAGAAAAAACTTTCATGTTTGAATTTTGCACTGCTGAAACGGCTACTTCACAGTTCACACTGCATCACTTTTTATGCCACCTTTCGCAAAAAAACTGCATTTTAGTTTCACTCTTTTTTTAGTTTTCACGTAAATATTAATATTAGGATAAATAATTATTTTTATTATTGAATGGGTAGAATATTAATAAATTTATTTTTAAAAAATAAAAATTCAAATTTTAGTTCCTACAAGTACAAAAATTATGATAAATTTATTATTTCATTAACTTTCATATGTTACCATTAATGAAACAGTCTATATGACACATAGAGATAAAAATGATATAAAAATAATGATCAATAAGACTGTTGAATATATTTTGGACAAAAATATCAATAAATTACCATTTGATCAAAATGTTAATAGTTTTCTATTGACTAAAATGTCAGTAAGTTATCGTTGGACAAAAATGTCAGTAATTTTTCATTGGACCAAATGTCAGTAACTTTTTTGGACCAAAATGTCAGTACGTTTCTATTGGACCAAAATGTTATTAAGTATCAATTTGACCAAAATGTCAGTAATTTTCTATAGGATCAAAATATCAGTAATTTTTTGTTGGACCAAAATATCAATACATTTCTATTGGACTAATTTGTCATATCCCGAATTTCGTTTCATTTAAGGGTAAAATATAATTTAAGGATAAATCTTCCCATTTTTTTTATGGTTGCAAGCATAATAATAACATTACAATAATCACTTAAAAAAATAGGAAAATAAACATAAGTTAAAAGAAATATAATAATAACCATAATATTGATTAATAATCACAATGATATGTCACAATAGTTTATGAATGTTTATTTTGAATATTTTCTATTCTGTCACAAAAAAAATTACTGACATTTGATCCAATGAAAAATTACTGACATTTTGGTCAAATCGTTACTTAATGACATTTTGGTCCAATGGAAATGTACTGACATTTTGGTCCAATAAAAAATTATTGACATTTTGATCCAATGATAACTTATTGACATTTTGGTCAGATAGAAAATTACTGACATTTTCGACCAATGGTAATTTACTGACATTTTCGTCCAAAATCTATTCAGCAGCCATGTTGACAATCATTTTTGTGACATTTTCGTTCCAATGTGCCACATAGGCTTTTTCGTTAATGGTAACGGATGGAAATTAATAAAATGATGAATTTGTCACACTTTTTATACTTTCAGAGACTAAAATTTAAATTTTCATTTTTCAAAAATAAATTTATCAACGTTTTACACATGAACAAAATTGATTATTTATCCTTAATATTAATTTAGTAAACAGTTATTTATTGGAGTGAAAAAGAAGTATTCCGTGTGCTTTCTCTCTCTCTCTCTCTCTCTCCATGCTTCAAAAGTTCAAATTATTAGCTTTGGCTAGTTTAAAGTTTTAATCATGGTGGTGACCCTTTGAGGTCCATTTTGCCATCACAACTCCACCAACTGGAATCATCATCACTGTTGACACTTTCTCAGTGAGTGATTCCACTTCAATTCCACCTCCCAAATATGTTGTGAGCAAAAGAGTCCATCTTGAAGGCTGGATTTGAAATGGGTCTTGTAGTGTTGATGTTGATGGTGGTGGTTTCCACCACTGGTTTATGCCCTTCTTCTCTTGCTCTCACGCTAGACGGTAAGAACTATATATGAACCCCTTTTGTCTCTTTCTGGGTTGAAGTTAAACCTTTTCTATTGGTGCTTCACTTTTTTTCTTTCCCAATACATATTCTGGCTTTGGTTGCCATTGAGTCACTAAATAAACAAGGCATTGATTATAGTATAGTTTTCATTTTTTTAATTGTTTATGATGAATGATTATTGCATTTTGGGTAGTTTTCAGTTGTCACCTTTCACTAACTTCTTTTGTTCATCAAAGATGGGATAAAATTAAAAATGCAGGTTTGAAGTTTCAAACTTCTGATTTTTTTATTCATCTATTAGGATTGACATTGTTGGAGATCAAAAGCACTTTGAATGACACAAGGAATTTTCTCAGCAACTGGAGAAAGTCTGATGAGTCTCACTGTACATGGACTGGTATCACTTGTCATCCTGGGGAACAACGAGTTCGGTCAATGTATGTAAGCAGCACACACTCTACAAATTCTCTGATATCTATACTTGGTTTGAGAAGAAAAAAAAAAAGATTTTTTTTTTCATCATTAATTAATGATTTCTCAAACTAAAGGGCACTTAATTTTCTCATTTTCCTCCTAAGTTTGAGTGTGTGGCACTTGTTTTTGTCTTGTGTGGTTCAGAAATTTACCTTACATGCAACTGGGGGGGATTATATCTCCCAGCATTGGCAAACTCAGTAGACTGCATAGACTGTAAGTAGTACAACGTGTTCCTTTCCAATTCATTCGCTGCTCAAAGTGGGAAAATGTAACATCTTTGATTTGTGTTTGCAATGAATCAGGGCACTTCATCAAAATGGCTTACATGGAGTTATTCCCAATGAAATTAGCAATTGTACTGAGCTTAGAGCACTGTAAGTTAAAATTAGTTCAGTGCTTTGTTAGAAATTTATGTTTATATGTGGATTTTCCTTTTCTTGTAATTTGTGGACATGCTTCATCTGATTCTAATGATAGGTACTTGAGAGCTAATTATTTACAAGGAGGCATCCCATCAAATATTGGAAATCTTTCAATTTTACATGTATTGTAAGGCCCTATCTTTTATTTCTTCCCCATTATTTTGTCACTATTTGTTTGCAATGATTTTAATTGGTGTTTATCTTTCTTATGGAACTGTCTGTGTTTGGGCTCTGAACATGGTTTTATATTTCAACTGCATTTTAACTCTCAATTTAAAGATTTTAACAGAAAGTTCAAACACAGGGATTTATCAAGCAACTCATTGAAGGGTGCTATACCTTCTTCTATTGGCCGTCTTACACAGTTGCGAGTTCTGTAAGTTTTTTTCAACCTATAGCTCTGGGATAATGATATTGATAACCATAGCTTTGGGATTCAGTACGTGCTATTCTGCTTGTCTTAGGAACTTGTCAACCAATTTCTTTTCCGGCAAAATCCCCAACATTGGAGTACTGAGCACCTTTGGGAACAATGCGTAAGCACTCTTGCCCAATAATGTTGTGTCTAGGCTGATATGTTTTACCCTTTAGACCAAGTAATATTTAAACTGTTAGATAATGTAATGAAGGTTTTGTTATGCATTGCCCTTAGGGCAATGATTAATGAATGAATAAATAGAAAGGTTTTATTACAATTGGAGTAGGGATGTTTTGATAACATTAAATGCTACACTTTCTAATAATAAATTTCCTCTTTTAATTTCTTAGAGATAACATTCATTTTTGGTTAACTTTCTTTCAAATCAGTTCTTGTTATGTTGCTAACATATTTGGTCCTTGCACTAAGTGGTGGAAGGTTGGCTTTATTGTCTGTGTTTATGCTTCTGCCTATAAATTCATTGCATATGAATAGGTTTATTGGGAATTTAGATCTTTGTGGGAGGCAAGTTCAGAAACCATGTCAGACATCACTTGGTTTCCCAGTGGTGCTACCACATGCTGAAAGTGATGAAGCTGCAGGCAAGTCGAATACAGTGTTTTGTATTTTCAGCAATAATGCTATATCCTCCTACAATATTTTCATATTAATATTAATTCTCCTAATTTTTATTAAGGAACATGTTAAATATAAAAAGCAAATGCATTTAATATCTTTGAAAATAAAAACATTCAATTCAATATTTTCTTCATTTAGTAAGCAGGAAGATGTTGTATTGCTGTAGTAAGAGTTGGAAATATTCTACTTTTAAATACACTTTGACTTGGTAGATCTTATAACCAAATTTACATAGAGTAATCACTGTTTGAATTTGTATGATGCAGTCCCTGACAAAAGATCTTCACATTATGTGAAGTGGGTGCTAGTTGGTGCAATAACAATAATGGGCCTTTCACTTGTTGTAACACTTTCATTACTATGGATTTGTTTGCTATCAAAGAAGGAAAGAGCTGCCAGGAGATACATAGAAGTGAAGGATCAAGTCAATCCAGAATCAAGTAGGAAGGATGATGGTATTTCAAATTTAACACTCCAATTCAGCACAGAAAAGAACATAACATTTTTGTCTTTTTCTTCTTTGTAAATACTAAAATGGTCTTGTAACAGGTACAAAACTCATCACCTTCCATGGTGATATGCCATACACATTGTTGGAGATCTTAGAAAAGTTGGAGTATGTTGATGAAGATGATGTGGTAGGGTCTGGAGGATTTGGTACCGTTTACCGAATGGTGATGAATGATTGTGGTACATTTGCTGTTAAGAGGATTGATAGAAGCCGTGAAGGTTCTGATCAGGGGTTTGAAAGGGAACTAGAAATATTGGGTAGCATTAAGCACATTAATCTAGTTAACCTGCGTGGTTACTGCATACTCCCTTCTACTAAGCTTCTAATCTATGATTACTTAGCCATGGGAAGCTTAGATGATCTCTTGCATGGTATGGTTCATTATGTATGTATTATGTTCTATCTATCTTTTTCTGCCATTATATAAGAATGCAAAATTTGGTGGGAATGAGTTGGCATTGTTAGACTCTTACATGGCAGAGTGGTCCTTATTACTTTGACTTATCTAGCTACCACCTTTGAATCTTGTCAAAAGTCTAGTTGAATCCTATAAAAAATTTCTTGGTGGGACAGCATTATTCGTGATCTATGAATTTTGTTTGGAATGAGGAGTAGGAGAAGGGTGTGGGGGTTTCATGATGACAAACTCTTCAGTTCTTCATTTGCTAACCTTTTATGAATCCTTTCTGCTTTAGAAAATACTGAGCAATCTCTAAATTGGAGTACTCGCCTAAAGATAGCTCTCGGTTCATCCAGGGGATTGGCTTACTTGCACCATGACTGCTGCCCAAAAATTGTGCATCGCGACATAAAATCCAGCAACATCCTTCTTGATGAGAACATGGAGCCCCGTGTCTCTGATTTTGGTCTTGCAAAACTTTTGGTAGATGAAGATGCCCATGTTACAACAGTGGTTGCTGGCACATTTGGTTATCTAGCTCCAGGTATGTATTTAGTTCCACAGACCACTGGTCATCTGGATTCTGATCTCTCTTTTCAGGGTGTACAATCATTGGGACACTGAAATTTGCTAAAAGTGTGTCATTGTTTGAACTTATATATTTGATGTGTCTTTGAGAGATAAATTACCTTGGTATAAATTTGTAGATAAATAATCATGTAAAATACGTCACCCAATTATTCATTAAGTAGAATTCTAAATAATATCTATTTCATATCTGTTTAAACATCTTGAATGTAGCTACTAACTTTCCTTTTGTAAATGTAACATGTTTTTATGTAGTGTATATTACTATTCTAAATTGAGTCAGTTAGTTGTACTGTAGTAACTAATCTCATGAGAAATAACTTATGATTGGTGATTTTTTTCTTGTATGTCAACATCAGAATATCTACGAAGTGGGAGGGCCACTGAGAAATCAGATGTGTATAGTTTTGGAGTGCTATTGCTAGAACTTGTAACTGGAAAGAGACCAACAGATCCTTCCTTTGCAAGGAGAGGTGTAAATGTTGTTGGTTGGGTAAGCTTTAACTCATTGAATGCACAAGAGCCACATGAACTTTTGTTTTCTCCTCTTTTTTCACTCCTAACTAATAAACTGAGGATAATTTTTTGCAGATGAACACATTCCTGAGAGAAAATAGACTGGAAGACGTAGTAGACAAAAGATGCACTGATGCAGATTTGGAATCTGTTGAAGTAATCCTTGAACTAGCAGCAAGTTGCACTGATGCAAACGCGGATGAACGTCCATTGATGAACCAAGTGTTACAGATACTGGAACAAGAGGTTATGTCTCCATGCACAAGTGATTTTTATTAGTCACATTCAGATCACTGTTAAATGACTCCAGCAATTCCAAGATGCTATGCTAACAACTTTTGGCAAGTTTTCTTGCCCCATTCTTGTGGGTAAATTTTTTGTTGTAGCAAATGACAAATGTGGCAACCTCAGTAGTAGTTTAACATTGCAATGATTTGGTATTTGGAATGGATGACCTCCATTGAGATCATTTTGGTTAGTCAACATGTAATTGTTGATTACAAACGGAGCAGTTAATTATTTTTTTTATTTTTTTTAGCATTCTGCATGATTATTTAATGAACTAGAAATGAATTTATAGAACGACGTAATATCTTCTAGCTACTTGGAATTTCATGTTTAACAAGCACGGGTTAAGTTCAATTTCATGTTTCTCTTTTGTCACTGCAAAAGCATCTTCGCAGTGTGCCAATTTTTTTCCAGTTGAAATTAGCTCACGTGAAAGTAATACATAAGAGAAATAGGTGATATGCTGTGTTGTTTGGTTTAAGATAAATAAGTGAAATAATATTTTTTTATGTAAAAGAAAATTGTTTTTTCTCTCTAAAGAATCAATTTTTTTGCCTTAAAAAATCAATTGTACTGCAACGGAAAATATGGAATTTTATACTATGGGCCCACCACACACTAACACTAACACTAAATATATATTTTTTGGCGGGGGGAGAAGGGCTAGGCTTAGACCACCTTATGCTTGATCTGACCTTGTATTTTATAGAACTAACATACATGGTTGTGATTTTTCATACCTTGTTAACAGTATGTTGTTATTATACAACAATGTCGTATTGTTACCAAAAATATAAATTCTCCTTAAACTTGTAGTATATGGTACAACTTAGGTCATACTTCTTGAAGAAATAGACCTATTGATTTTTTTTTTTATCTTATTAGGAAAATTAAGAAAAATGAGGGTTTTGAATTAAAGGCAAGCAGAAAATACTAAACGAAATTCAAATTAATAAAAAAAAATTCAAGGGTCCAATTCATGTGACAGAATTATCATGGTTCAAAGGTGTGAGAACTTAATACACGTATTTGTCAATTTAAATTAATATAAGATGTGATTAACAAAACTGAAATTATGATTGCAACTCCAAAATGGTGCTAATTTAGGCATAGTTTTGACTTAGGTTATTAATTGATTACCTAATCTCATTTGGTGAAGAGTGTTTATTGATCATTGCATGAAGATGTGGTTGGTACCCAAAGCTCGAAATTGATGAAACATGTTTGGAATCTAAAGATATAAGTGAATTTGACATCACACTTTAACCCAAAATCATAAGGCTGAGGTTTATGAGTCTTGCCTTCATTTATATGGTATCTAACTTTTCTATTTCTACCTAATGTGAGACTTTACCTCACGCTTGTACTTCAATAATCTCTCCCTCAAGTACGAGTCTCTTCCAAATGGTAGCCTCCCCTCGAGCGAAAGCCATTTTCAACCCACGAGTATCCAATGGTGGTCCTAAGATCTTAATCGTGGTTGTCCTCGTCTACCTAGCCATTACCACCACCATGCTCTAGTACCTTGTACCACTGTAACACCTGCGTGACCCATTGTCTGGTCTCCATGCATGGACTCACCTGCTAGGTAGACTTTCGATACACAGGATTCCAATGTCCACAGATCCACTGCCTCTATTTTACTCATCCGAATCCGTCACCAAGTTGAACCATCAGCTCTAATACCAATTGTTAGCAATAGCACCTGAAATTTTAAAAAGAATGAGAGAAATCGCATGCACACACACAAACACAAAAGATTTAGCGATGTTCAACAAGTGTGCCTACGTCCTCGAGAGCATAGTGATTTCTTTCTTGTTCATTGAACAATACGGTTACATCAAGATACACACACACACACACACATATATCATATACACGTACATTATCTTAATGTGTGCATTACCTTATCTTAATCTGCGTACAATATTACACGTTCTGCGGGGGCTTTGCCTTTGCACCCCCAACTCACTTCGTAACCCAACAACACGTGGCCCTTACACTATAGTCCAACTTTGCCTTGCCCATAAAATAGGAGTCATGTAGAACAATCTCCACCTTGGCGAATATTCAGCACCATGAAAGATAAACAACAAGTCCACTTCATAGTGTCCTAGGTTGGGGTCCTGTCACGTCTAGCATTAAGCAACATTCAACAAGTTCAAACAACACTTGAACTTGTCGGTTGTGACCGCCTTAGTTAACATATCAGCTGCATTTCTGAAGTGTGAACCTTCCTAAGCAGATGTCATCAATTCCCTAATCTTGTGGAACCTCATATCAATATATTTTGTTCTAGCATGATACCCTTGATTCTTTGCCAAATCATTAGCTCTTTGACTATCACAATACAATTGAACTCCACCTTGCTCAATGTCCAACTCCTTCACTAGCCTTGCTAACCACTCAACTTCCTTGCTAGCATCTACTACTGTCATGTAATCTGCTTTAGTTGTTGACATTGCCACAAAAGACTGAATTATGGACTTCCAACAAATAGGACCACCTCCAAAAGTAAAGACATACCCTGTTGTAGACCTTCTTTCATCTAGATCGCCAGCATAGTCAAAATCCACATATTTCACAACTGAAGGATTACCTTGTTGACTACCAAACATAATATCATGACTTGTTGTACCCTTTAGTTACCTTAAGATCCACTCCACTGCTTCCCAATGTCACTTTCCTAGGTCAAACATAAACTTGTAGACTTGGCTTACAGCATGTGCCAAATTTGATTTAGTGTACACCATAGTTTACATCAAACAACCAACTGAACTAGCATAGGGGACCTTTGACATGTACTCCACCTCAACATCTATCTTCGGACATCGATCTACAAAAAGGTTAAAGTGTTTTGCCAATGGAGTACTCACAGGCTTCGCATTGCTCATGTTGAACTTGTCTAGCATCTTTTCAATATAGTCATGCTGTGAGAGCCACTGTCATCCGGATTTCATGTCTCTATGAATCTCCATCCCAAGAATATTTTTGGTAGGACCCAAGTCCTTCATGTCAAACTCCTTGCTCAACATTGATTTCAACCCATTCACATCACGCAAATGCTTACCAGAAATCAACATATCATCAACATACAATAGTAGAAAAATAAAAGAGCCATCATCAAGGATCCTCACGTAAGTACAACAGTCCTACTACCATCGTTTGTAGCCAATCTGAAGCATGTAGGAATCAAACCGCTTGTACCACTTCCTTGGAGACTGCTTCAATCTATAAAAAGACATCTTCAACATACAAACCAACTAACCTGGTTCACCTTTACTGAACCCCTTTGGTTGCTCCATGTAAATTTTCTCCTCTAGATCACTGTGAAGAAAAGTTGTCTTCACATTCATTTGCTCCAAGTGCATGTCATGACTAGCTACCAAGGCTAGAACTCCTTGATAGAAGTGTGTCTTACGATTGGGGAGAAAATATCATCATAATCAACCCTCTTTTGTTGTGCATATCCTTTTGCTATTATGCGAGCCTTGAACTTTTTCCCTTCTTTTTCTGATACTAGATTTTTCCTCTTGTACACCAATTTGCATCCTATGACTCTGTTGCTCGCAGGAAGCTAAACTAGCTCCGATGTCTAATTCTTCTACAAAGACTCCATCTTCTCCACCACAGCACCCATCATCCCCCTCTCTTTCTCTAGGTTGTTCATAGCCTCATGAAAAGTATAAGGATCTCCAGCACTAGGGAGAAGTGCAAAAGCATCCAACTTATCCAATTCTTCAAACATATTGGATAACGGGTTTAATGATGTGATGATCTTTATCTTTGACAAGATTGTACTCTTGATGTGGTTCACCTAGTCTCACTGATCTAGGATTAGGTGTAGATGTGACCTCAAGTCTTGGATGGTTCTACCCTCTCAAGAATCACCGATAGTTACTCAAAGTCCACCTGAGCCTCCATGTAGTTGGGGGAAGCTTCATCAAACACTGGCATAGTTATCTCAACTATCTTTGCTAATTGGAATTGCTCATCAAACACTGCATCATTTTTTATCACCATCATCTTGGAAATTCGATCCAAAAACTTAAACCCCTTCACACCTTTGGAATAACCTAGGAAAACACACTTTTTGGACTTTTGATCAAGTTTAGATCTCTCATCACTAGATATATGCACAAGTTCAGAATGCCATGTTTCTCATAGAATTTTTGAAACCTTGAGTCTGTGTATTTCTTGCCATTATCAAACTTCAAGTATTTTATCTTTTTGCGTGTCTAGTTCTCCACCTAAACCTTCCACACCTTGAACTTCTCAAAAACTTCATATTTTTGTTTCATGAAGTACACCCGGACCTTGCGAGAAAAATAATCAATGAAGGCCACAAAATAGTGAGAACCACCCAAGGACGAATCTCTAGTAGGACGCCACACATCAGTGTGCATATTATTTAGAATCCCCTTGGTGGTATGTTTCACAGCATTAAACCGCACTCTGGTCTCTGTTTCCCAAGCACATAGTACTTACACAAGTCTAACTTGCAACTTCGAACTCCTTTCAAGAGTCCCCTCTTATGAAGCTTGATCATCGCACGCTCACTGAGATGACCAAACCAAATTCCACAATATGGTAGGATCATCATCAAAATCAACAGATGCAATTCGGCCTACAACTGTGCTCCCCAGCAGCCTATAAATATTTCCTACAGTCTGTTGTGATTTCATCGTAGTTAATGCCCCCTTACACACTCTGAGGTTATCTTGATCTCCATCAGTTCTATAGCTGAAACCATTGGCCTGCAAGGTACCAAATAAGATCTAATTCTTCCTCAAAATCACCTCATAACATTACGTTCTTACTCAACCATCATCCATAGCAATCTGCATGTCCCCTTCCAACAACAACACACACACACACTTTGTTGTTACCCATACAGACACTATCAAAATCACCTGACTCGTATGTGGTGAACCACTCCCTGTTGTGAGTCATATGCTAAGAACATCCAGAATCAAGAATTCATGTATTTGTCAACTGACTGCATGAACCAGATAAAATATCTCATTCACTGTAGTAGACAACTCGCTCACTGTAGTAGTTTGGATCATCAATCTCTGCCACGTTTGCTAAGCAGGATGCCCCTTCACCAGATTTCTTCAACTTTGGGCAATCTCCCTTGACTTCTTCCTCGAACCCTTGCCTCCTTGCCTTGTGTCCTTCCACGTTCCTGTTTTTCCTTCACATACAGACCATTGCCTTGCGAACTCCCCACTACATTCTGTCTTTGTTGAGAGTGAAACATAAGTGTGACTTGTATCAATTGTTTCTTTACATGTAGTAAGGTGATTGGAAATTGGTACTATAGATGTTACAAATGGTGAAATATAGATATTTGTTATGATGGCCTCTCCTATTGATCACTTCTGGTAACATGGACAAGCTCTGATATCCAAAAAAGAAAAGGAGGGCCTCAATGACATGGTGCACATGGAAAACAAGAAACAATTGCATCTTTAATAGCAACACATTCGATCTAGAAATCCTTTTTCAGAAAATGTAGTTTACTGTGTGGCCATGGCTCAAAGGAAGAATGAAAAACTTTAGTTTTTCCTTTGGCTCATATTGTCTTATGATGCGTGGTGGCAAGCTATTAATGGTGATCCCACTTAAAAGAGATGCATTGATAGACAACTTATAATTTTCGTGCAGCAAGGTTATTTGGGTATTAGATTTTTCAGGCGCACAATCATAAACCGAAATTATTGCGGAAGCAGAAATTAAAAGAGAAAGATAATACACAAGTATTACTTGATTCAGTAACTAGGATAAATCCTTGTTACCTACATCTAAGGACAAAGAACCTGTAGATCTTTTATTAACACTACAATAACAGGAAAGATTCCAACATCATTCCTCAGTAATTACAAGGCTAAACTTTCAACAAGAATAAAGCCTAAAATACACAGGTAAGCAAGAAAATAAGATTTACAAGGCACAAAAGAGAACTACTCTTTACCAATGTCAAGAACAGACATTACCCAACCTTCTGCTCTTCTTTCAACCAGTTCCTTCCAGAGAATAGCCTCAAGAACACAAACCGGACCAAACCCGAGAGAGAAAGAACCTCCACCTGCAATACCATAACAACAGGAACGCAAAACACAGACCATAGAACAACCTATATCATCATCACTCAATTATTCACTCACCATGCTCAAGATTTGTGCAGAAATGGCAAACCCTAGCAGAGCTAGGTTATAGAGGAAACAATAAGATGAATAGAAACCAAGAAAAGGAAGCTTCAGGAGTGTGCTAGAAAGAGAGCGTAAAACAAGAAGTAAAAAAGGCACAAAAACTGCACTATACTTCAGTACTTACAAGGTGGCTTATATATGCTAGGTTAGTAAGTGAAACTCATCATTTCACAAACTTAAAATAGCAAACGTAGAGGTTTTATTTGGGCTTCACAAGGCCTAACAAACTCGACCTTGAAGCACAAAGAAAACATAGCACAAACAGAAGACAAACAAGAGACTACAAGTTCAATGCCAGACCAGAGGACACAAGACACTAGGACACAGAAAAACAGAACCAACATATACAAAAAATCATATCAGAGCCTACAAAACAAGAGACTGCATTAGAATTTCTAAGTAAACAATAAAAAACAAAAATAACAGAGATAAGAGAAAGAAATCATTGCAGTTGAACTTTTAACAATTCCAAGGCATCCTTGAACTTGCTAATAGGTACAACTTTAGTCAAAACATCAGCTGGATTACAAACAATTGATATTTTCTCCACTTTCACCTTATCACCTGCAATAACATCTTTAATAAAATGTAGTCTAACATCAACATGTTTAGTTCTTTCATGATAAACACTATTCTTAGATAAATGAATAGCACTTTGTGAATCACACATAATCTGTGGAATTCTATCACCTAATCCAAGTTCAGAAAGTATTCCTTTCAACCATAGTGCCTCTTTTACAGTTTCTAACAGGGCCATATACTCAGCTTCAGTAGTAGACAAAGCTACTACATATTGAAGATTTGACTTCAACCTAACAACATTTCCACCAACAGTGAAAATAATATCAAATAAAGACCTCCTTTTGTTTAAATCTGCAGCATAGTCAGAATCACAATAGCCTTTCACATAAAATTCATTAGATTCATTACTAGTAAAATTCAAACAAAAATCAGAAGTGCCATTAAGATATCTCAGAATCCATTTCACAGCATTTCAGTGATCTTTTGAAGGATTACTCATGAATCTACTCACAACACTAACAACATATGCAATATCAGGTCTAGTACTAACCATTGCATACATTAGGCTTCCAACTACATTACAATATGACATATTTTGCATATAGACAGATTCATCTTCCTTTAAATCATCACATACAGATTTTAAACGAAAATGAGCAGCTAATGGCAAGCTAACAGATTTACAGAGATGTATAGAAAAGAGTCTAACAACCTTCTTAACATACACTGCTTGTGATAAAGATAAGGCTCTTTCTTTTCTATTTCTTACTATATCAATACCTAAGATTCTCTTAGCAGGACCAAGGATTTTCATATCAAATTCCTTCAGCAACATCTCTTTCAAATTGTTAATGCATTTAATATCATGAGAAGCAATTAGCATATCATCCACATAGATCAACATATAAGTATATTTATTTCAATTATCTTTTTTATAATAGACACAATGATTATACTTACACCTCATGAAGCCATGTGATAGAACAAAGTCATCAAACTTTTTATACCACTGCCTGAGTGCCTGTTTTATACCATACAAAGACCTTTTCAACAAGCAGACTTTGTTATCAGAACCTTTCTGTATGAAGCCTTCTGGCTGCTACATATAATCTGTTCATCTAAGCTTCCATGCAAAAAAGCAGTTGTAACATCAAATTGTTCTAATTCTAAATCAAGAATAGCAACAACAGATAAAATAAGCCTAACAGAAGTATGTTTTACCAAAGGAGAGAAAATTTCATTGTAATCAATTCCTTCTACCTGTGAGTAGCCTTTAGCAACCAACCTGGCCTTATACCTGGCCTTCTCCAAACCTGGGACTTCAGGCTTCAACTTGATGACCCACTTGCATCCAATGATCCTTTTGTCCTTGGGTCTGTCCACAAGAACCCAAGTCGGATTCTTATTTAACAAGGAAATCTCATCCTCCATTGCTCTCAACCATCTCTCTTGAGATTTCATATTGGTTGCTTCTTTGTAAGTTGTTGGTTCTTCTTGTTCAACCATTTCAGCAACCTGCAAAGCAAAAACAACAATGTCAGCATGAGCAAACCTGCTAGGAGGCCTAATATTCCTCCTAACTCTATCTCTAGTCAGAAGATAATCATTGAGGTTGGAGTCCTCTTGATTTTCTCACTAGTTTGTTGATCATTTGCAGGCTGATCAAGTGTGTCTACTTGATCTTCAGTTTCACCATGACTCTGAACCAGTTTAGAATCATCAATACCAGTGGTGTTCTCCACCTCCAACTGGACATTTCCAGGTTCTTTAACCTGTCCAGTATCCTGCACAAATTCTTTATAAAATGTTAGTTCATTGAAAACAACATTTCTACTATCACCACATTTATTTTCAGATATTAACCAGAGTTTATAACCTTTTGTCCCTGCAAGATAACCCACAAAGACAGATTTAAGAGCCCTAGGAGCTAGCTTATCTTGTTTAGTGTGAACATAAGCTAAACAGCCAAAGGGTTTCAGATAACTCAGGTTAGGAGACTTACCATACCACATTTCCATGGGAGTTTTTAAAATTAATAGCAGATGAAGGTGACCTATTTATGATATGATAAGCAATGGAAACAGCTTCTGCCTAAAAAGATTTTCTAAGACCAAAATCAGCAAGCATGCATCTAACCTTATTTAAAATAGTTCTATTCATTCTTTCAGCAATGCCATTTTGCTGAGGTGTTTTAGCACAAGTTCTATGTCTTAGAATACCACATTGTTTGCAGAAATCATTAAATTGGTTATTACAGAATTCCAATCCATTATCAGTTCTTAATGCTTTAACCTTCTTTCCAGTTTCAGTTTCCACTTGGACTTTCCAGTCTTTAAAACAATCAAAAACTTGATCCTTTTGTTTTAAAAAATAAGTCCACACACATTTGGAATGAGAATCAATCATAGAAAGAAAGTAATGACAGCCAGAAAGTGAACTAGGAATGTTAGGTGACCCCCACAAATCAAAGTGTAAATAATCCACGATATTTTTAGTTTCATTCTTTCCTATTTGAAACTTTAATCTATGAGATTTTCCCAAAACACAAGTTTCACAGAAATCAATAGGAGCAAATATTTTAAAACTTAAAATACCTTGTTTATATAACTCTTGTAATCCTTGATTACTAATGTGGCCTAGTCTTTTATGCCAAAGAGAAGTCTCACTAGGCTTTATACTGACACTACAAGACTCAGGTCCTAAAGCTTCTCCATCTAGAAAATAAAGACCATTATCTAACATCCCTTTCATAAGAACTATGGATCCTTTAACCACTTCTAGAGTTCCTTGAAAACTCCTAAAACTGTAACCACTCTTGTCTGACATTCCTAGAGATATTAGGTTTCTCCTAAGGTTAAGGACCCATCTCACATCCTTGAGAATCTTAACAATCCCATCTCCTATCCTAAACCTAACAGCTTCAATTCCTTCTACTTGATAGGTTTGGTTATTACCCATCATCACATTTCCACCTTTAATTTTCTTAAGACAGATTAACCAGTCCTTTTCAGTGTCATATGGTAGGTACTACCAGAATCCATCACCCACTTCTTCTCACAGAGAAGCATTAGACATAGCTAGGACCTCACTATCCTCAAAACCACTATTCAGATTAGCATAATCTGTTATATTCCCATTATTTTGACATTTTCCTTTTTTTGGACAATTATTCCTAATGTGTCCTTCCTTATGACACAACCAACAAGTCATTTTTCCCTTAAAAGATGACTTATTCTTATTCTCAATATCATTCTTTCCTTTTTCTTTTCCTTGAAACTGACTCTTTTTACTAAACTTCCTTTTAATAAACAATCCCTCTGCATTGACCTTCTTATTAACTATCATTTCTAGTTCTTTAGGCTTTAAGACTCCTATTACATCTTCTAATGATAGAGACTCTCTTCCATGCTTAATAGCAGATTTCACATCCTTGTAGAAATCAGGCAAAGCATTAAGAAGTAAAATAGCTTGGTTTTCATCAGTAATCTTTTCATCAATATTAGTAAGACTAATAGTTATTCTCTTAAACTCATCCAAATTATCATCCAAAGATTTACTAGATTCCATTCTGAAAGCAAACAATTTTTCTTTTAGATATATTTTGTTTGAAAGAGATTTAATCATGTACATAGATTCTAATTTTAACCAAATACCAGCAGCAGTAGTTTCATCGTTAACTTGTCTAAGAACATTATCACTCAAATGCATAATTAATAGACTATAAGCAGTTTCAAGAATACCATTTTTATCAGTTTCAGATAAAGATGAGGGTAAGTCTTTCTCACCACCAAGTGCTTTGGAGCACTTTTGATGTATCAGAACAACCCTCATCTTTTTATGCCACATGTTGAAGTCTCCTTTCTCGTCAAACCTCTCCACCTCCACTCTGGCTGAACCCATTCTTGAGTGTCCGAGGGTCTGAGGTAGACCTTACGCACCAGAGCCTGAAACGCACAAAGAAGACAGGAACACAAGAACCAATCAAAGCTCTTGATACCACTTGTTAGAGTTTTCAAGTGCACAATCATAAACCAAAATTATCGCAGAAGCAGAAATCAAAAGAGAAAGATAATACACAAGTATTTTACTTGATTCAGTAACTAGGATAAATCCTTGTTACCTACATCCAAGGACAAAGAACCTGTAGACTCTTTTATTAACACTACAATAACAGGAAAGATTCCAACAACAATCCTCAGTAATTACAAGGCTAAACTTTCAACAAGAACAAAGCCTAAAATACACAGGTAAGCAAGAAAACAAGATTTACAAGGTACAAAAGAGAACTACTCTTTACCAATGTCAAGAACAAACATTATCCAACCTTTTGCTCTTCTCTCAACCAGTTCCTTACAGAGAACGGCCTCAAGAACACAAACCGGACCAAACCCGAGAGAGAAAAAACCTCCATTTGCAATACCATAACAACAGGAATGCAAAACACAGTCCAGAACAACCTATATCATCATCACTCAGTTATTCACTCACTATGCTCAAGATTTGTGCAGAAATGCCAAACCCTAGTAGAGCTAGGTTACAGAGGAAACAAGAAGATGAATAGAAACCAAAAAAGGAAGCTTCGGGAGTGTGCTAGAAAGAGAACGTAAAATAGAAAGTAAAAAGGCACAAAAACTGCACTATACTTCAACACTTACAAGGTGGCTTATATATGCTAGGTTAGTAAGTGAAACTCACCGTTTCACTAAAACTTAAAACAACAAACGTAGAGGTTTTATTTGGGCTTCACAAGGCCCAATATTGGGGATAAACATGCCATATGCTATTGTATTGCATTGTAAAATTAAACTTCCATGCTTTTTGTTTCATCCTCCTCGGGTTAGCAATTATTTCCACTCACTCACTTGGGTCCATATATTATTTAACTTGATTATCCTGTGGAGGGGTGCTATGAACCTGTTTGGATGTAAGCTTCTCTAGAAGCACTTCTAGAAGAAAAAAATAAGAAGAAAAAAAATGAAATAAGTTTCTGTATAAGCTAAAATGAGTTTTTCATTAACTCATTTGTAGACGTTATCTCATATTTTACAGAAACTATATTGGCGAGTTTCTAAAAATTAGCTAATTGAGAACTTATTTTTACTTATAGAAAAACTCATCTTATTTTTTTCTTCTTATTTTCTTCTTTTAGAAGTGCTTCTAAAGAAGCTTACCCGAACAAGCCCTATATTTATATTAATATGGTATTGCCAATACCTATTATAATATTCAGTTTTTTCCCGATCAAAAAATAAAATAAAAATTCAAATTAATCATCCAAATATATTCTCACTTCAATCACAAAAACACAACCGTATTCATGAAAAAATGAAGGGTTAAATTAGTATTTTGTTACTTTAATTTATTATTTAAATTTAATTTGATTATCTAATTTTTTTAAATTAATTTAGTCCTCTAACTTTTAAATTTGGTTTAATTTGATCTTCTAGTTTTTTTTTTCAACTTAGTTCTCTAATTTTTAAAATCGATAATTTTTTTGAAAAATATGTATTTTATAACGATTTAAAACTAATTAGTAACAATTTTGAATTGACAGTGATTTCTTATAATTTAGTTTGAAGGACCAAATTGAATGAATTTAAAAATTAAAAGATCAAATTAAATCTTAAAAAATTAAGGGATTAAATTGAACTTAAATAATAAATTAGAGAATCAAAATACTAATTTAAAAAAATGAAATTATAATTGAAGAAAAGAAAAGACGAAAAGATACATAAAAAATTCAGAATTTAAAGCAGGAACTCAACTCTAACCACATTCACTGGAGTTCGCCTTTAATCTTCGATATGGCATCTCCATCGTGAATTTAAAGGTCAAAGATACAACGCAACAGAACTCAAAAAAATGAAGGAAACGAAAAATCTAGACATCTGCATAATCAAGAAAGGGTTGTTTCTGAATAACTCGATTTCCTATTTTAATAGAAGAGTAAATTACATAGTAGATTGGATTTTCAATTCAAACTAAACCTATTTGTATATAAAATTAACATTTTAGTATTATGATAGTAATATTTTCTATAATCTTATTCCTTAAATTTCATCTTATATATTAATATATTTGTGAATAATTTAAATTCTGAGTTAATTTTAAGTTTGTTCGTTTTTTGTAAAGGCTACTGAATCAATTTTGTTCGTGTCTCATGTTTTCTTTTATTCTATATCTTTTTAGTCTTTTATTAAAAAGTAAATTTAATATTCTTTAACGAGTCAAAAGAAAAAAAATCTTGTTCAATTTAAATATGCTTTAAATATATTAAACTTGATTTTAAGAAAGTTGAATGATAAAAAAGTAAAATAATTAACAGAATGGCTTAAATACCTTTTTTATTAGTCCTTGTATATTAGTATTTTTTAATTTTTTTTCTTATAAATTATTCTTATTTATTTTAATCTTTATAAATTATGTTTGTTTGATTTTTCATTTTGAAAGTGGTTTAGATAATGTTTTAAATAGTAAAAACATATTTTTTAAAACCGCTTAAAGAAAAAAAAAATTAATTTATAAGAATTAAAATTATTTTTATGCAATTCAAAAAGTAAAAAAATATTAAATTATAAGAAAAAAAATTTAAACCTTATAATTATATCCAACAAATTAACACTAGTTCAGTCCGCAAATACCAATCCGTTACTTCGAATTAGCTTTCTCAGGGAAAAGTAACCTCTAATGTTTTAATTATCAAATAGTTACTCTTTGATTTTGAAAATAAAAATAAAAATACAGATTTATATTTAACTTTTTTGTCCAACTATTATAACAGATCACAGATAGACATGAAACATTTAAAGGACATTTTTCACATTCCGTAACTAAAGTACAAAAGTCGCTACCAACTATCAGAGTTTTAAGTAAATTATCAATTATTTGGCATTAACTTTTTAATGTTATCGTGTGGGAAATATGCACTTTGTTAAGAAAAAGGTGATATAAAAAATGAGTAGAACAAAAATCAATAAATTATACATTTGTTTAGCCACTCAGATGGTCCAAGTTGTATTATTTGACAAAAATAAATTATTAATAAATTAATGAATATTTCACATTAATATTATAATGACTAAAAAAATATATGTTTTTAGTGATATAATAATACTCATAGGTGTTTATTTCACACTTCATTAACCATTTAACTTGGAGAAATTCAATTGGAACAATTGTTTTATATTTTTTCTATAAAGGATAAAGAGAAGGTGAAAAGAGAAATGTAAAATAAATTAATTAATGTAATAAAGAGAAATGAAAATATTATAAGAAAAGTATTATTGAAATGATATAATTTTTAAAGTAATAAAATAAATAAAAGGAGTAAATTACACCATGCTACTTGAAATTTTTTGAGATTGTATATAATTTTTTATTTTATTTTTGTAACATTTATATTAATTTTTTATTGAAATACGTAAAAAATAATTAAGAAAGTCAGTATAAGAATAAAAAGAAAATTATTATATATAATTTTTATATTAAAAACTAAAAGAAAAAGGACACATGTTGAGTTGTATTGAGCTGTCAAATAAAAGCAAAACTGACAAAAGGTGTTTTTTTTATTCATTTCAGTTGGCCACTTGGACCAGGTTTTATAGCACATGCAAAATGCAATTAACACCTCTAACACAATTCTGTTTTTAATTTTTCCGTTATATAATCAGGGAAGTTATATCTTACTCCGTTCGTCCTATAATAATTATACTTTAAGAAGAAACAATTATTTTAAAATGTAGTATATATTAATTAATTTTTCACTTATATGCGACCCTTATAATATTAATAATATTGGCTAAAAAGGAGGAAAAAACTAATATGATAAAATTAACTTTGTAAAATTGTTATTTATTTATTAATTTTTCTTGATCACTTTTAAATAACTTGGAATAACAATTATAATGAGACGAAAGTAATAATATGGTACTAGTGATTCGTGGGACATATTTGTTTATTTATTATTATTATTATTATTATTATGTTAAGTATTCTGAAAAAAATTATGTTACACACAATGATAACAATAATATATATATAATTTGAACAAAATTTTCGCTCATAAATAAAATAATTATAATCTCTAAACAACATAACTTTTTATAAAAATATTGATTCAAATAGAACTAAAGCTAAATATTATCCCCGATGTGAGTCACTGCAAACAAGCAAGTTATCTTATCACTGCAAGCCAAATATTTAATATACATTGACCAAGGAACATTTTGGAGAATTAATGGAGGATGGTCGTAAAATTAAGGTATGGGGAGATAAATGGGTGTCAATTGTGGCAGATCATAAAATTCACATTCCTGCTCCAGATTCGGATATGCAACATCTTTTGGTTCATGACCTTTTCTAGCAGGGCACTTATCCTTGGGACATTAATTTGATTAATTCTCTTTTTTAGTAGTGTGACATGGAAGATGTTCTGATTTGAAAACATACTCAAGATGAAGTTTATAGAGTTAAATCTTCTTATCATTCTTTTTTCATGCTTGGTAGATGGCGAAAATAAGTGGTAATAGTTACTTCTTTTGGGGGTGCTAGAGGTCTTCCCTTTTGCTCTTTGGTTCATGTGTCACGTATATGCAATAAAGTGGCATACAAACACTAAAAACAAAAACGGTAGTAATAATTAATAGTACTTTCTCTCAGAATATTTAATATAATTGAGACTCAAAATCAATATCACAAATATTAACAAACAACAGTTAATACCCTATAAATTATTAGTAAATATTGCATTGTTTGAGTGCTCACTTTTTTATAGGTTAAAATATTTTTATTTTGCCGTATGTCAGTGTAGACAAGTGGCATAAAGCATGTTTAATTTATTACACTGCATGTCAGTATTTGCACATGCGTATTTATTGTTATTTATCATGACCTTTTTTATAACTTTATTTTTCACGACCTTTTATCTATAAAAAAAAATAATTATCACGACCTTAAATTAGATGGTTGTTTTGTGTGTGTATTTAAAGATGTGTATATTAAATTCTAATAGAAGTATAAATTTAATTAAAAAAACGTTCATGGTATGAATTTTTTTGGTATATACTCATCTTTTTTATACTATCATCTAATAATTAATTATTATGTGTATTCTTCAAAAAAAAAAAATTATTGTGTTTATTAAATTTGTTGACTTTATAATAATTATTTTAAAAATATATTTAAAATGTTTTTTTTTATCAATTAAAAGTATAAAAATATTTACAGCAATAATGTAGGAAAATTAAACACATAATGTATTACGTACCAATAAGATTTTTTCCCCTTAAATTCTGTGCATAAATAATATAATAGATAAAAATAGGCCGATAAAAAAAAATCTGTATCAAACTTCGAATTTCATTTTGAGTAGTATTTCTTTTGTACGATAATTATGTGGTAGTATTCGAAAGGAATATAAGAATAAAACGAGAAATAACGATAAACATATACTCGACCTTTAAATAATATAGAACATCTTTCTTTTTTTCCTTTGCTAAGATAATGAGGCTATAATAAGTTTAGGTGTCAATCAACTTATTCCTGAAAAGGAAGTAAAATCATATACAGTCATATAAATTCTCGTTATATTTACACATAAAAGATTTTCTTGAACAAATAACAGTTCATAGAATAAAATTAATATTTCTGAATTAGAAGACACAAATACATAATCTTTGACTCGAAAAAAAAAACTTATTTATTTCCTAAAAACAATACGAGTGTGGGAGTGTAGTGACGTCAGTGGTTGGTAGGGGAAATAATAAGGGTGATTGTTTGTGAGAAAACTTGACATAAGTAGAGTCTATATATGACCACATGAGATTAGGGTTGGTTCTCTCTATCCATAGAGCCTCAACTTACTGAGAAAATAATATAGAATGGCTGAATCAGCTAACTCAATCCACAACAGTGGCCAGAAGAAGTTAGCCGGCAAAGTTGCCATAATCACCGGCGGAGCCAGCGGCATTGGGGAAGAGACGGCGCGTCTGTTTGCTCACCATGGTGCACGAATGGTTGTGATTGCAGACATCCAAGATGACCTAGGTATCCAAGTAGCAGCATCCATTGGCTCTCACAGGTACAAGATATTCTTACATAATTAATCTTACTGTGGAAACAAAAAATTACTACTATTACTAAGCTCACGTTTGCCTTGTAATTTACACATTTCACATAATTGTTTGGACTAAAACTTTTAATATAAAATTACTCAAACTCTTCCCTGTTAGCTAGGTTGATAATAATAGTCTGTTTAATAAAGTCATGATTAAATTATACTTGGACATAATTTTATATTGACCCAACCTTTTTCTTTATAAAAAAATAGTTATAAAGATATATTTTAAAATAAAAACTATAAATTAAGTAAAATACAAGTTATTCGACAATATTTTATTTTAAAAGTTTTGTTGCATTCATTATTTTAAAAACTATCTCAGTCATTTTCTTTTTTAAAGTTATATTTCTTCATTTTTCTTTATTAAAATTAATTTTTAATGTATGTTTAACTTAACTTTTACTTAAAATAATAGAAAA
>PYAF01001184.1:457096-489931 GCA_007407185.1 Glycine tomentella
TAATATGTCGAGTGACAAAATAAAAGTAGAAGAGTACTTTTTAGAATTCTTGAAAGTGGATGATACATCTGGAATGGGGCTTTATAATGAATTATTAAATGCATTAAAATCTCTTGAGCTTAATGTTGATGATGTGAGAGGCCAAGGATATGATAATGGTTCCAATATGAAAGGAAAACACCAAGGTGTTCAAAGGAGACTACTTGAATTAAATCCCAGAGCTTTGTATATGCCATGTGCTTGTCATAGTCTTAATCTCACTCTTTCTGATATGACACATTCTTGTACAAAGCTATTTCATTTTTTGGGATTGGCAACATATACATACATTGTTCGTAAGTGCTACCAAAAGGTGGAAAATTTTGCGTGAAAATGTTTCTGAAACTGTGAAATCTCTCTATCAGATACTCGATGGGAAAGTCAAATTAAAAGTGTCAAAGCTAGTAGATTTCATGCTTCTAAAATAAGATTAGCTTTGTCAAAATTATATGAATCTTCAGATAATGATGCTAAAGCAAAAAGTGAAGCAAAAAGTTTGGCTAATGCACTTCAAAATTTTGAATTGTTACTTGGAATGGTTATTTGGTATGATATCTTGTTTTCAATTAACAAGGTGAGTAAAAAACTGCAATCCAAGACAATGTGCATTGATACTACTACGAAAGAAGTGGAAGGTATCATATTATATTTCGAAAATTATAGAAATGAAGGGTTTGAAGCTAGTATGAGTATTGCCAAAGATCTCGCGTTAAGTATGGATATAGAGCCAAATTTTCCAACTAAACATCCTATTTTTAGAAAAAAAAACAATTTGGTGAGGATTGTCATGATGAAGATTTGCAATCACCTGAGGTGTCTTTTAGAGTTAACTACTTTTTGGTGATTGTGGATATGGCGATTGCTTCTTTGAAAGACAGATTTGATCAACTAAAGATTTTTGAAAATGTTTTTGGATTTTTAATTGACTCTACAAGGTTGAAGTCCTTGGAAAGCAATAGATTAAGGGATTGTTGCAATAATTTTAAGGATACATTTTCTCATAATAATTTGTCAGATGTTGATGCATATGACTTTTATTCTGAAATGAAAGTGTTGCAAATGACTTTACCAAATGAGTCAATGACAGCAATTGATATTCTTGAACTTGTCCAAAATGCAGATTGTTATCCCAACATTTCTATTGCATATCGAATCCTATTAACGATACCTGTGACAGTAGCTTCCGTGGAAAGAAGTTTTTCAAAGTTGAAATTATTGAAAAATTACTTGAGATCGACAATGTCGCAGGAGAGATTGAATGGTCTAGCAATGTTATCTATTGAAAGAAATATGTTGGATAAAATCGATGTAAATATGATCATAAATGATTTTGCGTCAAGAAATGTCCGAAGGAAATGCTTTTTATAAAGCATTATATGTATCTTTAATATACAGTTTTGAAAATTATTTGGGATGTAACAAATTTTTATATCTTTTAATATTATTTGTATTTCAAAAAAATTGTGTTTTAGGGGTCCATTTTTTCCACTTCGTCCCGGGCCAAAGAATTTTCAGGAACGACCTTGGATAGATGTCACATGTTATTGACCTGATTGTCACATATTTAAAAGTTAACTTTTCAATTTAGTTTTTGAACTAACAAATGTTACATGGTATTCACGTGGTTATCATATGTTTATAAGTTTATTGTTCAATTTAGTCTTAGTAACTTGTTATCCTTTTAGTCCTTGAACTTAATCAGTTAGAGAATGTTCATAGAAGAAAAAAAATGAAAAGAAAGTGAATTGAGATGAAAATCTTGAATTAAAGTAGAGTGTAAAATATAAATTTTACACCATTTGATTGTTCATTTCTCTCATTTTTCTCGTTCTTTCTTTGCAAATGAACGCATCCTTATTGACATTTAATCCTTGGAATTAACCATGTATTACCATTTTGATTCCCGAAATCACTTTTGAATTTTCAATTAAATCTCATGTTGCAAGTAAATTATTAATATGCATAACATTATCATATTCACTCACTTTCATTCTTTATCTCTCATACTTTTACCTTTATTTTACCAATTTTATCATTTAAATTATATTATAAGTATAAAACTAATTTATGAGTAATTACATGATATTGTTAACAAAAATTCTATAAGGTTTCAAACCAGATTTTATATCCAAATCAAACTATTATCTTATATGTTATCAATACATGTAGAATGTTAAATAAATTATTCAATTAGTTTATTTTATGGAATAATGTTAATCATGAAAATACAATTAAAAAAAACTTACAAATCATGAAAGAGAGAAAAATGGAGGAAAATCAGGAGGGAGATGTTGTCGAAAATCACACTAGTAGCTCGATGTGACAAAGCACCGTCGTCTATGATGGTGTAACAGGGCTCACAACCACACAAGTCTAATAAAGTCAACCGTGGGTTTGTTTAGATTGGGCTTCTTGAGTCCGAATCCGATCAATCCGGCCCATTGATCACATTGCTTATATTTATCTGTAATCTTCTTTGTTTACCCTTATATGCAATTTTCTACGATCTCTCTCTCACGTAGGTCGTTGCTATCGACACCCTCAAAAAACTCTTTCATTTCTGGATTACTTCCAAACGAAACAATAAAGTGGTGGTCCCTATCATACGCTTGGACCCACACCTATTTGTCGCCTACCCACCAGATTCCACTTGTCGAGTTTCCTTCCAATTCAATCTTCCTTTCCTTTGCTTCTTGTGCTGGATTTTGCTTCGAGAGAAGGAAAAAAAAATCAAAAAATCATTATCGAGCCAATGCTGTGTTCAAGAATGAAAAATGAGATAAATAAATAATAAAATAACGTGAGACCTACACTAATTATATTTTATTTTAATTTAAATTTTTTATCTTGATTCATTTTTTTATTTATTTCTTTTTCCTTTTCCGGGTCCTAAAGATGATGGCTATGTATGTTGTTGCATCAAGACCGTACACATAACTCAATCTTAACGATGTTGTACACGTGGCATGTTTTCATTGGAGGGTGCATGGTTCACTATACAGCGTAGGGTTGTACTATGATGGAACGTGTGGGAATAAGGCCACTGAAAAACGCAATATTGACTCACCTGGTTTCTCGTCCAAGGGAGTTTCTCATTTCATGTTCCCGAGTGAGTACTGTTTGTCATTTTGTTGTGTACACTCATCTCATCTCATATCTCAATTCAACTTTGATGATGACCCTTACTACTTTAATTACCACCCACGAATGGTTCTTGTTCATTGAAACATCAATTTACGTGACGATAATTAACCATTGCACTCCGCAACTGGTCGGGGTTGACCTTAAAAATATCATTCTTATTTCTCAGCCACAAAATCTCAAGGTTAGTATATAAAGAATATCAAATAAATAAATTTTTTCATATGATTAAAAAAAATGTTTCAATGTTCAGTTTGGAAAATTGCTAATTTGAAATGTTAATTAATCATCTAAAGATTATTGCATTAAATTAGTATTTAAATTATACTCTCTCTTTTTTTTTTTTATCATTGAGAGTCGTAGTATCAAAGATTTTATAATAATTTACATGTGATGCTCAATCAATTCAACTAAACTCTCATAATATTTAAATTATACTCTTATGATAATAAAATGATTTTAAGTTATTGTATATTAATTAATGTGATGATTGTTTTTTTGTCTTTACAATGAAAGGAGTTGTAAGGAATATGAGAATGGAAAAGAAGTGCATCACCTTGTTGGAAATTAAACTCACGCACGTACTCATATGTATGTTCTTTAACTTAATTGTTTGGGGGATGCAAATTTAATGATAAGCTATAATTTAAAAGCCTTTTTTTTAATCTCTACAAACATACAATTGCGAGATTCACTCTAAAAATCTAGAGTAATGGTTTATATGAAGTCTTTCTAATACGGATGATTCCATTATTCAAAACCAATAACATTAAAGTTCGCTAAAGTCCACAATTTACTTTAATCATTCTTGGTAATTTGAAGGCCAATTTGAGCTAACCTTCTTATATTACTGAACTCAAGACTTCAAAAATCTTTTGATTATCAACAACAACCAAGTCTAATTTGTCCTTTCCCATTTTGTGGGACTAACTACATGGATCAAACAACATCATAATATTCACATATAAATGATTGACATCTAGGTACTTAAAAGCTGAGGAGAAAAATGATTGCTTCTGAATTTGTTAAAAGAAATATACTAATAAAATAGAATGTCAAGTTACTTAAACACGAGTAAATTAATACCTAAAACAATTTTGTAATGAAGTGTAAATACTACATTTTTTTAAGAAATAGTATATCTAAACATGAACTTGATATCCAGAACCACTCCGAAAACTTTTTCTCAATAGTATGCAAGGAGGAGTGAAGAAAAAAGAGTCGGTGATTCTCCTTAATTTGTTGGAAGCCACTACTGTGATTTGGCCAGTTTGGTGAAAGTGACTCTCAAAGGAGAAGCGTGACCATTTTTTGGTCCCTCAACTCAGGAAAGTAAGCCTTCAAAGCGTTAAGTCAACCTCGTCATGCAAGGTTGCCACCTATTGAAATTTGAATCAACAAGGACCCATAACCCAAGTGGACAGAGGAATCACCCAAGTGCTAGAGGTCCTCAACCAATTAAATGTCAACAAGACAATGAGCACATAGCAATAGAACAGAATCACAGTATCTGGCCTCAAATGGAAGACAACCTTTTTTTCTTCCCTCTTTTCTCATCTACTTTGCTATGTAAATTCATCCTGGAAGTGAAATTCAGAACTACATCCTCAACAAGAAGATATTATTTAATTACATTCTGAACCAAAAGTTACATTGCAAAGTCAAAAAAAAAAAAAAAAACTTGGCAAGAAACCACCATTTGGGAACAAACCAGTAGACTGCCATTTTTTCTTTGGCTTAGTATTATTATTCACTCCCCCATGTCTATACCACATGATCTCAACTCATGTCTAAACAGTAGAACCTGAGAGTAGAAGGTAGAGACATATTGTATAATACTACAGAAAATTCAGTAAGGCCAAGACCAAATGGCTTGATCCTCCTCCGGAATTCCAAAATTACATGAACCATGAGGCGGGTCGGAGTAATCAACATCTTCAAGTTTGGGAAAGATGTAATGAGGCAAAAGGGTCTTGCTCAGGTTATCTTCTTCATCCTGAGACACATCAGATTGATCAGGTTCAAACACATAAGAAGAGTCACCTGTCTCTAGAAGTGCAGAGTGGACTCCATCAGTGTAATGTGGGCTTTCTGATGAATCAAATATGTCACTCTTGGCTGAACTAATGTCCTCATGTTTACACGCCCCAATAAACACTTTGGACCCTTCACCCGCTGAGGCTGAATCAACCAAAGACTTCTGCAGTGGCTCCTGCAAGCCGTTGGTTTCAGCCTGTTCCAAGTTCCCCTCATTTTTCTCTCTTCCAAGCACCTTCTCAGTGAGCCTTGCCACCTAAATTGAAAGACCACAAATCACAAACATTTACATCAATCATTAAATGGTGTGTAACAGTGTAACTTAACATACAATTTGGTAAATTAATCCTTTTAGACGGAACAATATTATTCACAAATTGACAACTTGGTCAGGTAAATTGGCACTTTGGGTAATGACTAATGACATAGCTAGTGAGATTCTAAACAAGGCACACAAATATTGCTAGTTGAAAACTAGTTCACAACATCAATCAATTATTGCACTTGGGGTAATGACATAGCTGGTGAGATTCTAACCAAGGCACAGATATATTGCTAGTTGAAATCTAATACACAACAAACTTGCTAGCAGATTGCCAATTTGTAGAATGATGAACATTAATTATCAAATCAACAATTCAACAAAGTTACTACATTCAAGAGCTAAATTGTATGCTAAATTGTTAACTCAAAGTGTGACATTGTAGAATTCAACAAGTGACATCTAATATCTATCAAGCACCAACTCACCTCAGCTTTCAGCTTATCCTTTTCCCTGAGAAGGTTGTCATAGTTGGCCTTGAGATCATTGTAGCTAGCCTGCAGGGAATCATAGTCCTTTTCCATCTGCTTGGTCTTCCACCGCACGCGGCGGTTCTGAAACCAAATCGCCACCTGCCTCGGCTTGCAGCCGAGTTCCTTGGCTAGCCGAATTTTCCTCTCAGGTTCGAGCTTGTTCTCCTCATCAAAGCTCTTCTCAAGAAACTGCACTTGATCCACCGAGAGCCTGCGCTTCTTCTCTGGCTGGTGGAAGTACTCGTCCATGTCCTCATGATCCCCATGCTCATCGTATGGGCGGAAGAACGAGTCATCGCATCCCTTCCCTCCTTGAACATCTCCAAAACTCACTATAGATCTTGAACCTGAAAAAATAACAACAAACAACCAAAATATTAATAATTTAGACTACTCCAAAGTCCTATTCTATCCACCCATGTTAGTAAATTATATTTGGGTCAATCAGAACTGGGGGGTAACTGCAAGATGTACTTTTTAGTTTTTAATTGATGTTGTGAATCTGAATTAGTAGATTTGCATCACTTAAATTAAGTAGTTTTTTTTTTTTATACGTAGGAATCGAATATAATATCAGAGAATTTACAATAACTCACTCACTCTAATCATCCAAGTTAACTTAACACAAGACTTGATAAACTAAACAAGAAAAAAAATAAAACAACAGAAGAAGGAAAGTTACCGAGGAAAGGGGAAGAGGCAGAGAGGAAAAGAGAATCGAGAGGAGGCTGAGTGGTTGTTGTTAAATTAGAAAAAGAAGAAGAAGTGGAGCAGAAGACGCTCCCACCCGCCATGTGAAGAAGGTTGGATCCTCAGAGGAAGACCATGTGATTGTGATTGTGATGTGGTCAACGGTTGTTGTTGAAATAAGGGGGAGGAGAAGGAGGGTGTGAGTGAATAATAATAATAGTATAATTCTAAGGTTTGTGGCGAAAGAAGCTGGTGATGATGATGGCGGTGATGTGCGAGGTGTGGGAACAGCGGAAGCAAACACCCATCACTCTCAGAAGATGGGGAATGAGAAAAAAAAAAAAAATATATATATATATATATATATATATATATATATATATATAAGAGAAGCAGGGGTTGGAGTTGGAGGAGGAAAATGAAAGGTGGTGTATGAGACCAAGAGAGGGAGAGCGAGAGAGAAGAAGGTGAATGATTTTCCTTTTGTTTAGGGGGTTCATGGAAGAGGAGGGAATCCTGGGTTTATAATACGGGTCAATGATGGATGAGAGTGCTGCTTTACTTGATGCCCTTGTGCTATTAAAACCTTCATTATTTTATTTGATTTGACCCTTTGTTTGTTTTGTATTGTGTTCATTTTGTATCTTTTAGAGTATGTGTAGTTATTAAATTGAGATTTTAAATTATTTTTTGTGTATTTTATAATATTATTATATAAGATTGAAGATTTTTTAAGATTTTTTTAATTTTTTTTATTGATAGATCTTATTTTGAGATCTTAAGAAGAGAGAAAGAAAGAAAAAAATTATTATTTTTTGAACAATACAAGATCTTCTACAAGAACTTATTTTTCATGTTGGAGATCTCTTCACCTTCCTTATTGGAAGATCTAGTAAAGATTAGATCTTAAACTCAAGATCTAGCACTAAAAATGCTCTACTTCCTGTAATTTAGGATTATCCACATGACCACCATCGTAGGCATCCACACCTTCTTTTAATAGACTTTAGATTTAATTTATAAAATGATATTTTTTTTTAAAATTCCAACAGTTTAAATTTCAATTTCAGCCCTTGGTTTTAATCATTTTTTAAAAACATATATTCTCTTATTAATTGAAATTTATTAAAAAAATTACATGATTTTATGGATCTTACATCATTTTTTATAACCAGCATAATTGAGACTTTTAATTCTTTAGTGAAAAACCCTTATTACAAATTTTAATTCTTTGGATTGATTATGAGATCAATTTTTTTATTCAAGATTTAGTTATAATTTAAGTTCATTGACTCTCCCTAATGTAATAATCGAAAGAACTTGTTTCTAATATTTCTCTTTAAAATGTTTAATTTTTTTCTTTTGTCTACTTCCACTTATGACTTATGTTTACAGTTAGGCATTTGGGCTTACACAACCTATATAAGGGATAAGCTTTATACATAAGCCAAACTTTTAATAATCCAATATGAATATTGCACTTACAAAAATACTCTCGCATTATTACATACTTCATATATACGGATTTGCAATCCATAATGACCTTATGTATGAAGCCTATAATAACGTGAGGGTATTTTTGAAATTGTACTATTCATATTAGATGTATTAAAAATTTGAGTGATGTATAAAGCTTATCCCCCTATATAATATATGGGCATCAATTTCTAGTCCATTTAAATTGTGGATTTTTTAGCTTACCCAGATTAACCTTTGGGTTAAACGGGATTGACCCTGAACTCTGCAAAAATAGAACTAGACTAATAAAAGAATCGTGTGAGTGTGAGTAAAGGTCACATTGTTAGAATGGCTATCTGTTACGGATCTTTTATATTGGGCCAAGTTTAAAAGGCCCAAGACAGCTAAGGAAGTTAATTACGGAAAGATTAAGCAAGATTGAAGTTCCAAATATTTGCATAATCAAAGGAGATACAGAAGGTTATTATCCACCATATCCACTCAAGATCGTGATCAAGAATAGGAACAATTTCCTTATTTCACCGCAGGTCAGTAAGTATAAATAGCCATACACACCAAAGGTGAAAGGTACATACACTGTTACTCTCTCTTTTCCATTCTCACAATGCACACACCCCACGTCCCAATTGTGGTTCGTTTGTGTTGTGATCTTCTTCCTGGAGTTGCTTGAGTCTTGATAAACACCTTCAGAGAGAGAGAGTTTGATCCTACATTAATTTCTGGCATATTGCTGGAATTTCGTTTTTAAGGAATGGAACATTGGCGCCGTCTGTGGGGACGTTAAACTTCGATTCCCACCATGGTAAACACGAGAAGACACCAGCTTGAAGGCCCACCCGAGGCCGGCCGATCACGATCGGTCTGGGTGGAGGACGCTTTGACGGATACAGCTTCATCCCGAGCGCAGAATAACCCGCCCCCAGCACCTGTTGAGAACCCGCTGCCCACGCCTGCCGAGGTAGACCAAGAATCTCTGCAGCGCTTCACCAGCAATGCGTTGCAGTCCATCCTGTCGCGGATTGAACGGCTCGAGAGACAACATGCCCTTCAGCGGCAAGAGGATATGAATCACATGCTGGCACAATTAGATGAACGTTGTGCGAGATGGACGATGGGCGAACATGACCGATTACGGATGATGGAGCAACGCCTTGGCCGTATGGAGTTGCCACACCAGGAGCCGACAATTCACCCCGGCCTGGCCAACCCGGCCGAGAACGTGCGTGACACAGAACCACACCGGGAGCCGACCAGAATCGAGATACCATGTCCTGTGGCATTCAGAAACCCACAGGATGCAGTACGAAGTTACCAGCCGAAAGGAGGAGCCGGGGTCTACAGGAGGAAGTACAGGAGGGGACAGTATAATAACAGTCCGTTCGTCGATGACATCGTCAATGCCCAGTTTTTAGAAGATTTTGACGGATCTTTCTTGAACAAGTACGATGGGACCCAGGACCCGCAGGTGCACATAGACGAGTTCGACATGCAGATGTGTGTTAGAGGGATTGAAGAGCCGATTATATCTTGGATATTTGTCACCACTCTGAACGGGCCGGCTCAGACATGGTTCCACTCGCTGCCTCCCCGATCGATTCGTAATTTTGAGGACTTTGGCCAGAGATTTTTGCTCAATTTTGCAACAAGCAAGAAACAGCCCAAGTCCGAGTTTGTCCTGGGCAAAATCCGACAGCAGCCGGGGGAGACGTTGCAGAGCTATTTGGACCGATTTAAAGAAGCTGCCTTGCAAGTGCAAGGCCTGGAGGAAAAGGTGCATGTCCATTTATTATCGGCCGGCCTCAATGGATCATCTCGGCTGGCGAAATCTATATACAAGGATCCTGTTAGAACTTTGCTGGATTTCAGAGTCCGATCTAAGAAATACCTGGAGCTGGAGCAGATGGAGATTGCCAACACTGCCCCCAAGAGGAAGGGGTCGCCACCTAAACATTGCCTACACATGGGGAACATACCCCCCAATAGGAGTTTGGAAGTCGGCCATAGACCGGTGAGACACGAAACCAAATATGACCGATACACGCCGCTGAACACCACCCGGGCACAGGTGTGGAGGGAAGTAGCGTTGACCGAGATGAAGAAGGTGGACCGACCTCGACCGGTGTTCAAGAAGACCAGCCTTGACCATTCCCGCTTTTGTGAATTTCACAATGGCCCGGGACACACTACCAATCAATGCTGGGATTTAAGGGATGCAATAGAGAAATTCATCCAAGAAGGAAAGCTGAGGCGATATGTGATAAAAACCCAGGGGCAGCAAGGAAAGCGAAAGGGCAATCCCAATGATGAGGTGAAAGGCCGAGATGAGAAGAGAAAGAAGATAGATGAAGAAGATTTCCCAGAGTCGGAGTTTGAGTGCAACGTCATTACCGGTGCTATGGGAGGGGGAGGTGACACTGCCAACCAGCGCTGGAAGTACCTCAGAGAAGTGTTGACAGTGAGGGAACAACCCAAATTTAAAAAGACCAGTGACAAGGAGGAGAAGGGTGAGCCGCCCTTGCTGTATTTTACCAGAGAAGATCTGGCCGATGTGATACCGGGACATGAAGATGGCTTGGTCATTACCGGGACCATAGCCAATTGCCGAGTAAAAAAGATATTTGTTGACAATGGCAGTTGTGCCGACATTATATCCTGGTCGGCCTTCAAAAAGATGAACTTGGACGAGCAAGATCTGAAACCGTGCCAAACGTTGTTATCGGGCTTCAATGGCGAGAATACTACACTCAGAGGCTCCATTGAGTTGCGACTCACGTTGGGAACTAAAGAAGGCTTCAAGTCCGAAAGGGTGAAATTCGTGGTGGGAGAGTTTCCTTCTCCCTATAATGTCATTCTCGGAAGACCCACCCTTCATAAGTAGGATATTTTGATGTCCACCAAGCACCAGAAAATGAAGTTGATCGGGAGTAACGGCAAAGTCATTACTATTTGCGGAGATCAAAGGGAGTCTCACTAATGTTATTTCAATGCCGTGAAGGAGAGTGGAGCCGGCCCCTCCTCAGTGCCGAATTGCCAAAAGGGCCAAGATGAATCTGAAAGAATGAGCGGAAAGCAAGTAAAACCTGTGAACCTGGTAGAGCTTGATGTACGGGAAAAAGAAGAAGAAGAGTAGAGACCCGAACCAGCCGACGAGCTGGTGGATATCCAGATCGGCCCAGAGGACACCCAAGTCACCAAGATTGGGATGATCACTGACCCGGCTGCACGGGCCAAGTTGATAGAATGCCTGAAAGATAACCGAGATATTTTTGCATGGAAAGCTTCAGAAATTCCTGGGATAGATCCTGCGTTCTGCTGCCACAGATTATCCATGTACCCAGATGCAAAACCAGTGGCTCAAAAAAGAAGGAATCTCGGCCTTGATCGGAAGCAAGCACTAGAGAAGCATATCCGAGAACTACTGGATGCTAGTTTCATACGAGAAATCTAGTATACTACCTGGCTATCCAATGTGGTGATGGTTAAGAAGCCCAGTGGCAAATGGCGAGTGTGTGTTGACTACACAGATGTCAACAAGGTGTGTCCTAAAGATTCTTATTCACTGCCGAGCATAGACCAGCTTGTGGACAACTCTGCCGGATATAAGCTGTTGTCTTTCATGGATGCATACTCCGGATACAATCAGATTCCCATGTACCCAGGAGATCGGGAGAAGACGGCCTTCAGGGGAGGACAGGCCAACTATTGCTATAATGTGATGCCCTTTGGCTTGAAAAATGCCAGAGCCACTTACTAGCGCATGATGAACAAGGTTTTCGCCCAGTAGCTCGGTCGGAATATTGAAGAGTATATTGACAACATGATTGTGAAGACAGCATCAGAGGGCGATCATATCCGAGATCTGCAAGAGACTTTTCGCAGATTAAGGGAAAACAATATCCAGCTGAACCCGCTCAAATGTGCTTTTGGAGTGACGACGGGGAAATTCCTGGGCTTCATGTTGACACACAGAGGTATTGAAGTTAACCCAGACAAGTGTGAAGCAGTTCTGAGCATGAAATTCCCGACCACAAAGAAGGAGGTACAACAGCTGACCGGTAGGTTGGTAGCACTGATGAGATTTCTTCCCAAATCAGCAGAGAAGGCCCTCCCCTTTTTCCGTTTATTAAAGAAGGAAGCCCGAGTTGGATGGAGTCCGGAATGTGAGGCCGCTTTTCAGGAGATCAAAAGGTGTCTTTCCTCACCGCCGGTGTTATCTAAACCAGAGCCGGGCGAAACACTTATCTTGTACTTGTCTGTGGGCGAGGAGGTGGTGAGTGCCGTATTAGTAAGGGAGACCGGCAAGACTCAGCTACCTGTATACTTCATAAGCCGAGCTTTAAAGTGCTCGGAGTTGAGATATCAGAAGTTGGAGAAGATAGCCTTTGCACTCTTAGTGGCAGCTAAGAGGCTACGTCCATATTTCCAGGGTCACACTATTATAGTACGTACCGACCAGCCGATCCGGCAGGTTCTTCACAAACCGGACTTAGCAGGAAGAATGATGCACTGGGCAATACAGTTGTCCGAGTTCGACTTGAAATATGAGGCCCGACATGCTATCAAAGCCCAAGCTTTGGCCGACTTCTTGGTCGAACTCACCCCGTCGACCTCGGCCAATGAGGAAGTATGGACCCTCTGTGGACGGATCATCCAACACAAAGGGAAGTGGAGCAGGAATCATAGTAGAGAACCCTCAGGGGACATCGGTAGAGCAGTCTCTGCGGCTGAATTTCCCGACATCGAATAATCAGGCCGAGTATGAGGCCTTGATAGTCGGATTGATCTCGGCCAAAGAACAAGGAGCCCAGAAGGTGAAAGTTTTCACAGATTCACAGCTCGTAGCGGCTCAGATTGAAGGAAGATATCAAGCCAAGGGACCATTGCTGATTAAATACTTGGCTAGGGTCAGGGAGATTATTGCCGAGTTTGATGAAGTCACCATCACCCATATCCCCGAGAAGAAAATGTGAGAGCCGACATATTGTCCAAACTGGCAAGTACCAAGGGTGCAGGCAATCATAGAACGGTAGTCCAGCAGAGCTTGCCTATCCCACTTGCATCATGATGATATCTTCCGAGTTCGACTGGAGGCAGTCGATTATCAGATACTTGGAGCAGGGAATAATCCTAGATGATGATATGGAGGCCAAAAGGTTGATCCGAGATGCTGTGCTATACACTACCTTAGAGGGCGAGTTGTATCGAAAGGGACCACACACTCCCCTGTTGCTCTGCGTTGGACCGGACCGAGCAGAATATATACTGGCCGAGATACATGAGGGCATCAACGGCCAACACATGGGAGCTAAGGCATTGGCGATAAAGGCTATTCGGGCCGGATACTTCTGGCCGACTATGAAGACAGATGCCCAGGATCACGTGAAGAAGTGTGAGAGTTGTCAGAAGCACGCTAAGATAATATGGTCTCCCCCATCCGAACTGACGACTATCACCTCTCCCTGGCCTTTTTACAAATGGGGGATGGATCTGCTAGGGCCTTTCAAGGCCGCCGAGGGTCAACTAAAATGGCTGATTGTAGCAGTTTACTACTTCACAAAGTGGATAGAGGCCGAACCATTAGCCACCATCACTTTGGCCCGGGTTCGGAAATTCTTCGAGAGGAACATTATATCCCGGTTTGGAATCCCGGTCGAGATCGTCACAGATAACGAGACTCAATTTACTGATAAGTAGTTCAGGGAGATATGGCCGATTTTCATGTCAAACACCACTTCGCCTCTGTCGAACACCCCCAATCTAATGGTCAGGCTGAAGCTGCCAACAAAGTTATCTTGGAAGGGCTCAGGAAAAGGATGCATGATGCCGGAGGAAGTTGGGTGGAACAACTATACTATGTTCTATGGGCGTACAGAACCACCGTCCAAACATCTACCTAAGAAACACCGTTCAGAATGACATACGGATGCGAAGCAATGATCCCGGTTGAGATCGGACAGCCTTCCTGGCGAAGAATGACGATACTCAAGGAAGGAGAGGAAGTTAATAATGCAGCGTTGATCACCGAGCTGGAATTGATAGACGAGACCCGAGCTCAAGCACATATCCGAGATGTAGCCGCAAAACAGTTGGTTGCTCGGAGATTCAACAAGAAGATCAGACCGAGATCCTTCGAAAAAGGCGATCTGGTCTTGAGAAGATCCGACATCGGCAATAAGAATGCCCAAGATGGAAAGTTGGCGGCTAATTGGGAGGGGCCCTACCGAGTTGCTCAGGATCTCGGCCATGGGGCATATATGTTGGAAACATTAGACAAGAAGGTGATCAAATGCACTTGGAATGCCGACAAATTGAAGACATATTATAGCTGATTATTTTTATGTGTTAAATGACTAAAGTGGCGGCCAACGGCTTAGACACCCCCACTTCATGTAATCTCTTTTAACGGCTTTGATGAATAAATAAGTCAGAAACTGACAAAGTTCCTTTTGAAATATACCTTGATATCTATACATCAATTAAAGCTCGGTTGAGCAATATCTATATCGTTCCATGAGGATCCGAGGTGCTTTCCGACCCTGATCAGGTCGGCACGGTACAAAGCGGCTGTGACACACTAACGATAACTTGGAATACACAAAAAACCGATATACCTAAGAGTAAATCGACCGATATCATGTTTGGTCGTTGGAACCAAACAAATATTTAAATGCGCATACTTAGAAAAAATTTCGACAAGAATATGGGAAATAACATATGATTTCCGAAATAAAATTGTTCAAAGGACAAATACATTGTTCGAAATAAAAATAAATAGTTACACATTAAAACCGGCATCCCGGCTCTTCAAGCATCGCCCCCCGGAACCGAGTTCCCTTCAACATCGGCTTCCGGAATATCCTCGGCCTCAATCATGGAATCCTCTTGGTCAAAATAAGGAACAACAACTCCATCTCGGACAAAAGATTGGAAATGCAGTCCCTCAGTATTCAGAGCAATCCCAGGATTAAGACATCGGATCTGGGTGAGAGCGTTGCTAAAAGAGTCCTCGGCCGCCGAAGAAAGAGAGTCTTGCAAGTCGGCCACTTCCTTCTCGGCCTCCAGAAGCTTAGACCGAGCATCCCCCGCCTCCGCCTTAGCAGCCTCTGCCTCGGCCCTAGCATCCATTACCTCGGCCTCCACGCCCTCGAGCAAGGTTTTCACCTCATTCAAATTTTGAGCCAGGAGGGCGGCTTTGGCAAGGGCCTGCTCGGTCTCGAACCGGGACGCCCCAAGATCTCGATCGAACGCTGCCCGGTCTTGCTCGGCCTGTCCCCGAGCAGCAATTAGTCCATCCTCGGCCCTCTGAAGCTTGACGTCGGCTGTAGCAAGCTCCTCCTTATACTTAGCACATAAACCCTTGGTGTTAACTGGGCAGTCAACAAGAGAAGCAGTTTGGTAAGCATGTTGCTGCATTTGTTGAAGCAGGCGGACGTCGTCTTCAGAAAGCCGAGAAGAATCGGCGAAACGTTTCGGGGCCTGAACAAAAGGGAAAAGATCGCGGGCTCCCCTTTCCCATAGGTGGCCAAGTTCCAGCTTTGAAGCATCGGGAAGCAAGGCCGTGGAATATTCAGCGATCGGGGGATCGGAAACCAGAGCAGGCGGTGGAGGAGCAAGGTCCTCGGCAAGAGGGGCAATGTCGAGAGGAGAAGCAACGGTGGCAGGGACGGTGGTGAGAGGAACGGCCGGCACGGCCGAAGTAGTGGTTACCTCGGCAGCCGACCTGGACACCTTCCTCTTCTTGAGGTTTTTGAAGACGGGGGGGACTGTGTTGTCGGCAGGAGGAGGCCGGGGGGCACTGGAGGTCTTGCGAGAGCGAGGGCGAAGATTGCCGGATTGATCTTCCATCTCAGCAGCTGCAAAACAAAGCAAGACAATAAATAAGTACCGAGAATAGAAGAAAGCAAGAAAATACATTCTATAAAATAAACTAATAGTCAGAAAGAGCTGAGGGAATGTCACATAAACCCTGACTCTCTCGGAAGGCATTAATCTGGATGACTGAATAAGCATCCTCGTCCGACAACGCTGTCTCATCCCGGTGATAATAAGAAGGGTGGATGTCATGATGGGCACGAGACCAGTAAAGTGGAAATTTCCACCTCACCTCGGCCGACTCCGGCCCTTGAAGGAAAAAAGGTTGTTCACCAGGTTTGGCACTAACTTTAAAATAATTGTTTTTGAATCTTTTAAAAGAATCAGCAAAAAGAGGAAAAAGTTTACGTCTAGGGCGACTCCGTAAGGAAGTCCAACCCTTTTTACTTGAAGGCTCTCGGCCAGAGCCACTGGTTTGAGCCGAAAAATAGTACATAAATACAGGAACCGAACAACGAATTCCTAAATTAATACACAAATCCTCGAAGGATTTTATGAAGGCCCAACCATTCGGATGAAGCTGTGAAGGAGCTAAAGACAAATGCTTCAAAAGCTTCATCTCGAACTCGGAGAAAGGAAAACGGATACCCAAGCGGGTAATTACATCGACACAGAAAAAGAAAAAACTAGACTCGCCCTGCTCGGCACTAGAACAGATCGGCACACGAGAGCCGGGATGGCGAACGGAAAAACCTTCTTGGTTTCCTACAGGGAGGGCGGCTATGCCCTCCGGACTCAGGGACGACGAGGTGTTGAGAACCTCAAATGTTACCCAGGGAAATCGGGCTATCAAAGTAGGAGAGAGGTTGTCGGCACGAGAACCACTTGACCGAGACTCCTCAACGATTTCCACAGAAGGGAGTTCCATGATAACCTACGATAACAAAAAAAGGAGAAAATCAGCAAAAGATACCTGTGGGGGTGTCGGCAAGTCGGAAGGGGTCGGCCGAGACACTTTTAGAGGGTATCTCGACTCTTGGCGGAGGCAATGAAGGATGACAGTCACAGGATTATGCCGGCACGCGTCTAGCACGTCCTCGGCGTCCTTATCAAAGCCCGCACTGGCTAGGTACATGAACCTATCCATACACCTTGTGCACGGATCAAATCAGACTTCAGAAGGAGGTTCTGACGGGCAAGATCTCAGAGGAAGAGCGGAGGAAATCACAGTACGAACCCTAGTTTCCTTAGTGGGTTTTATACCAGAACTTGGCATAGATTGGGGAGGAACCTTGACATTTTTTGAAGAGGGAATGCGACCCCTAGACTCTTTAATAGACCCAATCCTAGGACCTGCTTCAACCTTAGAAGGACTGGGTATGGCTTTAGAAGGAGGCAGTTTGTTAACTGGAGGATTTTTAGTGGATTTAGAGCCACCGCTAGGTGTTCGAAGGAAGCGTTTAATTTTTTCTTCCTCACTAAGAGGCTTGCCAAAAAACCAAAAGGCTACGCCAGGAGAGACTTTGTCAGCAACTTGAGCCTCTTCCTCAGGGGTAAGTTTCACCATTATAAGACTGGGGAGATTGACAAAAGGGGGAACCAGAGATGGAGATGAACAGATCAACGAGGGACAGAAACCCAGAAAAAGAATTCCAAAAGAGAGTGGATAAAATAAAAGGGGTAGAAGATGGAAAAAAGTAATACAGAACCACAAAGCGAGGGTATAGAGGAAAATACCTGGAGTGAAGAGGGTTGTTTTGAAGAACAGGAGTATGCAACAGAAATGCGAATGCAGGAAGCAAGATATCAGAGTAGAAACAAGCAACAGAAGTGAGCCAAAGACTTTGAAGGTGAAGGAAAAATAACAAGATATGGGCTATAGTAGTGGAAGGAAAACTGCTGGAATCACGTAATTAAAAAATTGATAACCGTCGAAAATTGAAACTGATAATCGTGCCTAATTACTAGGGCAATTATGACCAATGATGGACAGTTAACCAAGAGACAGGGGCAAAACAGACTTATGACAGGGGATGGTCATGATTAGAACGTGCAAAAAAATGGCAGAGCATTAAATGTTAGGGAGGAACGTCATTTCACATGTCCAAACGGCAGCAAAAGAACTTCATTGCCTCGGAACTTGGAATCGAAGAAAGGAAGTCGGCTTCACAAAAGAAAACGTTTCATTAGCTCGGCCGAAGTCGAAGAAAAAAGGACGGCTCAAGCAGAAAAATAGGCATCTCGGTACCTCGGTTGAAACCAGGAGAATCGGTCAGTTTATAAAGCTCTATCTCGGCATAAGTCGGAAAATAAGGTCGGTGTCCATGTCGTTGTACCGGTCAAAAGATAAAGTCGGTTCTGCGCAAGAAGATTTTGCGTCATATCGGCTGCAGTCAGAAATGAGATCGGCTCTACACGAGGAGACTCCTTTCCATCTCGGCTAACCTCGGAAAATGAAGTCGGCTCACAAGAAAGCAGAAGGCCATGTAAAACGCACCGAAAGGATGTCGCTTAGGCCGACTTATCAAGGAAAATTATCTCGGCCATAAGAATAAAAAGAATACTATGTTCATCTCGGTCATCCAGGCTACTCAATAACCGAGATGAGGGGCAACTGTTACGGATATTTTATATTGGGCCAAGTTTAAAAGGCCCAAGACAGCTAAGGAAGTTAATTACGGAAAGATTAAGCAAGATTGAAGTTCCAAATATTTGCAGAATCAAAGGAGATACAGAAGGTTATTATCCACCATATCCACTCAAGATCGTGATCAAGAATAGGAACAATTTCCTTATTTCACCGCAGGTCAGTAAGTATAAATAGCCATACACATCAAAGGTGAAAGGTACATACACTGTTACTCTCTCTTTTCCATTCTCACAATGCACACACCCCACGTCCCAATTGTGGTTCGTTTGTGCTGTGATCTTCTTTCTGGAGTTGCTTGAGTCTTGATAAACACCTTCAGAGAGAGAGAATTTGATCCTACATTAATTTCTGGCATATTGCTGAAATTCCATTTTTAAGGAACGGAACACTATCTACACTTCCTTTTCACCGTATGTTTTGTGCACCCCAACATATAGTTGCTAAATACTTTGTTCAATTGGACTATAAAATGATAACAAAAGGATTTTTAATTTAATTTTTAGTCACTTTTTTTAATTTGATATTTAGACAATTGTTTTTAAAAGGATTTGAAAATGGGTTAAATATCATATTTTTAAAATTTATTTATATTTTTTTTTTCAGAGGCTAGTCAATTCATTTAGTCCGTGGACTAAATGATACAGTTGTAGGCTAGCTAAAACATAATCCATTTAAATTGTGGGATTCGCACAAAAAATGCTACATATGGTCTTTGAGCAACCCTCCTACAGTGTACGATGCTTGTTCATCTAAGGGTCATCAGCTGACTACATTAGTTCACCAGGATAAAGAGGTTACAATTATGTTGTGTTATAAAATAACAAAAACAAATCATATTTTTGTTGTGGATTTTTTTAGAACTTAACACAATGAAAACAAAATTCTATTGTGTATTTTGAAAATAAAAAAAACTCAATAAAATCATGATTTTATAAGTTTTTTTTTTCTTCTTTAAATCATAATAGAAACTTATTATCGTCGTGTGTTTTTTTGTCCTATATAAAAATGCAAAACAGAAATACAATTCTGTTGTTACTCGAAATGCAAAACAGATTTGCATGTCTGCTTTAGGGCTTTATATGTAGCCCCCATGTGTAATAAAATCGAGTTTCAATTTTGCATTTTTGGCAACATCGCAACAGTATTTTTGGCAATTCGAAATATGTTAGGTGAAAATAGCTTCTTTTTTTTAGAATAGTAATACTAATACCAAAAGACCTGAACGAACACTTGTCTTTTCCAAACAAGCCTTGGCTTCACCCAATACCACTGTCGCTCTAAACACCACTTCCGCAACCACCTTACACCACCAGTGAACCACCCTAATGCAGGACAACAAATAAAAATACATTCATTCTATACGTATTTTATTAAATTTATCATAAACTATAAAATTATGAGCAAAGAATTGTTAAGTAAGGAGTAAAATTTACACAATTTTATGATTTCAAATAAATTCCACTAAAAATAAAAAGTGTTACTAATATTTTTCTATATATAAGTAAATAATCGTACATTTGTCCACACTGTATCTAACTAAACTATGTTGCATTTAAGCATAAAAAACTATATTGCCTTTAGTGAAGTACAATAGCTTTCACAGTAAGATAAGATTTATTATTATATATTTATCTGAACAATAAATGATTTACTAACTGAATACCAGTGCTTAATTTTACTAATTCAATTAAGAAACATAAATCAGAAAACAGCAATTCATTCACAAGAGGACAGAGACACTACTACATTCTGTTGTATGCAACCATTTCCAGTCAATTATTGTCATTTTCATTTTTTTACACCAAAAGAAACAGCCATAATCTCTCCTCCTCAATTCTACAACTACAAAGACAAACAAAAAAAGAGAAAAAAAAAAAAATCTAAGATGAATTCATCCACATACCATTCCCACATCATTCAATCAATCAGCCTCTTGCAAGCCACCGAGCACGACGGAGCCAACGAACAGCCCGACGGCTCCGACGCCGAGCGTGGCGGCAACAACAGCCTGGACGGCGACGAGCGTGGCAGAGTCGTCGGGAATGAGCACAATGGCGGCAATGGCAGCGACGAAGGCGGGGAGGGCGGCGGAGGCGAGAACGGAGGGGGAGAAGCTGGCGGCTTGCTCGAGCAAGCTGAGCAAGCCGAGCTCCTCGGCTTTGGAGAAGATGCCGAGCTTCTCTATGGAAGAGAGCGTGAATCCCAAGTCCTCTGCCTTGGAAAGCAAGCCAGCTTTCTCCACGTTGCTCAAAACCTTCCTCTTCTCTAGCTTCTTGAACACGTCCACGTCCACCTCCTCGCTCCCCTCGTAGAATATCCCCGCGCCAAACCACTCCTTCTTCCACTTATCATTGTACTTGTTCACCTACCATAGTACCATACCCAACGTTTATTCAATTCCATAACTTAAATTAATTCATCAAGGTTGGTCAAAGAAGAAGGGACAACAAGATTATGGATTTGAATCTCTTTCGTTAACAAAAATAATTATCATTGGCAGACCTATATATAATTCAGTGTGAAATTGCGCTCCTTGAATTTCAGAAGTTACATCTAAATGTCTTAAATTTTTGTGTTTTACCCTGATAGAGGTAGATGGGGTCTACCATTTAATAGGAACTGGATCAGAGAAATTCGAAAATGGAAAATCAAATGAACTTTTATTAAAACTGGAGTAAACTCATGCAGTTACAATGTGTTTCTTTCGAGGGAAATCACAACCTCCTATCTCACTCCTCTCGTACCCTCTCCTTCACTCTTCTCTCCATTTATACAATGGCTGAGTTAGTTAATTTTAACTAACTCCTATTCTGTTATTTCAACAGCTATTTGTATTTACACCTCCTAGAGTACATTTGACCCCATCTACCTCTATCATACCCCTCTCTAGTTTATTATATTTGAATCCACTGTTCTCTAATTTCTCACTCTCCAATAACATTAGTGGTAAGTAAGCTTTTTTACCCTCCACTAACTTAGGATTCTGGACCTGCCATTGTTCATCACTAGCATTTTTCCGATTAGTAAAACATATCTTTTATTGGTTAAAATTTATTAAAAACCAAACAATCACGAGAAATAATTATTAAATAAAACGAGACAGATAAAATTTTACAATTTTCAATAGATTTTAACTAATAAAAAAAATGTATGCTAAAAAAAATGTATTCCTAACTTTTTTCATACACACAATTTTGATCATATCACAGCTAAATTTGAGATTTTCTAATTCACGCCACAAATTAGACATCTCAAACATGAAATTTGTGTAACTGGACATTTACGAAATAAAAGATTGGTGAGAGATTAAATAAGGAATTTGTACCTTCTTTTTGGGGGCCATGGCGAAGACGGTTAGGGGTTTTCTGGCGGCGGGAGTGGGGAGTGAGCGGAAGGGGGAAGAAAAGGAGCGATTGGTAAGGATAGGTCGAAGGATAGGGGCTGAGGATGTAGCAGGGACCGCCATGGTTGTTGGAACGAGGTTGCGCCTCAGAACCAGAGTGCTTCTTCTGCTTGATATCTCAACTCAACTGCCACGTGGGACGATGGAGAGGGAGAGACACAAAGGACATTTTCTGTAATAATAATAATAATAATAATAATAATACTAAATAAATTAGTAGTAATATTCGTGGTGTGTTTTTATGTGACGCGATCTCGTTGCTTGATCTCCACCAATCATTTTTGCTGTGGCTTTATCCTCTAATGGAAACTGATATTTTCTGATTTTTCTCTCCAGCTTATTCCTCTCTCTTTTGATTTTGTTATACTACAAATGAATTAGAGGTTGAGAAAATTTAGGGATGGATTCAGAAAAAAATTGAGCTTTTAGTTGGCCTAAAAAATGCTAATATTTGGACTAATTATATATATTTTTTATAGTTAGTGTCTAATTTTAGATATAGTTTAATAGATATACATTATCAATATAAAAGTTTTTATTATGTTAATTAATTTTATAAAAAGTAATAACTAATAAATCTATCATAGATGATATTTATGATTAAATAATTAAATAATTATTATTATAGATGATTTATTCCCTTAATTATTCAGTAACTTTTTTACATTAATCATATCTAAATTAGATCACTTTATAAATTTTTCGTTCAATTATTAATAAAATTTAATAAAGTAACCAGTGATTTGCATTTGTGCAATAATGTTTTATTGAATAAAACATTTTGATGAATTTACTAATAATTTTAATATAAATAAATTTTTTTATTTTAAATTAATATATCTATGCTTGGGAAATTAATTAAATAAATGTCATCAATGACTTCAATAAAATGCCAATTATATTTGGAAGAACGTAGTTATAATTTATTTTAACTCATCTTATCAACTGCAGATTGAATTCTTTATTTTTGACTAGCACATTAAAAAATGTGTTATTTGGATTTTGGAGAACTTTGTCATGTTACCTTGGCTCTCTTCTATGGTGTTTTGATAATATGTAGTCTTCACCCTTCATGTTTTGTTAGTTAGACGGTCTTTTACAAGTACAGGTTGCATTCCTGTTAAATTCTTTCTATCTATATCTAATATATTGTTTTCCTAATTTCCCTGGTCCATATATTTAAGTTATAGTTTTCCATTGGATTATGGTAGATTAGTTTTGATTTTTATTTAATTTCTGGGTTATGTCTTTGTCAACGTTGTTGCTTTAGCTCATTATCGTGTCAGAGAAGGCTAGTGATGCTTTTTGCAAACCAAGTAAATAAGCAATACTAACTACTAAGACCCAATTCCAAGTAAACTATAAACCATAACGCTGAGTAAACTATAAACTTATATAAATTATTACTTGAAGCATATAAATTTTCAGCTAAATTGTTTGTTCTAATTGCAGTAATTAGAGCAAGTGTTCCAAAACTGAACTTGGATGATGCAGGTTCTATTTATGATATTTACATATAATGTGAACCGTGCTGCATTATATTTAACTTGATTTTGATTCTTTATTGTCTTAACAAGCTATGTCAGTTTATGGGTGTGAAATTGTTCAAACATTGATTGTTGATATTGAGTCAGATGAAAATGTAAAGTGGGCTATGAATGAAATCAAGCTGGTATGTTAAACGAGTATTCAACTTAAGCTTTCAAGTAATCAAGGTTCAACTTAATTTTGTATGATGGATCTGTTTGAATACAAGGCACAAGTGCTTTCGAGAGCTTTTCTATTGAAAATATAGAGTTTTTTCCAGTAGAGAAGCTCTCAAAAGTACTTCTAGTCTTATATCCAATCAGCTCTTATGCATTGTACTTATTTTTTACTCAAATGATTATTTATGTACCTCATCTGGTCTATGCTCATTGCTGTTTTTGTTTTCTTTCCCTACCAGTACTCATGGATTGGCGTATTTTAATTTATTCTAATGTTTTCTTTCCGTGATCAGCTGCAAAGTTGACGGTGGCAGCTAATTAGAAGTCAGCGACAGAGAATATCTTGCAAATTAAGCAAGCCAACGGTGAGGCGAGTCTAAGTATCTCTCTGGGTTGGGTATTGCTTGCCAATTGTGGATGGATTGAGAGATAATGTGCTGGGATTCTCAGTTAATGTACCTGGTACAACTTCATATAACTGCAAAAGATGCCTTACACGATCCTTGTCACTCAGTACTTGATACTTTGAAAGAAATTGGTGCTGCCTCCAAGTCTTCTGCTGTTTTCATTCCCCAAGGATCTGGTTCTGTTTGTGACATAGCTACCCAAATAAGTGATGGACTTTTTAAGGGTTATAATCAGTAGTTTCCACTCCACCTAGCTCTTGTATATGATATGTCAGTGAGTATGATAATGCTATATGAATATGTGTGGCTATCTTTCAGTGTATATAGTGTGTTCAGTTATCTTGTTTAATTAGACTATCTTGCCAGTATCATTGTGAATACAAGTATTCTAAAATGTGAATGATGCAGAACTAAGTTTTCTTAGCAGGAAATTTAATTGTCTTTTTAAACACATGGGAGAGCACTTCATGCTGATAGTTTAATTGTCTCTATTACATTATATCAACGAAGTTATGTTGACATATTTTCCCTGCAGGGAATTCGATGGTTTGAGTACTTTGCATTTAAATGATTATTGTTTACAAAGTAAACATAACCCTACTTCCTCTATGAATAATCAGTTCTCCAAAACCAAACAAACCATGCAAGTAATAGGTAGCTATTGCTTCATCTTATCTTGGCTAGCAAAGGAAGAAATCAATTCTTGCATAATGAAATTTGTTTTATAGATTTACCTACATGAAGAAACAGAAGTCAATTTGAACTTTCATTGGTACAAATCTTTGATACTTGGATGTTTAAATATTTCTAGCACTAAGTATTCATAAACTGTGTACGACTTCTTTTCAATCCTCAAAAACATAGGTAACAAAATACTAAACAAGGATATGATACCGTTCTCCAATGTTGAACAAAATGGATGGGGCAAATCAAAATTTCCATGCATTTGCAACATCTTTTGGAAGCCTCCGGGACATCTCATTGCCTGTTTCTACACGAGCTTTTCTCGGTGAAATTATTTAAGAGCCATGGAGACTCCAACCTTAGGAAACTTTTCTTTAGCTTTCTCGTTAAAATTCATCTCTCCCGCCACGGTTATGGAAAATTTTCTCCCAAACTTCTGTTGAATGAGACCACCTACCTTGCCATTGTTGTTAAGTCGAGCCTTTAGCAATGTCCAAGGAAATAATGCGTGCTGAGCACCCACGGTGACACCGATTGTCTCATCATCTGCAAGGTCATACTTCACCTCTGCTGCAATTGCAGTCTTGGTCAGAGGATTCACTTCAAAATAACAGGAACCTTTCAAGGTTTGAAATTTGTCATGCCTGCATAATTAACATGCACCAAACTTAAGCATGACACAGTCATTTAGTTTGAAGAAACATAATCAGATACAGCCCCTGTACATTGCACAAGCCTCTCGATATCTTTCTACCAATAACTTTTGTATTCATATTATTGAATAAGTTGGACAGATTTCATTATTATTATTATTTTGGAATAGATTTTGATGAAGGACTACATTATTATTTTCTTTAACTACATAGGGGTTCATATATGCTCCTAACGTAGAGGTGGTAAGAGTTCTTCTTTATTGATGTAAGTTGCTAAAAGCATGAACTGAAGAGATTAAAAAGGATGGAAATTGAGATTGAACTACAAGCAAAAAAAGCTGAGTTGGCAACATGGAATGTTGAATTTTAAGCTGATAGGATATTTAAGGTGATAATACCACAACTTGTGTTCTTTTATATTTTATAAATAGATTCTTAAGCTTCTGTACACATCACAAATCTGATGTTATTCTACATTTTCTTATAAAATTAGTCTCAATTGTAGGATAGCTCACAAGGTTGCGGCAGCAACAAGGTAGGGACTGTTCAGGCTCAACCCAGCATTCAGATTGTTAGTTATCCTTGCTGATGAGCTTGCTGATAAGTCATAGGCAAGATTAGCTCCCAGGGTGAGAATTCTGGTTCCTATATGACCAGAGATGTTTGCAACAGGGTTATATCCTTTTTCCGCCTCTCCCGATAATCCAATGCTTGCACTAAACCCACTGAATCTACTCAAGTGTTGAATTTCCAACTGTATTCGAAATCGTTTTGATCCCAAAAAATAGTTAGATGCAATGAAAATCAAGACTAAAAAATTATCAAAGATGAAATTTGTTACAGTTCTTGAACTAGTATAATGTAGTTGTACCTTCCCAGAGTCAGGTATGTTACATGTGAAAAGGCCCCTTAGTCCATGCACCAGTTCTTCTACTCCAACAGATACACCATCAAAGGAAGTACAGTCAGATATGAAATTCCATAGCTATTTCAGGATTCTGAGATATTCACATTTTTCTTATGATGTAATTACATCTTTGAGGACTAACTTATTCCCTCTATTTCTATGCTCAAATAGCATACCAAACTAGGTCTACATGACTTTTGTACACTAAACCAATTAACATATAGATAAAATTCTCTTCCTCACAAATTTATTATATTTAAGACCATGTGTAGTTGTCTTATAATATGCAACTTTTCTGTACAAAAATCTCTCCATGACAAATGTCCATAGTTTCCTAATCCCACTTAATGGACCCTTCCGTAGACTAAAAATTACAAGTAGATTAAGAAGAACATGTTTTAAAGAAAAGCAAAAAGAATAGTAAGAGGGTTGAAAAGCTGGTATATATTATTACCTTGACAGGAGAGATCTAAATTCCAATTCAAGAATCTGTAGTTAAAGTGGATTGGTGGTTGTTGAGCATAGTCCTTGTGAAGAACATCTAACATAAACAAAAAGGAAGACAAAGAATTTATAGGGACTATCATCAGTTCAGAATCCATGCTAATGAAAGATTAAAATGAAAATGAAAGAGGCAGATAATTGGTGTTTGTAAAACCTCTGGCCTTCTTTCCAATATCAAAATATAAGCCCGGACCTTGGCTCATCTTGCCATAAAGAATGCTTACAAGTTAATTATACTCATTGTTTATTGTTTATTGGGAAGAAGGGAAGGTGGCTAGGATATGCTAGGCTTGTGCATCATGCGATGTTTCCTCCTGTGAAAACCGAAAAGGACAATAATTTGGACACCGTATTAAGCGAAATTTCCATTAACAAATAGTTTAGAACTGCAAATGAGACATGGAGATGATGACGAATAAAAGATGAGTAACAATTAAGCTAGCTAAATACAGACTAGTTCTAATAAATTGAAGTGTATAAACTACCCAGAAGTGTTAGAGGGAAATCTTTTTCATTTGAATGGGAGATTACTAATTGTAATTTTGTAACACAATAAAGCATACTTAGAGATAATTAAGATTATAATTAAAAGACTAGGTTTTATTACCCCCCATCTCTCTACTTAACACGCCCAAGTTGAAGAAAGGGGCTGTGCTAAAATCTTATTTATACAGGAAATCAAGCATGTAATAGTTGAATAAACTATCCATCATTAATTTCTTACGGTCTTTAACAATGTAATCATTTAAGTAAATTACCCCACGTTCTTTATTCAACTCATTTCATTCTTTTTCACATAACTACTTAATTATTGTATTTAACTACGTAACCTAAAAGGTGTCCTGTCAAATAATCATTTTCATTATCATGGTTATTGGTTAAGATACCGACACAACACGTGGGTTTAAAATATGGTTATGTAATATATATATATATATATATATATATATATATATATAGCTTCACTTTTTAGAGATTTGGTACATTTTTGTAAGCATATAATAAGAGATGGTACAAATCGCTCACATTTTAAATTTTCTCCAAGATGGCTTTATATTGAACATTTACGAACCTGCTACGTTACGGTATCAGGATGCCTACAGTTTCAAGAGATGTTTTTTTGGGAATGGGGTGATTGATTGAATGTAGGGTAAAGAATGTGAAAAAATTGTGAGGTGTGAATAACATTAACCTTGTGAAAGAAATTTTTGTATTTTTGTATTTTTTTTTTTGAGATCTACAATTTTACACTTTATTTTAATTTAAAAACTGTTCTTCTATTTTCATCATTTAAACCAAACAAACACACTTGGCTCAATTTTTTTCCATGTATCCACCCGCGGGGTTAAATATTTCAGTTTAGAAATTTTCTTGGACTAGTATTCTAATTAGAACTGAGTGTTAGAATTTGCCTAACAAATTGCATATAAAAATTAAATCGGTACAACTGTACGTACCTGCATGGAAGTGTGTAGGAAATTAAAGTACTATCGTGCACCCCATTTGCAATTAATTAGAATGGGAGGAAGAGAAAGGTAGGAAAGAAAAATAGGCATGATAAATGGTGTCACGAAAAAGAAAAAAAGGAGGTAAAAATAAAATGAAAAACAAAATTAGAGATTAAAAGATTTGGTTTTTCACTTTTGAAGAATTCTAATGAGTCTAATGATTGTGTATCAAAATTATAAAAGTATTTTATATTATCAATTTATTTAAAATAATTTAATATAACTTTTAAATTAATTATTATAAAAATCAACTAAATTTATCGTATATGATAATTTTTAATTAAACGAGAATGTGAAGTTAATGTATAACTTATTTTCAATATTCTAATTTAATATATAACTAAATGTAAACTTCTTTTTATCACCATCTTTAATTTTGAGAGGACAAGCTTTTGTATGATTTTCTTATCTAGTCTCTTTTTCTTTGTTTTACTAATTAGACGAGGGATTAAATTGTAAACCTTTTATAAAAGCAACAATAAAAATATTCTAACTACTAGGTTGACCTAATAGTGGAGGGTTTAAATAATTTGCACAAGGGATCCTGTATTTTAATCTCGTTATCATCATTGTAAAAAAATAACAAATAAGATACTACAATAGGTAATAGTTTCTTATTATTATACATCTCATTTTTAATTCAAGAAATTACATAAGCCATCAATCTAACTCAGGTTAACTCAAATAAAGTGTCAAAAGGATATAATTCAGTTGGTTAAATAAAATGTGAATTATTATAATCCCTTTGACACTATATTTGATTCCCTAGAGAGAGAGAGAGAGAGAGAGAAAAAAAAAAAAAAAACTGAGAGTCTGGCTCCACAATTATGGGATAAAATATATATACAGAGAGTTAAAGATACATTTTTTCAGCATAAAAAACACAGTTGATCTAAGACGAGGCCACAGGGGGCTCACTTGGATTTGCTGCACCTTGTTCTATTTCTCGAAGCTGCTTCAATATTTCTTCTCTCTTAGTTTGCATAGCCTGCATCTTGGACTCTAGCTTTTCAAGCTTTTGCTTTAATTTCTCAGGATCATTTTTATCTTCAGGGTTCTTCTCCTTCTTCTCTTTCCCTTCCTTGTCTTTCTTCTTCTCCTTCTTCTTCTTCTCTTTAGATTCTTCTCCTTCTTCTTCTTTTCCAGCATCCTCGGATTTCTCTTTCTTTTCCTTCTTATGCTCCTTCTCAACTTCAGCCTCATGCTTGTCATTCTCTTCCGTTCCTCCCATATTTAAACAAAGGAATATTCTTGTAGATTATGGTTTTGTTAATTTTCTCTGTAAACCAATCAAAATTACTTTAAACTGGTTAGAAAGCTGTCCGAAATACTCAAGGTCATAGTAATATACTTATTTTAATTTCGATTTAACAAAAAATTATCTATTACACATTGATTTTTTCTTCAATCACATTTTTTTTTTTATTTTTCTTCTCATCTTATCTCTCGTTTTATTTTTCATATGTATCACTTCCTCTCTAACTCTTTCTTCCTTCCACTTATATATTTAGAGAGTGGAAGAAATTATTACAAAATCCACAATAACATAATCTCAATTAATCTCTACATAACATATAATTGAGCTTGATTAATTATTTATCATAAATTGAATAACTCAACTACTTGTCATGTAAAATTGAAGAGAACCATGAACACATGCTAATTTCAAATTGTCTAATACTAGTTTCTCCAGAGTGGAATGGACATTCAACATTTCACCAAAAATACCCTGCTATGCTGTAAATAAAAAAAAAATCATTTAAAAGTAAGAACAGGTTGAATCAAACAAATGAAAGAACATACCACCTAGGTTGTTGGAGTCTCAAATCCCTGGGATGCTCTAAAACCTACAATGAATTGCAAAACTAAAAATTGCTTAAGTAGTAAGCATCAGAGAAGCTTCAATTTGTTGGCATTGGCAGAGCTGAACAGCCAAATTTCCATCACTAATTTGTCAGGGCCGCAGCTCTTTAAGGGCAATACACTTACACCCACACATTCGAAATTCTACGGTTTTAAATGTTACCATTATCTTCGCTTTCCACTAATAGTCACGGGCTCTTAGTTATTTACTTTATTTAACTTTGCTAATTGATAATTGGTTTAGTAATAATAAAAATACAAGGAGAAATGGGACATGTACTTCCATAAAAAGATTCTGACATGAACTCATGTCCAAGTCACACCTCACATAATTAATTGATGTAAAATATAATATTTTTTATATTAATTATGTATATAATCGATAAAAAAAATAATACATGCAGGCTCTAAGTTCGGATCTTACTTTGGCCAAAATCTGAAACATTTTAATTTTGTGAAGATGAAAAACATACAAAATTTTTTATAAGGATGAATTCAAAAAAAATTATAAGGATGAATTCAAAAAAATTTATATTTATGAGAACCAAAAATATATTTTAACCAATTATTAATTAATATATTATTAGACTAAAAAAACCTTATTTACTCATATTGTTGGAATCATAATCGATGATCATCGACTTGGATAATAGAGAATCTAAAAATTAAATTTATAAATTTTTTTTTACTATACTCTTATTTATAATGACTGAAGCTTTGATTTTTTTCCTATCTAAATTAGACACCAATATATCCAACACTACAAAAAAAAAAAAACCGATATTTATGAACATTTTAATTTTGCCTACAAACACAGTTTATGGTAGATAAAACTAAAAAATACTTTTAATTACCTACAAACGTTTATTGTAAATAAAATCAAAATTTGCTTGCATGTAATTGGGAAAAAAATAGATAAAGTACGTCCACATATTATTACTTATAATATCAGCATGATACACATGTTATTACATGTATATATACACAATATGCATGAGACATAGAAGCTGTTAGGTATAAGTATATTCATCATATGGATGCATCATGCATGTCATGAAGGGACTCCACTTATGGTTCACTCCATGAATGGAACTTATTAGATACATACAACCCAAACGAAAAGGCCACAACAGCAGTTGTAACAACTCCCTTGTTTCTCATCAAAACCTCCACTAGAACTCTTGAAATGTCGCGTTTTTGCTCCAACTTCCTTGTCAATTTTTTAGAATAATCATTATCCATGTATTGTGCATTTTCATTTCTTCTTTCTTCCTTCTTCTCTCTATCTTCCTCATGTTGTTCATGACCATGATCCCTTCCCTCATCAACAACATTGTGTTCCTCACTTTCAATTTCTTGTGGCATTTCAACACTGCCATAATTTGAAACTTTCTCTATATCACTACTTTCTTTGTTGTGCTCTTGATGTGAAGCTTGCTTGGGGACATGCACATGAAGGATTTCACTGTCAAAGTTTCCGGATATGTTATCCACATCTGAATCTGATGGCAATGGAAAGGCCAGCTCAAAGTGAACACGTTTCTGTTCATTTGTTTTCCTTTCGCCTTTCACAATTATGCGGCCAGTGGAACCATCAACTTGAAGGGTCACCTCCTCCTTCCTGAATTCTGATGTAAGATACGACCAAGAGGTTATTTTTTTATCGGCAAATGAATGATAGTTGATAATTATTAAATTTTGTTAAATAAAAAATTTGAATCTATGACCGAGTCCTCTCCCTTAACTAACAATTAATAACAAACATATATATGATAAAGAGATTCATGAATATATAAAATAAAATAGACCAACCAAATCAAAACATAAAAAAATACCAGTTACTAATACAGACAGTGTTAAGGGTTAAGATTATCTATTAGTGTAGCAATTAATTATAAACATTCAATTATCATTATAGAGATTAGTACATTATGAATAATTTTTTATGTGAATGAAATTATTTGTTAGTATATTTTTATTCTATTAGTAATAGATTCGTAGTATTGATAAAAAAAAAATCATTACGATCTAATCATCACACTTATAATATGACATTTTTTTCTAGTAGTAAAAATATAACAAGCCGTGAATAATAATATAAAAAAGAAACATTAATTGATATTTTGTACGTATGCACAATTTTTTTAATGTAAAAAAAAACTATTCAGGTGCAATGGCTTTAAAATTGTGGTGCAGAACTATAATTGTCGAAATATTGTGTTTTCTGAGTTTTCTACTACAAATTTACAACTGCATGCATATATATATATATATATATATATATATATATTAATTATTCGTGACATAGCAAAGAATTTAAAAGCATGATGAGGTGTTTGAATTAATACCAGGAAGATCTACAAGAAGAAAATGGCCTGAATGGTCGTCTGTCCATCCCGAATTAGGTACGATCTCTTCAACCATTGATGCTGCTGAGCTTGATCTTGTTCCAACCCGTCTTGCAATACCTGCCTCACTGGCCATATAGAGAATGAATTAAACCAGCAATTAAGTATCAACCAATATATAAACCTTCCAATTCCAAAGATGTTTGTGT
>PYAF01001184.1:499168-510312 GCA_007407185.1 Glycine tomentella
GATAAATGAAAATCCATTTAATATTATATTGATTCCCTCAATGATATTTTCCTAAATCAGTTTTTAAAGACAACGATATATTTAAATTGATTTTTCTTATAATCAATTAAATAATCTTTGTTCCACTCTGAATCAAATAATAAAGATATCAAATCATCAATTTTTTAAGAAAAATATCAATAATCAATTAAATAATCCAACTATGATTACACTATATTTAACGCCATATAATTCAAACATGAATAGTTTTTCTTGATTATGTTATTTTGAAATGAAATTTGCAATCATAATTAATTCATTTAATTAAATTAAAATAATATCCAATGTATTTTATTTAAAATAATTAACATCAATATACATTAATTATAAATGATTCGTTTAAATGCACAATTTATTATTGGAAAAATCACTTATAAAATGAGCGAGATTTTGAGCCAGGGGAGGAATCCCCAATGCATTAGAGTGTGAAATTTTATTTATTTATTTATAGATAATTAGTTATTTTTGTAAAATGAATCTGTTGATATGGGAAAACCCATTGAGTTAGAATTTGTTTGATTAGTAAAAGATTATGATAGCAGGACAAATATTTTTTTATGTTTAATTTGAAAAAATATACGAGACAATACAAATCAAGAAGAAGATACAATAAAACATCTATTTTTTATTACTCAAAAAATCATGGAACAAAATTTTGTCCCATATACAAGACACACACATCTTTATTTCTATCTAAAAATAATAACTAACCAACCTAATAATTTTAAAAAGGAAATGCCATAATTTTTATATTCTAATCTCCATCTTTTTCTTTATTTTGATAAAAACATTAAATTTAATATAAATTGTATTAATATAATTAATATTAGATATTTTAGTAAATTTTATATTATTTTACTTGTATTTATTATGATTTATCAAATAATGTACATAATAAAGAAATATCTTGTAACTTGTATCTTGATTAGTTATTTTTGTAGAATGTGACGGTTTATTTTTCCTAGTAAATAGTGTGTGTATATATATGATTCCCAATTTACTAATCAAAAAAATGTTTCACAATATTTCTCTAATTATTCAGTTTTTCCATAACCTATATTGCAGACTAATAATTCATATTATCCATAAATCTGTACCTTGTCAGCCTTCTTATTGTTCCTCAATGCTTTCCATATGTACTAAAATATCCAAAACTTGGACAAAGAAAGCAAAAGATACTAAAACAAGCATGCTGTTAATTAAGGGGAAAGGCTTTCCCCCTCTTCCCTCACCAAGTGTCAAATTTTTGTATATATCCTTCCTTCAATTAGATTTGTTGCTGCTATATTCAATCTTCCACCTATTTATCACATTTGAAACTTTTTACATTCCTATGGTACTACATATCTAAAAAAGGCTTACAATCACAAGCAATCGAATATATACGAGATACAACGAAGTTAACGCATATCCACTCCTCGTCAATTTGTATCATATATTCAGACACACAAAGATATAGAACCAAGTATCGTAGTGCCATTTATATTTGGGTCTAGCGCAAAGTACGGGAGGAGAACTTAAAATACTAAATTAAATAAATATATAGGTTGAAAAGAACACAATAAAAAACATAAGGCGTACACGATTAAAGATCTTCAAGAGAAAGAAACAATAGTCATAGTCATGGAAAAGAAAGAAACAATAGTCATGGAAACTAGCAAGTTCAGTTTGCTATTATTTTATGTAATTTGTCTTGCTATATTCCCTACCCTTAACGCTAACATAGGTCACTTCGACCATGTCTGGCATAGACGATTAAAAGAAGCAAGAGAAGCCGCAAAACAAGCTTACAAGCCAAACCCCATGCATGTTACCTCTGAGTTCAATAAACATGTCATCAGGTATATATATTTGCTTTGTTTAATTTATCCGTAATTCGTTGTAAAAATATGTAGTTCTTAATCTACCATCACATAATTATTTTGCCATATGCTTCAGTACAAGCTTGCATTGTTTTTATTAGGTATTAATTGTTCTGCATATCTAACAATCGTGATTTTAAATTGCTGTTGTCGTTGCAATCCTTGACATTGCATGAAAATGCGTTTGTCATGATTTGGTTGCAGAGAATCATAAAACCTTTATGTTGCGGTCGCAATTGTGGTTATGGATCATGATTTAAAACCATGCTAACAATTTTGTCCTGTGTTTATTAATCGATTAATTGATGATTGAATATGAAAATTAATAGAAGTTTTTGGCTATGTAGGGCAATGAGAGGCTCCAACAGCTCAAGAAGGGGCTTATCAGACAAATACAATGGTCCATGCAAGGCGACAAACCCCATTGACAAATGTTGGAGATGTGACCCCAATTGGGAGAAAAACCGCAAGAGGCTTGCAGATTGTGCCCTAGGCTTTGGCCACGGCACAACTGGGGGCAAAGATGGCAAAATATACGTGGTTAACGACTCTTCCGACAATGACCTGGTAAACCCTAAACCAGGGACATTGAGACATGCTGCAATTCAGAGAGAGCCACTGTGGATCATTTTTGATCGAAACATGAACATTAAACTTCACGCGGAGCTTATGCTAACGGATAACAAGACCATAGATGCACGTGGTGCCAATGTGCACATAAGCGAGGGTGCCCAAATAACGTTGCAATATGTGAAAAACATCATCATTCACGGTCTGCACATTCATGACATTAAGAAATCTAGTGGTGGCCTCATAAGAGACTCCATGGATCACTATGGAATCCGTGCCATGAGTGATGGAGATGCCATTTCGGTGTTTGGATCCACACATGTTTGGATAGATCATGTTTCCTTTACCAACTGCGATGACGGCCTCATTGATGTCGTTAGTGCTTCAACTGCGGTTACCATCTCCAACTGTCATCTTACCAAACATAACGACGTAATTATTTCTAATTCTACTTTCTACCTCTAGAAATAATTTTTATATTTCTCATAACATAGTTTTTAACTGTATTGAATAGTGTTGTGTTGATTTAAGTAGTTGACCTCACTCAGTAAAATAAGATTCTACTGTTCTTATTGTTAGAACATAGTTGGAGATTCAAAATAATGGAAATGTGGTATTTAAGAAGTTTGGACAAGTTTAGATATAAGGCTAGTACTCATGTGATTTCGTAATTATGTTAGACAAGTCACTTTATAATATAATAGTATAGTAAATAATATTTCTAATTCTACTTTCTACCTTTATAGAAATAATTTTTATATTTCTAAGAACACAGTTTTAAACTATGTTGAATAGCGTTGTGTTGTGTGTTGATTCATTCAATGGAATAAGATTCTTGTTATTGTTGTCAGAACACAGAGGGAGATTCAAATAATGGAAATGTGGTATTTAAGAAGTATCGACTGCATGTTTATATATAACACTAGTACGCATGTGATTTCATAATTATGTTAGAAAGTCACTTTATAATATGATTTTATAGTAAATAATATATGCAAAATCACGCTTTGTCGAAGTAAATTGTTAAAAGTAGTGTCTACCATAATATCCGGTTGATAGGTTGTGTAAAGTTCTTTATACTAATGATGTGTAAATATTAAATTCTTATTTTATAGGTGGTGTTACTGTAGTGTTCCTTCTGTGATTCTTAAACTTTTTCATATCTTCATATCCATTATGTGCTTCTTCCTTATGTAGCTATGTGGCAGTAACATTGGTTCATTTTGTCATTGATTAGGTATTGTTATTTGGTGCGAGTGATAGCTTTTCGGGGGATAAAATCATGCAAGTGACTTTGGCTTTCAACCATTTCGGGAAAGGATTGATTCAGAGGATGCCAAGGTGCAGATGGGGCTTCTTTCATATTGTTAACAATGACTACACTCATTGGCTAATGTACGCCATAGGTGGTAGCCAACAACCCACCATCATCAGCCAGGGCAACCGATTTATCGCCCCAAATGACCGAAATGCAAAAGAAGTATGTGATATTAATACATAATAATTTTTTGTGATTGAATATCAATATAAAAACATTTTATAATATCAGTGTATATTCTCCTTTGTGATAATTAATGTTATTCATACAAATAAGAGAATTTAACTCAATTAGTTGATTAGTAAGTTGAGTTCATGTAAATTTCGTAATACTTGAGTTTGGATAAAAATAATAACGTTATTCATGCAACAAATTTTCAAAACAATTTTTACAGTGTTTTATTTTTTTTTTCATTTTAATTTGTATGCATGCACTAATTAATGGCATTTGCCTGCATGATATAGGTGACAAAAAGGGACTATGCACCAGAAAGTGTGTGGAAGAATTGGAATTGGAGATCAGAGGGTGATTTAATGATGAATGGAGCCTTCTTTGTTCAGTCTGGGAAAAACATAGCAAAACATCCCAAGGCAGAAATCATAGCAAAGCCTGCGAAAGCCGTATCGAGTCTCACTCGCTTTGCAGGTCCTCTAAAATGTGAAGTAAACAAGCCGTGTTGAACCAAATAGAGAGCTTTTTTTGTGGTTGTAACATAAATAAGTTGTGTACATATCAAACCCGAAGTGATCGAATGCTTCTGTGGTTTTTTTAATTCCTTTTCCTCGCATTGTTCTTCCTTTTCCCTTGGATTATATAATTTGAGGTATCAGAGGCGAAGAAAGTAGTAGAACTAAGATGTACTCTCTTTTTCTTTAATTATAAGATATATAATTTACTAATTTAATGCTTATTAAAAAATTGATTAATTTAGTTATTAATATTAAATTTGTCTATATATAATTATAATATTTTTCAGATTTATGGTTAACTTGTTCAGATGAACCAATTTATCTTCTTTAATTTTCATGGGAGAGGAAAAAAATACAATTTAGGATATTTAATAAAAAAAATCAATGCACATAACATATAAAATGAAATCTTATAACACTATGTTGGCAAGTGTACGGATAGTTCCAAGTAATAAAGTGATAAATAGAGTATCATCTTCATGAGGATTGAGAAACTAATTTTATTGTAATTATTATCTTTAATAATTAGAAGGAATAAAATTTAATTGATAGAATTTGTGATTGTCTTTTGAAATAAGAGAATTAAATACTGAAGGAAAATTAACAAGAATTCAAAGGCAATGTTTAATAAAGATTGATGCAACAATGAGAATTAATTGTAGGCAGAGCACTTCCACTTTTGATCCCTACCTACTATATTATAATTAATTATTGATTTCAATAACTATAATTGTTCAGAGAATATATTTTCCATAAATAGCTAAATCCTAATCCTTTAGTAATTTAACCCTTTAACCAACTTAAAACCGTAATTCCTTAGGGATTCCTTATTAGGTTAAGCATTAAATAATACATTAATTATTCCACAATCCTACATTCCTATCCCTAGGTAATGTAAAAATTGTTATTCTATCAATTTCAGAAATTAGAATTTCAATATCCCTATTGTAAATCCCAACCCTTAGTACCTTAGCAGAATGATCAATTCTATTAAGGAGATTGAAAGTAAGAACAAGATATAATAAAACAATTATAATCAATAATTTCAATATTAATTCAATACAGAGGAGTTCACATCAGTTTGCTCCAACCACAATTAAGAGGAATTAGCCATACATGATTATGTCTAGCTTGAATACAATAATAAGAAGGTAAAATAAAAAGAATACAAAGAATGAAGAGTAAGCAAACCCCTCAATCTTGGCCTTCTTCTTGATCTTCCTTCTTCTTTGATCTCCTTCAATGCCTCTTTTTCTCTGTTTCTGCCTCTGTGTTCATATCTCAACGTCCATTACTACTTTCCTATTTATACTTAGGTTATAAAAAACCTAATATCTTTTAGTTTTATGTTATCTTTAAGCTAATTCGTATTTCCTGTGACGTCCGCGCGACTGGCACGAGATCTGGTGCGGCTGGCGTCAACTTCCAGTAAGTGTGGTGCGACTGGCGTGGCCATGGCACGACTCCATGAACTTCCAGAATCCATCTGGTGTCTTCTGTCTTCTAGCGCGAGTAGCGTGAGCCTGGCGCTGATGGCGCGAGCTTCCAGAAACAATTAGCTCTTTGTTTTGCTTCTTTTCTTCCTTTTCTTGGCTCCTAACATCAAAATTGCATGAAATCAGTGATAAACACAATAATTATGAAATTTATACTTATTCTAGCATTTATTTGACATTTTGTGCTTAATTTCTTAATGAATTTATCCTAAAAACTACTATATGCTAGCAGCATATCACACTACAAGAAAAAAGCTAATTTCCGATGGACTCTTTCCTAAGGAAGCCATTCCGTTGGAACTGGGTGGCTTACCGATAGAAGACATCCACAGATTGTGGCAAGTCGGAAATTATTGTGTTTCCGACGGATATTTGAGGCCACTTATGTGTCCGTGGGAAATTTTCTTTTATACTGAAAATGAATGCGCTCAACCCTAACGTCGCACGACGTTCCGAGGCCGCACAACCTCATTTTGGTGATGTCGCGCCCAGGGCCAAGGCCTTACGAGTGCGTCAGAAGGGCTTGGCATAGCGAGCGCCACCAACCCGTGAGAGGTTCCATCATTCAGCAGATTTTCAGGTTTTCGGTTCTTCTCTTCCCCCCTCCTCTTTTTTTCTTGAACTTGTGCATTTCTCTAAGTCTATTGCACGCCATGTGTTTGATTAGGGTCGTCAATGAAGCTCACAGTCCCGTGACCAAGAAGAACAAGGAATGGCAGGAGAAGTTCCCCGTGGTGGTTGTCAAGGTCGAAGAAATCATGTACTCCAAAGCCAATTTCGAGGCAACTCATAGGTGTTCTAAAAAACTGTGCCATGTTCTTCTCATGGTACATCAAACAAGAGAAGGTTTAAGGAAACTCATGGGTGTTCTGACATTCCTAATCATGTTGAGATTGCCGCAGGTAAGTTACTTTGTAACATTCTTTTACTCAGTTTAATATTCTACCAGTTAAATACTTTTTTTGGCATTCTACTAGTTGTATTGTACACTAAAAAATTTGAAAAATCTCCCCCCTCCCCCCCTCCCCCAAGCTTAGCTGCAAAGCTTTTTATGTATTGTTTGTTCAACAAAACTATTTTTACATGATTTGTGTATTTAGAACATCCAAAAAAAAATAACAAAAACTTAAGTCTCACTTACTGAAGAGAGCATCAGATGCAGATCTTCTGAAATTGATAGGCGTTGTACTTATAGACCTTTGTCCCTTGAGGAGGATAAGTCAATATTTTCAACAATATATGGTAAATTGAAACTGCTTGAGCACGTGAGTAATCTTGTTTGTTCTCCTTGCCTAATGCGTCAACGCAGTTTGACAATTCTAGTTTGGATTGATCATACATTGTTGTTGTTTTTGTTATCCTTTATATAGGTAAATCAGGAAGATATTGGCTACAAAGATAGCTTGATGTTGTTTGCTAGAGATTTAGGACCCACTACACAAAACATAGCTAAAAGGAAATTACTTGGATGTGAAATTCGTACAGCGTCTACTTCTGCTCCTTGCATACCAGATACTTCTAATGGAAGGGAAAAGGTTGAAGGCACATTGAATGCTTAATCAAGAAAATTTGTCAGTTTTAGTCCAAGAGAATTTTTAAGTTGGTAGTGTGATAGACTCAAGGTTAGAAAATAGTTGTGAGCTTCAATGTCAACCTCAGGCCATAGAAAGTAGTGATGTTTTAGATTACGTTCAATAAAAAAACCAATTGCAAAACAATTTGATATTTTACTGACATGCAACACCTTATGATTAGTATTAACTTATTAGACATGATGCTTTTATGACTCTGTTACTTAATTTGTTTGAGATTAATGAATTTGAATATTACATTAATGGCATGTATGTTATTATGTTTAATTGTTATCGTTAAAAATGAAATTTATAAGTAAATATTCATAAATAACATTTGCTGCCAAAAAATTAGTTGCTCATGCAAATTTCCGACGGAATTATCCGTCGCTAATGTCCCATATGTGTATTTTTGACAAAGTTTTCCATCGAAAATTTTCGATGGACAAAAAAAATCCGTCGGTTAAAATTTTGTACGCCTTTTCCGACGGATTTTCTAATTTAGCGACGAATTCTCTAATTTAGCGATGGATTCTGTCCGTTGGAAAATCCAATTTTTTTGTAATGTAAAAAGGGAAAAAAATTCAAAACGATGTCTAATAAATAAGAACATAAAGAATAGATAGTAAAAAAGAAATACAAAGCAAATTATTTTCCACATTGCAAATTATTTTCCACATGGCATGGCTGTAGTTATCAATCTCATTTCATCCAAGTTAATGAAATGTTAATCTTAAAAAAAAACTCTATAAATTGCAAGGTCGTGATGATTAGTATGCATTTTAATGCATGTGGTGTTAGAAATTACTCCTTTCAATTTGTAGTACTTATTTTACCCTGTATTATCCTATTTTAGCGACATTTAAGTTATGAAAAACAATAAAAAAAAAGTTTTTTTAGCACTAAAAAGGTAATTTCATTAGACAAAAGAATAGGGGGTACAAGAGGTACCCCAACCTTTACATCAAATATCCAAAGCACGACAAAATGAGATTTGTAACCTCACTATCTTGTTATCCCTTCCCCCTCTACTTATCATAGCCAATGACAAGAAACTATATTTGCTTTACAAAAAATATATTTCCTTTACTTATATAACCATTGACCACTAAATTGTGTAAACCAGTCTGGCATGTCAATGTGTTATCATTAAAGTTGTGTGTCATCCATTCGCCATATGTCCTACTATGAAAAACCTTAGCTTCTAGCACCCACGAAACAAAACATGTAAGCACCATCAGGCCTCCAAAACCATTTTTGGGTTTTTGTTGTATTCTATAGTTGAGTTGTTGGTGGGTTAAGGAAAAAGCTCACACATTGAACTCAGTGTCTATCTTTCCCTTCTCCTAATAATCTAAGTTGAGACTGACCACAAAAGGTAAGGAAAGCTCTATCACATACTATTATTCATCAATGAGATAATTATAAATGTTTATAAATGATGGGTTTGAATTTTTAAGCTCTTGAAAGTTTGAATTTTTGAATGACTATGCGATAATTGATGGGTTATTATGATGTTGATCGCTTTCCTTGTGATGAAAGATCATTATTGGTGAGGTGGATTTGTAGAGAAATGTTGAAAGTTTTGGTCTTGATTATGATTTGTTTTGAAAAGAATGAACTTTGGAAGAGGAGAATTTTGCAACTATTGGTCTACACATAACTCGTTAAGTTAGCCACCTGAGTTGAGCAAGCTATGCAAACAAAAAATGGGATTCTCTATTGTCATCCTCACTAAGCAAGAATGTAACTGGAGCTCTCTATCACCATTCTTGCTAAGCTATAAGTGACTGCTTGTTGAATAGGTACTCTAGCTAAGTTAGCAGGACTTTTGGCTAAGCTAGTTCATTACTATCATCACTATAACAAAGGAATATTTTGTTGTCATTTTCGTTGAGTGAGTATAGGTACTGACTGAGTGAAAATATATGACAAACAATATTTTCATGATTTATTGTTGAAAAGATCTTCAAAAAGCTTCAAGTGGCTGATTTTTTTCTCTCCTTCTTAATGTTATACACATTTACACATGAAATTGATTTAAAAAGTAATTAATGAGTGGTCATTATGTATTCAATGGAAATAAATTTTTTATTTGAAATTTCTAAATGCATGAGTGAAAAAGGGGTTTTATGTATTGGTTCTCATAGGTAAATTGTATCCTATGAGATGTTTAAATGTTGACCCTCATGGGTGGATGTGTATCCTATGAGGTATTGGTAAGTTGAAAGGTGTTGATCAATAATTATGTGAACATTCAATCATATTTTCATATGAATAGGCATGCAATAAGATGAGAGTGCTTGGTGGGCTCTTAACCTAGTGTTATCAAAATTTGTAGCAACTAATGCTGAATGAGCTTATGAAATAGATGAGTGTGCAAACTCCTTTAAAGATTAAGGTCATTGCAAGCCTTGTCAAGGTAAGTCACTACCCATGCTCAACTACCTTCGATAAACCACAATTCTTCTATAGGACCAATCAAAAGACTCTATGCATGGATGGATGTATATCTAATCCTTATAATAAAAGAAGGTTTAGTTGGCTTATGTGTCACTCCCACATTTCATTTCAGCTCAAAAATCCGACGTGGCGAACTCTCCTTCATTCTCAGCTTCACAGAGTGCACCACAGCTGTTTGGCTCTTCTTTCTTCTTCTTCTTTTCTTTTTTCTATCCACTTCTCCTCTCTTCACAATAAACAATAAGCCATAGTTAAGCAATTTGAAATTTAAAATTTGAAATTCAAATTTAAAAGTTGTGGATGAAGGACAGATTGTTCAGGCTACAACTCCTATGTTGTCACTTCGCCAAGCTAGAGAGCAAGCTAATATATTCTTCAACTATTACTCCACTCCATTTTCTACAAATCTTCTTGGCTGTGTTATGTTATTACTTTTGGAATCACCATTTTTCTAACGTTTCTTGCATATGCTACTTTACTCTTTGGGCTTGGTTGTGGTCAAGGTTGTTAAATCGGCGAGTTAACTCGGTAAAATCGTCCGAGTTAACGATTCTGCACACCAAACCGAGTTGACTCGGTAGTAAACTCGGAAATGAGTGTAAACTCGGTAAACTCGCGAGTCAACTCGGTAAACTCGATTAAATCGCCGAGTTGACTCAGTGAGTATTTAAAAAAAAAAAAAAAGTTTCGAAACCCACAGTGATTCAGGCCATTCTCGAGCTTCTCATCTTCTCCTTCTCGTCGCGGCGGTCGCGCTCCATGCATGGAGGTTTGGCCACCATTCCCGCATCGAAAACCGTTTGGAGGCAAGGGCATATGTATATATGAGGGTGGGCAGCACTGCAAAATGGAAACAAAAAGAAAAATGGTGCAACACTGCAAAGGGAAGGAGAAAATAAGAGAAGAACACTGCAAAGAGAAGAGAAAAGAAAAGAAGAAGAGAAGAGAAAAGAAGAGAAGAAGAGAAGTTGCAGCAGCAGCCAATGGAGAAAAGAAGAAGAGGAGATACGGCGCAGCAGCACAGGAGAAAACGAAGAATATAAGGCATTAAGGCTAGGTTTCCTTGTTTTGGGCCTAATTTGCTTTATGTAACCACATTTTTTCTTTCTGCAGTGTCATAAAACATTTTTGAAATG
>PYAF01001184.1:510412-537799 GCA_007407185.1 Glycine tomentella
TTGTGGTAACTCCTGCGCTCATATTTGCTTTCGTTTTTGTCTCCGCTAGGTTACCTTTGAATCATCATCGAAAACACTTTGCTTGATTTTGTTAGCTGACTGTTTTGACTTGGTTTGGGTAAATGCAGGGTTTGTGATTTTTTTTAGTTTTCACACGTTTTTATTGTGAGAATGAGAACGAAAATATGAAAATTTTCTTTTTTACCTCTCCTATGTCACTTCTATTCTACCATACCTGTTTCTTTTTTGTTATAACTACTGTGGTCATATTTACTTGCATATTTTTACTTGAACATGTTGGTTGTTTTTCCACTTATATTGGTGTACTGCTTTGTTAAGGAATATTTGTTATCATGCTCTGAAATTTGGTTATTTGAAGTTATAATATTTTAGTTGTGAGACCTGGTTTTTCTTTTTTGGTATAACTCTTGTGGTTACATTTATTGTGAGACTCATTTTTATTTTTCTGTTATAACTCTGGTAGTGACATTTGCTTCCATTTTTTGCGTCTGGTATGTTAGGGTCTATGGATCTTATCTGTTTGTGTAACACAAACAAAATAGAGAACTTATTTGTAACCTTTTGATATAAATGTTATTTTTCAGCTATGGGTAAGAATATCTCCAAATACAAGACTTTTAATCTACAGAATATCTCCATTTTGAACTTGGTTATTAATGGCTACTGGTAGGTTTTTAATATATTAATAACAAATATTTTTATCCATGTCTATCAAATCACAAAACTGTTATTTGTGTATTTTGTAAGCACTATTTCACAGATTGAATTCTGTAGGTGAAATTAATGATTCCAAGGAAACTTGGAAGATTGCTATTCGACTTATAAGTATGTGGACTATACCAAGATCACCTAAGTCTACGATTGAGCTTAAACTAATTGACAAGGATGTAAGGATATCTTGTGTCGATTGTTTGTATTTAGTTGGTTGTAAAATCATGTATAATATTGTTGTACTAAACTGTTGGTTCTCCAAGGTGATCAAATTGTAGCTCAAATGAAGAACGTTGATGATAAAGTGCTTAATGTAAATTTTCAAATTGGTGAAACTTATGTGATTCAAAACTTTGAGGTAGAAAAAAATATAGGTCAGTACAAGGCTACGCGACATGCTTTTAAAATTAACTTTGTCAAAGCAACCAAAGTTACGCCTCATGATATGCCTGAAATTCCAAACACAATGTACAGTTTCACAATGTTTGATGCCATTCAAAATGGCTCTGCCAGTCCTGATTACTTAATAGGTAACTTTTGTTGTAAAAATCATAGTATATTCATTTTTTACATATAACATACTATATTCATTTTTTACATATAACATATAATGTATTTTGGTGATCTATCTAATTTTGGTTTTTGCTTGAAGATGTTATTGGTGAGGTAGTTCAAATTGGTCAGTGGAATCTTGATGGAAAGCCAAAGAAAGTGGTCTTCACAATGAAATATCAGTGGTATTCATTACACAAATTGGTCTTATACTATCAGGAATATGTTATACATGTTATATGTTGTTTGTTGTACTATAGTTTATCTTATTATCCTCTTCAATTATGACATAGTGGTAGTGTAATCAATTGTACTCTATGGGAGTCACTTGCTATGAAATTTAAGGAGTATTTTGAAAAAGCAGTTGCTGGCCCATTCATATTAATTCTGACTATGGCTAAAATAAAGGAAGCTAGAGGTATGTTACTTTATAAAAAAATAGACGGTCAATGTATGCCTTCATTGTTGTCAAGCATTAATGTGTTACTTTTTTTCTTTTATACAGGCAATTATCCTATAGGAATACAAAATTCAATGTATGGATCCAAAATATTTGTGAACAGCGATAATAAGGAAATCTTGGAATTCAAGGATAGGTTGCATTTTTAATCTCTGTAACATTCTGATGTTATGTATTATTATATATTAATAATTTTGCTCTGATTAAAGATTTTTATTGCAGAATGGATCCAAGCCAGCTAACTACCAATACATGTTCCCAAATAGGAAGCCAATTAACCGGTTCTTCACTGTATTCTGTGGCTGATCGATTTCTTCATAAAGCTTTTGTAAAATCTATAGATCAACTAATCCAATTGAAAAAGGTTTGAGTTCAAATTCATAAAGTGTGTTAACTTTAGTTTGTATAAATTGATTTGTTTGTTTTGATGTAGGATGATGTTTGTGTAATTGTTGCTACCATATCTAAGTTATTGGTAGCCAATGGTTGGATTTATGAGTCATGTTCGAAGTGCAACAAAAAGGTTGATCCAGTGGCTTTGCCATTTATTTGTGTTGCATGTGGTAATGAAAGTCAAAACACAAACCCAAGGTTAGTCAATCATTTGCTATATGTGCATAAAATGTGATATATTGAAATATGACAAATTCATTTTTGTTTTGTCACAGGTTTCGTGTAGACGTCAGCGTATCTTAGTTAGGTGAATCTGCAATTTTTACATTGTGGGATCGAGAGTGTGTTGCCTTGATTGAAGAAACTGCCGCTGATATCAAACAGAAAATGATTGCTGAGGTTAAGTAGGCTATGTCTACCATGATGTGCTATTTTCCTTATAATATTCTCATTATATTGTAGTTGATTGAAAAAAAAGCTTCCTAATTGTCTTTCCATAGGAAGGAGAATTTGATCCAAGAGATATGCCAGAAGCTCTTGATCGTGTACTAGGAAAAACATGTGCTTTCCGATTCAAATTTATTCCTGGAAATACACGTCATTCTATCTCTCAGTTATCTGAAGATAATGGATTAATAAACTCTGTTCTTGCCAAACTGTCAACCTCTGCCCTTCCGGTAAATATACATACACACACACACACACACATATATATATATATATATATACTTGATTGAGTGTGTGTGTGTGTGTGTTTAGAAATTGGAATACACTGAAGTGAGCAGTTACTAATTACATCTTATTTTATTATTAAGCATGATCCTGAGCCATCAATATCGTTAGCATCGCAAAGTAATGATCTTCTTAATAGTGTAAGTTATTTGGTGTTTTTATTATGTTTCATTGTTATTACATAGATCAGTTTTGTCTTGTGACTAATTCTACTGAAATAATGTTTGTCATGCAGCAATGCTTTTTAGTCACTGCTGAATCTGATCCTAATTTACTATTTTCCATAACACCATATAAGCGGATTTCTACCAATACTGATACTCTGCTAGAAGACATCCGATTTGAAGATTTATCCCAAATCCAACTATCGTGTACAAGGTTGAAAAAGCATATCAAACAGTAGTAGAAGAGATTAAGCCTTATTGAAGACCTTTGTTGGATTTTTTGTTTTTTTGAATCAGTGTATTAAATAGTATGGTTGTATTTCAGCAATTCTGATACATTTGTGTTGTAATACAATGTGATTCAGACATTACTCTTGTCTTTTAAACATGGTAGTTATTTTAACATTATTTTGCCCAATGTTAAGCAATCTAAGTTGGAAAAGTACGTTATTTTAACAATGTTAAGCAATATAAGTTGTTTTTGTATGTTTGCCATTTTGTAACTTACATTTACTCTTGTCTTCATATAGTTATCAATTACTGCTTTGTACCAGTTTGCTTGCAAGCTTGTGAGAAGCATCAATTTAGAAAGTTTATGTGTAGGTTTTCTACATAAATTATAAATTTACCTACGTTGATAACAAACCATACTTTATTATTTTGGATAGCACATTGAGGAAACTGAATTTCAGAATTTGATAATAAGATTGTCCTAAGTCCAGGTTGTCATATCATGCTAGACCAGTATTGGACTTGATTGGGTAAATTTTAGCAACTCATTTAGAGAAAATACAAACACTTATCAAGGAGTTTATCATATATCTTATAATGTGTGTGGTCAAACTAATAAAAATGATAATAAGTATAAAGTAGAAGTTAAACTGTAAAAATATGTAGTCCATGTCACGGATGAGAAATTTGGCGCACTAAATATATTAATGGTCCACCAAAACAATAACAATAAGAAACGGAAGTACAATATGGGTTTAAGCTAGGTACATCTATGATATGAATGTTGTGAATCATTAATTTGATGTGACTAATAAAACCAATAAAAAAAAGCTAATCTTTCAATGGTTCCTGCATTTAATGCCATCACATAAGTAAAGGCTATGATTCATAGTGTCTTATCTCAATAAATGTGAGAGTGGAAGCCCAATAAACTACCAATAGCTTTTCCAAATACTAAAGTTACATTATAACTAACTGTTACAAGGTATAAGAATGAAATAGAAAATCCAAATAAAACAATGCATTCTACAGGCAAAAATCGCATATTATTCTTTACATGAAACACATAGTTTCTGATACAGTTCTTACTTCCCTACACATGTCTTCCAAATACTCAGAAGCATTAGTACTAAGCTGGTGAGTTCAATTTTTGCAAGATTGAGAATACTATGCGGCCAATAGGAATGTAAAGGTAGATACTGAAATATTGAATATTGTTGCTGTTATTTGTGCTCATCAATAAATAGTGTTTTCAATGGGATTCACAATAGTCTTCACTATTAAACCTTGTCAATCTCAACTGACAAACATTAATAAGCATTGTATTGAATCTTTCCAACAATGTTTGGTTAGCCTCACCCAAATCAAAAGTAAAGGTAGATACTTGGTTTTTCAATGTTATACTTACTATTGATGCTTCTCATAACTGTTCTATTCAGCAAGATTGAAAACAGTGTACGTTGTTTAAAAGCATTCACAACCAATATATCTGTGGAGGACTGTCAATTATTTAAAAAATATAAATGTTGTTACAAGATGTTTAATACATGTTCAATTTGCTTGTCAGAGCCAAACCTTTGAAGGAGTCTGTGTAACGACAAAATGACAACTGAGGTCAACCTTACTATTTGAACATTGGCACAAAGTGAAACATGGAACAAGAGGATTTCAAAAGAAAGATTGTCACAAAAGCTGCAAGAGCAAAACGAAAATATATTTTACAACAAAAGCGTTTACCATGTGAAACTTCTGGAAACAGAGGTACTCATTTATTCAAATGAAATATCATTTAAGTTATTGATCATATAACAAACAACCTTCTGAACTCTGACTATTATTATTATGAATTTAATCAATTATTACCTGACTTTTTCAGATTCGCTCTCAGATTTGGGAAATGCTCAAAATGCTAGATTAATCAGAAAACTTATACTTCAAGGAAAAAAATTAGCAACATATAACCATAGTAGTGGTAACAGGATTAACAAAGTGAAGGAAACAAGAGGTTTAACACCTCTACACTGAAAGCCAGAACTTCTATTGAATCATTTTATTATGTACATAGTTGTTATTAGTCAAACACTAATGATATAATTATTTTTTACATGTCAGCTCATTCAGAAGAAAGAATGGCCTGTAAGGTAGCTAGACAAATTCCATTAGCCGATATTAGTAATACTGAGCCACAAGCAATGGACCTTCCAAACAAACGATATAAATCTTTCAAAAAGAACAGTTCTGTTAGAGCTAATTTGCTCAATCAATTTCATGTTGCATCTTCAACTTCCACTGCTGAGAAACATAATGATAGGCATATTGATTGCATAGTACCTGAGCAAGCACATGAGACAAGACAACAAATGAATGGTATTGTTGAAATTATTATGAAGCAAATGGATTATCAAACCTTGATATATAATAAAAAGAAATTGTGATTAACCAAGCCTGAAAATTGAAGTATAAGACTATTATGAATTATGCATAACACAATCATAGTTGCAATGATGATGGTGACAATCTATCAGATCAAAGCCATAATTATGATGACGAGATTACCACAGTTTTGTAGCAGATAAATGGTATAGATCAATATTTGATTGTAAAACTAGAGGTATTAAATTTTTGATCTGAAATATAAAATGTTTTATAACATATGGTGCATTACTAAAGTATAGGAAGTTTATCAATTATGCAGAAGATACTCATAATTGCCATGATGTTGATGATGGTATATCAGACCAAAGGCATAGTTGTGATCAACAGATTAGCACAGGTTTGTAAGTCTATTTAGAATGCAAATAACAACATAAGGACTATGATGCATTATGTCAGACTAATGTATTTTTGTTTTTTTAGGATATCTTGACATAAGACACCCTATTAGTACATGTGAATATTGCAAAGCTTATATGTGGTATCAAGAAAGTAACAGAAAGAACAGAAACAAGAGTAATTGTAAATATAGTCTTTGTTACAACATTGGGAGGATTCAACTTCCTTTGCTTCAGATCCACCATTACTTTTAAAACATCTACTATGTGATGAGGATGCACCACAAAGCAAAAATTACCAACAAAATATCAGGGCTTATAATATGATGTTTGCTTTTAGCTCTGCTGGTGCCAATATAGATAAAAGTGTATTGAAAGGAAAAGGTCCACCCATTTATAAAATTCATGGACAATCTTGTCACTTGATTGGAAGCTTATTACCAATGCCTGGAAAACAACCAAAGTTTGCTCAACTCTATATCTATGACACTGAAAATGAAATCAAAAACAGAATTGGCACAGCAAGGTAAATTTAGGCTTATTATGTTCTGCAAATTTTCTATTTTTTAAAGATTTATATGGATTAACAGTATGTTATCATGCTTAGATGGGAGCACATTGTTGATCCAGATCTTGTGTCAAAGTTAAAAGAAATGTTGGATGAACACTATGTGTTTGCTAAATCTTTTGGGATGGTAAAAGACAAATTTAACATTTCACAAGCTCAAAAGCTCAATCTGCATCTGATAGCAGACAGAAAAAAAAGATGGAAGAATTTATAATCTTCCAACAGTTTCAGAAGTGGCTGTAGTTATAGTTGGTGATGCAACTCAACCTATCAATAGAGATATAATACTTGAAAAACAAAGTGGCTGATTACAAAGGATCAATGAGCTACATCGAAGTTATCTCGGATTGCAGTATCCTTTGCTATTTCCTTATGGAGAAGATGGATACCGCAACGATATAAAACATAGAGATATGAATGATTCAAATGTAAGAAAGAGAAACAAACTATCAGACAGTTCTTGTGTTTTAGGCTACAGTCCAGAGATGGCAAAGGTCAAACTTTATTGAAATCCAAAAGGTTATTTCAGCAATTTATTGTTGATGGTTACACAATGATGGAAGCAGAACGATTAATATTCATAAGAACTCATCAAAATCAACTGCGTTGTGATAAATACATCACGTTAAAGAACTCACAAGAACCCAATAACAATGTCTCAACCATTTGTGGGAAACGTATTGTTCTACCTTCATCTTTTGTTGGAAGCCGCGGGTACATGGATCAATTATACTTTGATGGAATGGTCATATGCAACACTGTTGGGTTTCCAGATTTGTTCCTCACTTTCACTTGTAATCCATATTGGCCTGAGATCCAAAGGATTCTGTCTCCTCTTAACTTAACTGCAGCTGATCGGCCAGATATTGTTACAAGAGTATTTAAAATCAAGCTAGACCAACTAATGTCTGAATTGATAGATAAGCATATTTTAGGCCATGTTGTAGCATGTAAGATCTACACTCCTAACTCAGAACAAAAAATATTGATTACAATAATTTTAGGTGTTGTTCGAATAGTTATATACATCAGTTTAACCATATTATCTTTTGATTGCAGATATTTACACAATTGAATTCCAAAAAAGTGGATTGCCACATGCTCATATCTTACTGTTTCTAGCTCCTGCCAGCAAGTATCCATCTCCTGCAGACATTGATAAAATCATTTCAGCTGAGATACCAGATGCTATTGAACAACAACAATTGTATCAATGTGTCAAGAATCATATGATGCATGGTCCTTGTGGACAAGCTAAGAGAAACTCTCCATGCATGAAAGATGGCAAATATAGTAGATTTTTCCCAAAAAAGTGGCAACCTCAAACTGTTGTCGACCAAGCTGGATATCCTATTTATAGAAGGCGGAATGATGGAAATCACATTGAAAAAAATAACATACCTTTAGACAACAGACATGTAGTGCCATATAATCAAAATTTGCTGTTGAAATTTCAAGCTCATCTCAACATAGAATAGTGCAATCAGTCGACATCCATCAAATATTTATTCAAATACATAAAAAAAGGATATTATCGAATCACTGCTGCTGTTGTACCTGTGCAAACTGAGGATGGTACAATAGCACAATGTCTTGATGAGGTTAAACATTATATTGATGGTAGGTACATTTCTCCTTGTGAAGGTTGTTGGAGGATATTTTCATTTCAAATTCACAAAAGACAACCTGTTGTAGAAAGGTTGTATTTTCATTTACCTGGTGAAAATTCAATAATCTTTGAAGATGGTGACGACATTGAAGCTTTGTTGTCCAGGCTAACTGTTAAGGACTCAATGTTTACTTCTTGGCTACAAGTTAATTCCATTTTCAACGAAGGAAGGCAGTTAACTTATGTGCAGTTTGTCAGAAAATTTACATATGTTGCTAAGGACAGACGTTGGAAGCCACGAAAACAAGGTTATACCATTGGAAGGCTTAACTGGGTCCCTCCATGTACTGGTGAATTGTTTTATCTTAGGATGATGTTGTCCGTTGTCAAAGGACCTACCACTTATGAACAAATTCGTACAATCAATGGTCAGCTTTATCCATCATTTAGAGAAGCTTGCTTTGCTATGGGATTTTTGGAAGATGATAAGGAATAAATTGAGGCTTTAAAAGAAGCATACCAGTGGGGCTGTGGCCACTTTCTAAGAATATTATTTGTTACCATGCTCCTATCTAATAGTATATAAAGACCAGAACATGTATGGTCTCAAACATGGGAGTATCTAATTGATGGTCTTTTACATGATCAAAGAAAAGTTACGAACATTCCAGGTAAAAATAGCAAAATTTAAAACTTCTTTATGGACTTGTAGCATGTCTTATGAAGTAGTTTATTAATTATATTGTTTTTGTTTTTAGATTTACAATTGTCAAGTGAAAAGTTGCAAAATTTAGCCCTGCTCCATATTGAATAGATATTGCAGTCAAATAAGAAATCGCTCAAGGACTTTCCATGCATGCCTTTTCCAAGTGGTATTCATCAACTAAATGTCGGGAATCGATATATATATATATATATATATGTTGAGCTTGATTTTGACAGAAATCAATTGCATCTGGATTTTGAATCATACTTGGCAAGTTTAACAGGTCAGCTAATAAACTATAGATACAAAGCTATTGACAATTAAACAAGTCATTCAAAATTTATAACCAATTAACATATCACCTGATGTTGTATAATACAAATGAGCAAACGCAGGTTTTTGATTCAATCATTAATTCTATAACCAGACAGGCCGGTGAGATGTTTTTCCTATATGGATATGGAGGTACTGGCAAAACATGTATGTGGAAGACATTGGCCTCTGCATTACGTTCCAAAGGACAAATTGTTTTAACTGTTGCTTCAAGCGGTATAGCGTCATTATTATTACCAAATGGTAGAACTGCACATTCAAAGTTTTCTATTCCTTTGCCTACCTTGGAAAACTCCACTTGCAATATCCACAAAGGCAGTGAACTAGCTGAACTGTTAAAGGCAACACAATTGATAATTTGGGATGAGGCTCCAATGGCACATAAGTTCTGTTTTGAAGCATTGGATAAAACAATGAAGGAAATTATGTGTATATCTCATGCCAATAGTCTGCCATTTGGAGGAAAGGTTGTTGTTTTTGGAGGTGATTTTCGCCAAATCTTACCTGTGATACCTAGAGGTAGCAGATCAGACATTGTCCATGCTACTATCAATGCATCGTATCTGTGGGATGATTGCAAAGTGTTAAAGCTGACAAAGAACATGCGGTTATATCAGAACTCAGCAAGTGAAAACGCTGAAGAAATCAAAAGCTTTTCTGAATGACTTTTAGATGTTGGTGATGGAAAACTAGGCCAAGGTGATGATGGATTTTCTGAGATAGAAATACCATCTGATTTTCTCATTACAAACTTCAATGACCCTATTGAATCCATTGTCAATCATACCTACCCATATATCAGGGACAATTATAACAATGAAAATTATCTCAGCAACAGGGCTATATTAGCAACAACCATTGAAGTTGTCGATCAATTAAATGACTATGTTTTGAACATTATTCCAGGTGATGAAAAAGAATATTTAAGCTCTGATTCGATTGACATGACAGATGTTTCTAATTGTGAGCCTTACCATACTGTTACACTAGAATTTTTACATTCATTGAAAACATCTGGATTACCTAATCATAGAATTATACTAAAAATAGGGACACCTATTATGTTGATTAGAAATCTGGATCAAGTTGAAGGGTTGTGCAATGGTACAAGAATTATTGTGTCTAGAATGGCTAATCATGTTATTAAAGCTCGAATAATTTCTGGTAAAAACATTGGCAGTTTGGTCTACATTCCACGAATGTCATTATCACCATCCGAATCTCCATGGCCATTCAAAATGATAAGGAGACAATTCCCACTTATAGTGTCATTTGCTATGACCATCAATAAATCTCAAGGCCAATCTCTTGAATGTGTTGGATTATATCTTCCCAATCCAGTTTTCAGTCATGGTCAGCTTTATGTTGCATTCTCAAGAGTAAAGAGTAAATGCGGATTGAAAATTCTCATTCACGACAAAGAAGGAAAACCACAAAATACAACTACCAATGTGGTTTTCAAAGAAGTGTTTCAAAATCTTTAGTATGTCCTCATCTATAATTGTTTTTATGAAATTGATGTTTGATTTTCACCTGTTGCAATGATATATTTTTTTCATGAATACAGAATGTGCCTTCTATTCTATTACTTAGCAGCAGCATCAGCTGGAATTGCAAGGTTAGTTTATACCAATTATGACGTTGTTGGACATGGAATGCAGCATTCCACTGCGACTCTTTATAGGACGACCAACATCAGAACATTATACCATGTCTAATTGTATGAAACAATCTGCAGAAAGTGGCTACTGCCATACATAATGTTTTGGTTCAACTCTAATATAGGATGGACTCATATTAAGTTTATGCCTTTTTTAGAACACCAGCATCACACGTAACAACTGAGATAGTGCAAATCAGGTTGTTTGTAGCTGTCTATACATTTTCTGTTCTGATGGAAGACCAGCTTAAAAATCAAAATCATTCATCATTTTTTCCTCTCAGCAGTTTAATCTATTACACTAATTGCTAGCCTTTTATCAATTGCTGTATGTTAAATATAAAATGATGCATCACTTTTCATCATGAATTGTCAGACTTTTTTATGACAGTCAAAGTTAGTAACTATATATAATTCTGACCACATTAAAATGTTTAATAATATTCTTGGTATCAGATGTTAAACCTTAAGCCTGCTAGCATTGCCTCAACCTTAACCCAATGTTGTTGGTTAATATATATTAAAAACCACATTTTTATCTCAGCTTTGCTAGCATGTTTAATTAATCAGATTTGGAATAAATTTGAGCCTTATTTTAAACAATTGCAAAAATTCAGCCTTATTATACCATTCATACTGGAATATTTTTACCACCTATTTTTCCATATCACTCTGTTTCATGAGAACCTATATTAAGTGCAATATATTAACAAACAGATACTTGTAGTTTGCATCACAGTCTTAATATAAATAACTATTTTTTTTAAAAGACAATGATTGATAAATCGTATTTGATTCAATTTGAAGGCTACATGAGTTGTTTTGCTCAAAGTTGTGTTGTCTTAACTAATTTATTGTGCCATTTTCCTATAAATCTTTCATGAAACATAAGGCTTAATATTTGTTAAGAAACACCAAATCCTTTGTTTTCTCCATCATATGTGTTGGGCCTTAAACTCTAACAATATGGATACAGCAAAACTTTTAACAAAACACCATACTGAATTGCTAGCCTTTCTTCCATACAATTTTCATTAGCATGATGAGGTTTAACAGATCAAAATTATTTTACAAATTTTGGGAAACAAATAGGATTTTTTGCAAACTTTATGGACTAAAAATATAACTAAACTTAACTGCTATTATTTAGTAACTTAAGTTGGTTTTTTTATTATTTATTCTTGTCCTTCATCTAATTAATGCTTAATTTATATCATGGTGTCTAATCTGTTAAAAAAGAAATGACTAAAATGCATATCGACAGTGGAGGCATGTACAGGCATAGGTGTGGCTCTAGACTATGGCAGAGAGAGAGAGAGCAATTGAAATTTAGATATTTTTGTACTTCACAACAGTTATGCAGTTGAAATCCAACTTCAGAAACATTTTGCACGTGCAAACCGTTTGTTGGGCCCTTTGTGGAAAGAAACTTAAAAGTCATATTTGTTGTCTTAATGGTTCAGTCATTTACAAAAAAGCAATAATATGAAGTCTATCTCTCTAGCCAAGACAATAAGTTTCTTCAACTATTCATTCACCACCCAAGGTCACAACGTTTCACTGCACTTCAGAACAGTTCACAAAAATGAAAAGACAAAATGCAAGTGTTAGTGAATAACAAGAGATACTCCATCTCAGGCGCACACCAGAAGACACAACGCGGCTCTGCAACCCATCCACCCAGAATCACGACAAACCAAACGACGTGAGATTCTGAAACCTAACAAGTTGCTTAATTTCTTACTATATTCAATTATGTTTTTTCTTGTACATTTACAATCAGAAATTCAGATTTCTTATGTTGTGGTGCACCTCAATTTTTTTGGTACCACATAGCATTTACATTTCCTTCTCTCTCATGTGTAATGCATCATGCTCACACCCATGATGTTATTTTTGCAGCATATTTTTTACTGTTTATTCATTCATAATGTTATTCATACTTGCTGTTCACAAATTCTTATTTCCTATGTTCTATGTTCAACTCAGCAAAAATGAATCAACATCAACTTCAACTCAACGAAATAGCTACAACAATGGCGCAGATTAATAGGAGACCTTATGAAAGTTTCAATACTGTACATGTTACAAACCAGGTTAATTGTAGAATCACACATGCAATTTTGTACCTGATAACTCATCTTATTATGCAGTACACATGCACTTTTTTAAATTGCTTATTTTCTCTTTGGTTTTTATGATACTTGTAGCCTTTTGGAGAGATTCCCAAAACCTTTGCAGTCAAATGGAAAGACCATTTGGATGAAACGTGGCATTTGATTGATGCTCATGCCAATCATCATACAGTGAAGTACAACAAGTCGCTGCAAAATCCTCGAATTACCACAGGCTGGGCAGCGATTAGAGAGCACTATCATCTGCAAGGTAATTGTCAAATAACATTGCTCCATTACGGATAATCTTTCTTCCTCATGACTGTCTACAAAAATGCTTCTGAGGAACATGCCTTTCCAAAATGGCACTCCCTGTACAAACAGAACCCTACCTCAGTTGTGTTCCGCGTATTGCTAAATGACTATAAGATATCTGCCAGTGCATTGGTAAGTTATAGAGTAAAACACTTATAGCATTTAAGTCCTTTTAAATTAATATCAACCTATGCATTTTTGACAACAAAAATTCTACATTCCAGGATGTCCCAAGCACAATGTATTACTTTCTGCAGAACACAGGTTTCACACACGTTATTTTTCAAGGAACGATGCCGTGCAAGATTGTGTATAACCATTGGAGAAAAAGTGCTAAAATTGGGTCCAGTTGGAAAGCCTTTGCAAAGGATAATGATCTTGAAGCTAACCATGAGTTTATAATGGAGTTCCCATACCCAACAAACAACATAGTCATATGGTTTATGTGTTGATTGCAAGTAGCCTTTTGTCCCATTGCCTTTACTCTACCTTGGTTGCTTCTTAGCAAAATTACATTTATATAAATATGTTGCCTTCCTTTGTTGACATTATTAGTTTTATGTTAAACTGTTGAACCATTAAAAATGTTGCATGGACGATTTTATCTTTATAAATTACCTTTATATTTGCAAATCTCTTTACCTTTATATTTGCAAATGTCTTTTCATTTTACGTTACACTTTTCAAATCCTATAATTGTATGCCTTTCAGAATGCTAAATCTATACTATTAAATGATATTGTTGTTGAGTGAACTGAACACAAGATGCACTTAAATTTGAATAAAAAACCATATTTTCACCTCAAATAACCATATAAGTATAAAGTTAATATCTTTATGACAAAATTATACTTTTATTCTTTGTTATAGGACAATTAAAATTAATTAATTTAAATTAATTTATCAATAATATCATAATGTAAATTAGTCTTAATTTCATTTGTAAATGATAGAAACAACATTTAGTAAACATCGGAAATATTATTCTCTACAAAATTAAATTACGCCGTGTAATTCTGAAACTCTTTATATTTATTTCAATTATTACGATAACCAGCAAGTAACGATTAGTTAATATGTTTATTAGAAAAATAATAGTTTCATTATTTGTTATAATACATATAAATATTAAAATTAATTTAAAAACATATAATTATATATATATATATATGATTGTAGTTGTTAAATAAAATGCAGTCAATATATAAAAGTAACACAAAATTAAATCAAATCAAATCAAAATATATACACCTTGGTACAAGCTGCACTCGAGACCAATATGTTATGTTTTTTTACATATTCTTTGTTGACAATTTTATATAGGAAAAATGACTGAAAATACTAAAATTCTTAAAGACCTTGCCTTACTGATGATGCAGTCTCATAGAAAACTTGAACACCTCCTTAATATTATGCATATTAAGGACAAGGTTAGCATTGGTTTATGTTTTCTACATTATAGATTTTCATTGTTGTGCTGCATCTACTATATTGCCACTAATATTGTAAAATTTCTAATGTAACCTTACGCTGAACTTCCAAAAAGCTTTATTTTAGAGTTTAAAAATCAATTGGCTGACTTATGGCATTTGATAGATTGCCATGGAAAATATCATTTTATCAAATACAACTGGTGCTTAGCCAACCCTTTAATTGTTGATGGATGGACAGCAATTAGACGACACTATGGTCTTCAAGGAGATCATCACATCAACTTAACCTTCTATGGCAATTCTCTATTTTTTATAATTGTTTTCAAAAGCAATTCTCTGCCACAATCATTTCCACAATGGCATTCTCTTTACAAATCAAACCCAAACGCCATTGTCTTTCACATTTTCTTGGCCACTCACCATCTCAATTCCAATGCCTTGGTAAGCTTTTTTTTAACTTACATACTACATAAATTTAATATTATAGTGATTTATATGCATATATCAAATTATAATATTCCATAATGTATTTTGCAACATCTACCTAGAGACATGTATGATTTCTTAATTAAGACAACATTCACAAATATTGTTTTTAATGAAACCAAGGCATGCAAAATTGTGTTCAACCATTCACGCAAATATATTAAAATCAGCTCTGGATGGAAATCATTTGCAAGAGACAACAATTTCAAACCACATATGGAGTTTGTAATTGAGTTTCCTGATCTCAGCAGCAACCATGTGTTCTGGTATATTTGTTAGGGACACCTTTTGTCTTAACTCTATCAAATGTAAACACTATGTTCAAAACCATGTTTTGTTCTTGTAATTATGACTTCATCTTATATTTTGAATAGTTTGTATTCTTACTATGCTTAGAGCACTTGACAATTATATTTTGTAAGAATTTGTATTCTGGACTTGTAAGAATGCATTTTCATGCTTGCTTTATTAGAGTAAGTTCTTATTAACTCACTATATCAAGTCGTCTACTATTAATCAATTCACCTTAAATCTTGATAGTAAAATTTGGTGTGATACATCAGTGCTTATTGATTCCATTCCTCAAACACTGCAATGAAACACTCTCCATTTCTTAGTGGAGTCCTTAATTTATTATTAGCTGATACATTTACCAATTTATCTTTTACATTTTATTTTTACATTTGCTTATATAATAATTCTTAATCATTAAACATTAAATTTTTTTTATACAAATCTAGCAAAGCAAGGCGGAGCGAAGCGGAGCCGTCCCGTGCGTATGCGTACAGGTACTGTAACTAGTTCTATGTTAAGGAAGGGTTTAAGATGATCGCTCAAAGTTAAAAATCCCCTTGGAGTAAGAGTTTGCATAACACACACATACACACACACACACACATGTGTGTGTGTGTGTATGTTTATAATAACCACGGAAAAAATTAAAATTTAATTTACTATATTCCGTCACAAAAAGTGTTAGCAACAAAATTAGCGAAGGATTTTGTGATGGATTTAGTGACGGATTTAGCGACAAATTTTACGACGAATTTTGCGACAGCTAGTTGCTGGCGCCGTTAGCATGAGATTGGACCAGAAGTTCTTCTCGAATTTCTAGCAGGATTAGTGCCGGATTTTGCGCAGTTAGCGCCAGAATGCACCTGGAGGCTTTTTTTCTCGAATATCTGACGTGGGTAGAGCCAAAGTGGCGCGATTAGTGCTAAGAACACGTCCAGACTCGAGAATTTGGAGCGAATAGCGTCAGAATTGTGCTATTAGTGTGGGAACACCGGCTTGGGGCCTATAAAAGGCCATTTTTACGAATTTTCTGGCCAAAAACGTTTCTTCTTCTTCCTCCTGCTAATTTTTGCCATTAATGAAGTAGGAAGCTTCATATCTACTCCATTCCTCATCTAAACACTTCCCACCCAACTAGAAAGTTGTTTAGAACTCCTCTATGAGCTAGATTCTAGCTTCAGTTCCTCGAGAGAACCATCAATGGGAGAGATCCATTTCTCTAGGGAACTTCTTAGAACTGAGATTTGGAAGGGAAAGAAGGCGATTCAAGGACGCTAAAGCTTGGAGAAGTGATTCTCCAGCCTTTCTCGAAAGTTTAGAGGTAAGAAACTCAAGTTTTACCGATTGATTTGTGAAATTGTTCTTGGGGTGAATAGTGACCCAATTGTCTTAGGGTTGGAATTAAGCTTGGATTCTTTAGAAAGTTATGCTTAGGAGGTTGTTCTGATGAATATTAAACTTCGAAACATGACTTTTGATGAAGTTTGGTTTTGACTCTGAGATATGTATGAGTAGGAAGAATGTTGGTTAAATGGAGGGTATTATGATATGTATGAGCCTAGGTGCTTTTACAAAATATGTTCAGGAGACCATATAAACGGTGAAAAAGTGTTGAAGTAACCATTTTGATGAGTTTGATAATCATTGAAATATGATCTAGTTAGAGCATGGAATTGGCTTATGCAGAGTCTTAGAGATACTCTAGTGCCTTGGTTAGGCCGAGATAGGTCCTGTTGAGGATCTGTAATCACCTGTTAGGTGGCTAACCCTTAAAAGCTTGAAATAAAGTAACAAAAGGGGTTGTTATAGAAAATGATAACTTTTCTTCTTAGCGGTTAAGAATTGTTATTGATTCTGGTATGCCTTTATGTAGGGCGTGATACAGAGGTTACTAGTGGGTGTGACCACGAGGCTGGGAGAGCCAGTGTAGCACTCAGAGCAGGTAAGCTCTTTGTGCTTGGGAGTATTTTCCATTGTCTGTGTTCCACCATACTCTAAGGGAGTAATGGTTAGTGTATATCATGATGCATGTGTATTGAAATTATGAGTTACTATTTTTTGAGAACATGTATGATGTACACTGTGTTATTGTTCTGTGTTTGTTGAGGTTCTCTGGCCAGTAGAATAGATTTATATGATTGAAAGTCCTGAGTGAATGAGTGCCCTTCAGTGGATGATCTTCTTTAGGTAGTGGTTGAAAGTCCTGAGTGAATGAGTGCCCTTCAGTGGATGATTTTCCTCAGGCAGTGTGTGAAAGTCCTGAGTGAATGAGTGTCCTTCAGTGGATAATCTTCCTCAGGCCAGATTATATATGTTTATGTGAGTCGTGATGGCTAGATGGTGTGATGAAAATTTTAATACCATATATCATGAAAGTGAACCAGGGGGAGGAAAGACCTCCAAGGACCCTGAGTTTACTAAGATTGTTATCTCACCCCTGTTGGGACTTATATTTTTGCAGGTGACGCTCAAGGAGCGGATGGTGGATCCCAAGGCAAAGGGGCCGCATAGGGATAGGTTTTGTTTGAACCCTAGGCATAGATTTTGAGAGCTTGTTAGCTCAATATTTTGATAATGCCTGATGTTTTGTATCTTGAGGGGATTATGCACAGTTTTGTATAGACATTGTACATATTGAGAATTCACCATATATAATGTTCAGTGGGTGTTTATATTGACGTGTGATGACGTCATTTTTGTTATCGCTTCCAAATTAATTATCTTTGTTAATTGCTGCATTAATGGCCATAAATAAATGTTAACGAATCGGATGCATACGGGGCGTTACAATGTTGATATGAATCTTTTGATGAAAGTGAAGTGGTCATATTGTAACAAAAAAAAAGGTAGAATTGTGACTTTGTCAACTTTTCCTAAAACTTTAACATTTCTAAACTTTTACTCAAGATTACCTTGGTGTTTACAAAGTCTTGCCAAAAAGGTTCAAGCACTTTGAGATTTTGACTTTCTAAGTCGTTAGTCACAACACTCATTATTAAATGTTTGATATAATTATGAGAACCTAATGCCAATGTGCATTTGCTCATGTTCAGAAGATAATTACATAGACAATGTGTCTCTTAGTTGTCATGAAAACATAGATTATGTATTGATGATTCAACACTAAGAAAGTTGTTGTGTTAGCTACAATACTTAGAATGTTCTTACTAAGAAAGACATTGTTCAAAATGTTTGTTCAAAAAGCTATTGTTCAGAATGTTGTTTCCAGCTTTTCATGCCCAAAACTATTTTCATGTTTTATGAAAGCTTTCATTCTTTGATGCATATAATTGAACTAGTATAAAGGAGATCTTGTTATCACCATGATTTAGTTCATATATGCTATTTTACAAACCAATTATGTTTGTTACGAAAATCTTTTTATGTATGTATTCTGATTAAAGTCATTTTGATGCTCAAAATGTTCTGATGCATATGCATTATATATGAAAACAAATAACATAATGTAAAGAGGAAGGGAAGAAAAGATTTAACATAAAGAATTTTGTATTGGTTCACCCCAACCTTGGACTAAGTCTAGTCTTCACCCAAACTGGTGAGACTTTTACTAACACAACCAACATGTTGGATTTTTACAATCGTCAACCATTTACTGGACTTCACAACATCTCTCTCACCACAACACCACACTCGATCTTGGCAAGGAGATAACCCATTTCAACCCCAACACCATGGGAGAGACAATCCAAGTATTATTCACCTCTTCAGGTGGGCTTAACCCACAAAATGATTCTTCTCATTCTTGGAAGCAAAAATTACTCAACCACAACACCTACTTAGTCATGGGAGGGATAATACAAGTATTTATTTCACCTCTTTAGGCTACCCAAGTATCATTTCAGTCTAGCCTCTTGAGGTTGCCATCTGAAAGATTTAAGCTACCTACAATCCGTGGGATCTCCCTATCACTTCTTTCACATTCAAATGTAGTCCACATGGTTAATTTAGGATACATACAGACAAGGAGAATGTGTTTGAGGGTTCTTACAAATTTACAACACTCATTGTGTCAATATTCTTTGAATCTATAAGTTGTATGCATTCCTGATACAACCATTATAAGCTTCATAACACATTTGTAGTGGAGAGAATGGGTGAATTTGGTTTCTGCATAATGTAGGTTGTCTCCTACCTTCTTTCTCATGTATTGCAACCGTCTTTTGTCATTTTATATGTCCCATATGTTAACCTAGTTGTTATCTAGCTGTTATGACAGTTGGGTGACTTCTTTTTGAAGTAGACAGACTACTTTTAACTTTACAATTGTCAGCTCTTTTCTGATCAGTCAATTCTAATGTTGTCATTCTGATGATCAGTTTCTGAGCAGCTTTATAATGGTTGCTCAAAAAAATATTCTGATGTATTTGAGGAGGGACCTACTCTGATGTAGGTTCCTTCTAATGAAGATAACATTATATGACAATGTAGATAACTCAGCTTCATCAATCCAAACACTTTGTCACAACAAAAATCATTTTTAAGTAGTGTACTTCAACAAAGGTAACATTTGAAGGTTGTTGTTGTTGTGTTAGTGTTATATCCTTGGTTTAGACTTCACAAAGTCTCTTTAGTCTTTATTCTGATGTTGTACAATAGATCTTCTCAAGGACATTCTCAACTTTCAACTTGTGCATCTTCAAATGTAGTTAACTTCACTTTCTAATATGCCCTCAATGTGTATGGTAGCATATGGAAATTGAGATAATTTCAACTTTAGTTTTCTGATGTGCCCTTTGTATGTGTGACAACATATGGAAGAACTGATGTTGTCTTTGATGTGTATTCTGAGCCATTCGAAACCATCCTGAACTTCATTCTGAAGTTTAGTTTTCATAGTCAAGTTCTTCATCATTTTGATGTAGACATCTTAGAATCTATCTTGTCTTGATTCATATTTTTCATCAAAGTATCATTCTAATGTTCTCATTCTCAGAGTCCTCAAGTGCACCATTTTGAAATTGACTCTGAAACAACTTCATTTTGATGTTATCTGCTAAATGTAGCCGTTGATAGATCTTCTGAGTAAGGGTTTCTTGATGTCTTTGCAACATGATGAGATTGAGATCTTCATAAGGAAGCATCGAATTCATAAACATATGGGCTTCTTTCAAATCTTCTGAAGCTTCTCACTTGAAAGCATAGAGTAGACATCCATTCTGAGTTTGTTCTAAACTCATTACAATACTTACTATGTTATGTTCTTTGTATATGTATCATTTATATATATATATATATATATATATATATGTTGGCTTGCATAGCTTTCCTGCATATGATGTTATAGTTTGAGATAGTTCTCTAATGTAGATGGAAAGCCACTAGATGTTCTTTTTATAAGAACACTGTGATGAGATGACAACACAAACTCGTATTCCAAACATTTTGTTGTGAGCTTGCTGTAGCATGTTATTCTTGCTACTATTTTTACTTATTTGACCATTTGTATTGGCAAAGTAGTTTTGATGTCTTCATTAAAGTTTTATAGAATTCTATCCTTGACATATAATCATTGGTTGCATGTCATTTGGACCACTAAAGCATAAACAATCTTCAAAGCATTGCATTTGTGTTATATTATGAGTACAAAATGGCATCTCTATCTTCATGATCAGTTTCTTCCAAAATCCAAGCCTTATTAGCCCAAAAATTCTTCATGAAAGATATAGATATTTATCTTAGATTTCCACATCCATTGATATCATCTCAAATTCACTTCTTTAGCTCAAGCGATCTTCAAATTACTATACATATATCAAGCTATCAAGGTAGACAAACGCCTGTAGCTTCAAGCTCAATTTTGTCCATGATCCAGGTTTGTATTAGACCACAGATTTTTCATGAAAGTTGAAGAGATTTCATCAAGCTTTCCATAGCCACCAAGAATAACTCAATTTTATTTTTGGAACTCTAGATACAATGCCCATAATGAACTTATTCTATGGATGAAATTCCATTTTGAGTGTGTTGCAACAATATTGTTCTTCATGTCAATGTTCATTGTGAAGATCTTCATGTCTGTAACTTTTTTCTTGTCCTTTAGTTATTAATTACTTCTCATGACTTGAATTTTTTCTCTTCATCTAGTGAGCATGTTGACTTCTTCATTGTAATACACAGTCAATGACACTTTAAGTCTTCTTTTGGCATTCCAAGCTTATGATCCTTTCTGAGTGACTCATGATAGCCATGATTTTACTTCAATTATTGTTTTTTTATAGAACTTGTCTTTTCTTAATACCCTTGAGCAAAATCATCAGTAAGCATAAACTCACAAGGCTTATGATTTGTGTTCAGAAGGTTAGTCATAATTAAAACATAAAGGGTTTTGGACTCAACAGAAAGTGCTTGGATTGTGTGATGAGACGAGAAATTGACTTTCATTGTGGTTTGATATTTATGGAAATTATATGAAAAATGTTTTAATCCTTAGGTTCCGTTTGTTGGTAGAGAAAGAAAGTGAAAAAGACAAGAAATGAACAGTAAAATGAAGTGAGACTTATACTTTTACACTCAACTTTAATTTAAAATTTTTTCCATTTCTTTCCACTTTATTGAATGATACCTTAACGTGTTTTGTTTTACATTGATTTGGTCATCTCTCAATTAACTATTTCATATACATAGGCCTTGCTTTGTTTAAATGAGTTTACCCTTGCATTTTGTGTTACTGTGATTATCATGTTGTTTAACACAAGACTAAATGGTGAAAGTGATTTTTAGGAGTATGTTGTTCACAGATTATGAAGTTCTTGCATTAGATAATTGTGACCCGAAGATGGGATCTTTCTTGGACTTAGGGCCGATCTTTGATTCTTGGTTGTCTTTCTTTTATTAGCTTAATAGTGACCTGTTTAGGAGGTTTATGTCTTACATTTTGGACCATTGATGTATTTATTTTCAAACATAGTACTCTTGGGCCTGTTTAGCATGATGATGTTTATGGGAATGTAGTGTCATAAGGTACAAAACTTATTTATTCCTGCAATGCATGATAACATGCCTTATGGTTTGTTATAATGATATTGACTTGATAGAAACATGAAAAATTTTCTACATTGTTTCACAATAACTTTATGTTAGAACTAGACAATCCATTAATTCCTTTTTGTTTTGATGAATAACAAAGATATAAATTTATGATTATTAATGCTTTACATGTAAGAATACATGACACATCATATGGAAGCATTATGGTAATAACGTCCTATACTTCAGCTCAACTTATGATTGTCATCCACTTACATTTTGTACCTGCTCTTAAAAAGCAATGTCCAACGTCCAATGTGCTGCTAATAAAACAAACGTTGAAAAATAGTGGATCATCCACTATGCTCTTATAACACATCCAAAAGGACACTTAAACACTTACATAAATATTTCAATTTTTTATAAGTATAGCCCAATTACGAGTGGATTCGTTCATACTACAATTTATTTACTTTACATTGTTCTTTATTACTTGATTTAAACTAACATTTGAATCTAGCATGATTGAGACAAATTTAGAAAGGATTTATTCAAGAACGATCCACTGCTAGAATCATGCAAAGCTTGCCTTATTTATAAAGATTTGCACCTCCAACTGTCAATGCGCCATAAAGACTAACAACGATCAAATATTGAATGTGCTAATCCCAGTGAAGATCTTCTCTTCCAAAAGCTACAAAAGAAAACTCATTTCAACGTTCAAGAACAAGGAGGGAAAAGACGAAAGATAAAAAACAGAAGAAAAGTGATCAAATTGAAAACTCAAAGAGAAAAGGATATTATTTCAAGAGAAACTCTAAGCTTAGAGATTTTATTCTTTGCCTAGAAAAGTTCAATTCTAAGATTAATATTTCCATTGTAAACTCACTCTGTGAGTGTTGGAATCTCTGATTCTATTTTCAAATATTTGTTTGAGAAAGCCAGGAGTGACTTAGTGATAAAATAATACTTGGGTGTCTTAAATTCATGGGGAGTTTAAGGGTTATGCTAGTAGTAGCCTAGAGAATACTTATAAGCCAGGAATGGTTAGTGGAAGCCTTTACTAGTTAGTAAAGGAGAATTGAACGTATCTCAGGTTGAATGAACCAATATAAAACTCAGTATTTCTACTACTCTCCTCCAACTTGTCATAGTATTCTTAAGGCATATTGTTGACACATCTTTACACATAAGTTTTCTTTTAACTACTATGTTTATAAATAATTGGACGAAAATTTATTACAGCTTGTGAAAAATCTACCTATCACCGGACGATAGTCCTTGTGAACTACTTTGTTTATAAATCACTTCCATTATGAAAAGTTCTAAAACTTTTATCTAATACACTATTTATCGTTACTTCTAGTGTGATTCATTGTATTTCACTTAAAATTAAAGGCATTTTTTCTTCCAATTTTTAGTTTTATTAGGGGTGGGTATACAAGTCCAAGTCTACGGACTGATCTGTTATGGTCGCGAACTTCACGGATAATGGCCAGTTTTTTTCTAAAACCTGCATAACTATAGGAAGTATTTGAGTCTGGACCATGAAACTTGATGACTTGATAGAATTAGTCCACAGGCTAGCCCACCTAAGCCACTTATTCTAAAAGACTGAAACCAAAGCACAACATAACACATGTTACACACTTACACTTTCAACCTAGTCGGCTAAACATAATTAGAAGAACACATCCTCAGACCCTTTCCTTTCATGTTTCCTCATGTCAATGTTGCCCCTCCCTAAACTTACCCTGGTCGTGGCGTTCCGCTACCATCCGACCACTGTCGTACCCTTGTCTCACTCGTGTTTCCTTGCCAAACACTGTCATGGTTCCTTATGGATGTAGTCACACATCATGGATAAACATCGTAATAAAATAGATCATGCCTATGGGTACAGAAATATCATATCATGACATTTTGTCCATAACTTGATAAACTATTATTTCCCTATTAATGAAAAGTAATAATTTCTTTATAACATTGTCTAGGATGCTATGACTACTCTAAACATTTAATCCATATAAGTTTTCATAATAAGTAAAATAAATGTCATGTTTACCAATGTAAATCATGTCCTTAATTTATGAATCTAACGTTATAAAACTTACTTCTGGGCCAAAGTCTTACTCAATTAGATTAATCACATAACTTTATGATAAAACTATTAAATTATTTTTCTTTTCTTAATTCATATGGGTAGATTAATAAATATAATTTGATATTTTATCCTAATTGATTATACAAATATAACAAAAGAACTTGTGGAATAAACATTATATATAGGTATAATCAAGCACAATATTATGTCTAATTTCTCCTGTGATCTTAAATGACTTGATATATAATTTCAATTAATTATGACCAATCAATAATTAACTAAAATTATAAGGATCACTAGATAAATGAAATTGTTTCTTTAGCAAATAGGCTCCTTTGATTTTAATACTTGTTCTTGATACATGTGAAAAGAGTGTGATGAATCCAAAATTTTAGAAATTAATTCTTAGCTAAAAAAACCACATTTTTCCTATAGAGTATCATGACTATCAATTTCTAAATGCCAATAAAACTTTATACAATATAATGATTGCGATAAAAAAAAATCTTAGTTATGAACAATTTCATAATATAAAATGCATAACATTAAAAATTGAACCCCTTCAATATTTCTAATATGCTTTCAAATAAAACTTTAAAGAATAATGGAAATCATCAAAATGAAAGATAAGTGCGGATCAAAATAACTTGTCTTTTTATATGTCCTGTTCTTTTTGTCTAATCTAGTATCATAATTTTAACAAATCAAATGGATAATATTATCAGTTGAGGTCTCTCTTAGCACATATTCCATTTTTTAAAGTTTTTGTCTTCCAAAATTTATTGTGATTTAGGTGATGGTATTTGTTAGGTGTTGGTAACCTTTAATTTATTTTTTACTCTTTGCATTCTATTTTTCAATGTTTTCAATTCTTTTTTTAAGAGCAATGTTTTCAATTCTAAGCATGCGAAATGTTATTATAATTTCATAGGAAATCTTAAAGACAAAGTCGTGTTAATGGTCGCCTATGATGATGTACAAGTCTCAATAATGTTCTGCTCTTCATATAATCCACAAGTTTTTTTAATCATTTGTATTCTACTATTGCATAAGAATCTTTAGGCTTTGTTTGGTAGTTAGGAGGAGAAGGGAAGGAAAGAGATTCACGGGAAAGGGATGGGAAGGAAAGGGAAAAAAATGAGGGAAGTTCTTTTCTCCTTGTTTGGGAGTTAAAAATATATTAAGAGATGGAAATGGAGAGTTAATAAGATGTTAAATGTGAAAATTATATAATTTAAATGTAAAAATATATTTTAATATATTTTTGAATTTATAGTTGCGGTAGGATAGTAATTTTATTACTTTTCCTTCAAAAAACTCTCAAATCGGGGGAACACCAATTTTAATGGTTTGAACGAATTCAGAGGAGTTTTAAAAATTCTCAAATTCTTTACCTCAAAAATTAAAACTCCCAAACAAGGAGATGTTATTACCCAAACCTTTCCCTTCCCTCCCTTCCCCTCTAAAATCCTTCTCCCAAACAAAGCCTTAGTGATCTAGTGATGGTCTGGTGCGTAAGGTATGTGGGCTAATATTAATAACCTTCAAAACACTTATAAATTTTTTAATAATAATTTCACTTATTTGTTTCTCATACTTTTTTTATTTTCATGCAAATTCAAAATGGCTTTGAAAATTGTTGTGACTGCAAAGATTTTTGGAAATTTCTTGACTAATAATCAAACAAACAATATCAAATTGCTTTTACTAGATGAATAAGGTAATGTTCAACATGGGAAATAGCTTTCTCTCGAAGTTTATGGTCAAGTAAAATTATACTTTGAGCCTTCCATACATGTGAATGTAGGTCAAATGGTAGTGCGCCTGCTTTGCATGCGGCAGGGGCACGGTTCGATCTTTGTCTCCCTCTATTTCTATTTTAACTTTCTTACTTTTTTTATATATAATTTTGTTTATTTATACATTTTTAAAATTGTATTTTTTTAATTAACCGTCTTCGTAACATTATGAGTGAATTTTTAAAATTATTAAAAGCAACTTTAACAAAAATATTTACTGCTGTATTAATCTTTTCTTTTTACATGACTTTCCTCAAGAAAACTATGCATTACAGTGGAAGCTTAATCAATATAAGATATTTTTTATTTTGTTGAATAATCAAATAAAGACACACACTCGAGAAAAGACAAAATACATTTCAAGCGTAGTCAAAATTAACTTTTCGTTGACTGCTATCAAATCCTTAATTAAATCAAATAAAATATTGCTTAATAATGTAATATTTTATAATTATTTCAATTTATTTGTGTGATACTACTAGTAATGAATGTCCGTTTATCACATCAGTATAACCCAAAAACTTAAAAAAAAAATTCCAAAAACTTAAAAACAAAACATCATGATCAAGCTATAAAACTATTTTAATCACAAAGATTATTAATTTTGATTTTTGATTAACCATATTATTGGGACAAAATATTTATCTTTTTACTAATAACTAATATCTACCAAAGAACTTAATTGGTGTAATATCCATTTTCAATTACTTATTTTTTATTCACAAAATTTGAAACAGAAATCTTATTTAAGACGATAAATTTAATTATAAATGACTTTTTAATACATACATGATTAACTATTAAACTCAAATCTAAAACGGAAAAACAAGAATAAAAACATTAAAAGAAGATTTTGCAAAATTAACATAAAAATATAAAATAAGACCGTACTAATCATTATTTTAAGAACATTAATTATTAATTAAAAGAATAAAAATAATACC
>PYAF01001184.1:545334-574744 GCA_007407185.1 Glycine tomentella
CCCTCGCTCTTCCCTTCCTGGTTTGCCAATTCTCCTTTTTCCGCTTTTATTTTCTGTTATTCTTTTCGGTTCGAGTTCACGATTGCATGCTTCGTCTTCTGTACCGCGTTGATCCGCTTCCAAGCACTTGGTTTCTTTGAATGTTGTTGTAATTTTGGGGTTTCGTGAAGTTCTGATGTGAAATTGAAGGGGGGGGGGGGTATTAATGATTCTGTTTCGGGCTTGAAGTTGTTGCTCAAGGAAGTTTTTTCCTGGTGAATTCTAGGGTTCATTAGGTTGCAATTTTTTTTTTTTGAAAAAAAAAATGTTTTTGGATTTTCCCTCGTTTCCCCTATGTTGTCTAGTTCTCTTAATGCTAATATTATTTGATTGTGTAAATCTGATGATTTTTTTTTTTTTTTTTTTTGCATAATTGTATGTAAGTATTGCATGAATAATGAACGATTCTTTTCCGGTGGAATTTATTTTGTTTCTCTGCTAAAGGCCTAACATTTGAGTAATTTTGGGCTTGATTCTTATGTGGTGTTGCTATGTTGGAGGCTTTTTTCCCCCCTTAAATACACTCGATTGATTCAAGTCTATTCTGTTTTCCTTATTGTGGGTGTTGGTTTTTCAAGGTGGCGACAATGTCGACTCCTGCTAGGAAGAGGCTGATGAGAGACTTCAAGAGGCTGCAACAAGACCCGCCTGCAGGGATCAGTGGTGCCCCCCAGGATAACAACATAATGCTGTGGAATGCTGTCATATTTGGGTGAGTTGAATTCAAATTCGATGCAGGTCCAATGTTGTTTTAATTTATAGTCAATTGGTCACTATTTTTTAATTTCTTATGTTGTTTAATTACTGATGGATAAGTGATTTTTGGTTTCTTACTATTTTGGATTGCAGTCCTGATGATACTCCATGGGATGGAGGTGAGTGGATTCCTTTACCGAAGATCTTAATAGAAAACAATTTTAAAATGTTTCTCAAGTGTCAGGTTCTTTTTCCATCTTGTGTGTCATATTTTGAGTTATTCAGGCACGTTCAAGTTGACTCTCCAGTTTACTGAGGATTATCCAAATAAACCACCAACTGTGCGATTTGTGTCTCGCATGTTTCATCCAAATAGTAAGTATTAGGTGGAAAATCTTTACGTTGGAGTATCAATAAATTTAGCTGTGTAGCTCTAATTCATTTTTTCGACTTTGTGTAGTTTATGCTGATGGAAGTATTTGTTTGGATATACTACAAAATCAGTGGAGTCCTATATATGATGTGGCTGCTATACTCACATCTATCCAGGTATCATCTAGTATTTCATTTGTATATTTTACAAATGAACTAAGCAAGCAGATATTTTGTACATCATTAAATCTATCACTAAAATTTTCATTTTCTTTCAGTCCAAAAAGTTATACTCTTCTCTACATCTTAATAGTCAGTTACCTCTGGATCTGTACAGTGTCACACTGTTCTGCTCTGCTCAAATTGAAATGAAATTTTGTAACTCGGCTTCTTAGTTATGCCTATTGGGCTTAGAGTTGACACATAGCAGTTAACATTGCCCTTTATTACGAAATGTGCCTTTGTGTGTGTTGACAATCTCTAGAGGTCCAAGAATGATTAGTTTTAAATACTAGGAGTCTAGGACAAATATTTGGAGAGATCCTTCACCATGACACATCTTCCACATGCTCTATTATGCTTATGGCACCATCAACATTTTTTCTCTTTTCTCATCTTGGTAATTTAATTGAGAGAATGGGATAATTATTTTGAGAATTCTGAGTTTAAAGTGTTAATCTAGGATTGTCATTGACACATATATGGAAATAGTTTCCCTATTTGCAGCCTAGGTCAAAAAATACTGGGGAAATCTCTTCGGGTATCTGCCTTAACAGTGAATTTTCCATCCCTATCTGCATCTATCTTTCATTTACTGCTTCATTTTGAAATCCTCTTGACAAAAGACTTTCAAAAGTCTTGGCAATTGAAAGGGAGTGACCTTTTTTCTTGTGTGTGCTTATTACATTCAGAATGACATGTTTATTAAGTATCCTACCTATTATATACCTCTAAGAAAATCCTATTCAATGTAGCTCAGAGGATTGTGAAAATTTTGATGATGGACCTTCTGTCGGAATAGGATATTCTAGGGGAAAACTGGAGGTGGCAATTGCATCATTTATTCAGTAACCATCCAATCAGTCCATGAATAAATCCAACCAATCCTCTCAATCATAATAAAACTTAATGGGATAGATCAACATTTATTTCTGGATGGTTAATAAACCATCCATCAATTTTAAAAAACAATGGGTTAAGAAACTGGATCAATGATGGTCATAGAAATAGAGGCCAATTGCAGGTTCTTCTGAAAACAGTGCTCATTATGAGAGTAATTTTGGTGACATTTTTTATTGACATGTAGATAAAATAAAATTTAATATATTCGTAGCAACTAGCAATTCTGTTTTTTAATACATTTTTAATAGATCACAAGTGGACAGATTTTGTATTTTACCCATCCAATTTATTTCAACTCATTTTATCCAAGCCATCTATTTTACACTTGTGATTTCTTGATAATTTGTCTTCTTATCTGAGATGGCTTTAGCATTTGACCCAACTATTTTTGAGCTTCTATCCCCGTCAAAATGTGTAGTTGGCCAAATACCTTTTTATAAAAGCTCTAAAAAATAAAAGATGTTTTGATGAATAAAAAAAAATGAAAGGTGGCTTCCACAGAAGTTAATTGGATGAGATTCTATTCCTCTAATTTGAAAACATGCTTCTCTTCCCTATCCAATCTCGTCTCCAAGTACCTGACATCCCAGTCCTACAGTGAGTTAGCAATGAGCAACACCATTCACATTTCACAACTCCCAATGGTGCTGACTTGTTGGGAATGTCAATTGCAAATTTTCAAACATTAATTCTAGTGTGTGATGATAATTTCTAATGGAGATGATTCTTGGAATTGTAAGAAATAATTAATAATTAATTGGTGTGTATCCATGAAGTCTTTAGAGGTTATTCACCACCATTATAAATAGAGGTCATTGAGATAAGGAGATTCATCCCAACCTAAAGAGGGGCCATGTACCCAAGCAGAAGAGATGTGAGTTCAACAGATGTGAGAGAGACTATTGTTTGTGAATGAGTGTCTATATTCATTGTAAATTTTGAGTGACTTGGGTTTGTAGGCTGAAATATTATCTGGGGAGGGTGTTTCAAGTTTGTTCAGAAAACTTGTATATTATTTGTGATGGTCAATATTTTGTTGGAGTTTTCGTGAACATAAAACATTAAAATATGTATCTTTCACTATTTCTATATGGTGCATTTGTGTGTTGTCTTTGGTACATATTGTGTGCGTTTTTTTTCCCCAACATGTCTGCAGTAATTCATTGTGTGGAGTGGCTGGGCTTGGCTCTAACAAGTGATGGACATGGGTCATCCATGGTTCTGGGCAGTTCAGAATGGGGGTTGGTTGGTCCTACTGGTCATCTTCAATGGCTCTGGTAGAACTAGTTTTAGGACTGAGCATGGTGGGTCTTGATTCACAGAACAGCGACCATGGGCTTGTGAGTTGTAAGGGATCTGCAAAGGTGGCTGGTTGAGGTCAAGGGGTTTGGGTGGGTGAGCAAGAAATTTCTTGAGGTTTGGTTATGAGGGTTTAAGCTATAATATAAAATTACCAAATAATTTCAGCCATGTTTCTTTTTTCCCCCTCCTTTCACCCTTCTTTTCTTTTATCTTATTTTTCTTTTCTTGTCTTATTTCTCGTTTTTCTTAGCTTTTTTTTTCAACTTCTTTATATTTATCATTGGATTCATCTACCACCGACCCCAATTAACTTGGGTTTAAGGTGCTCTTGATGTTAATGTTGAATTTCAGCCATGTTTCAAGGTATTACTCTTAAGTTTAAACTTTTTAAGTATAGCTTTGAAATAAAAAAGCCTCATCCAAGGCTACCTAAGTAATTTTTTGGAACGTCCCAAGTCATGTCTGAGATTGAGGCTTTTGTCTGGACATTTTGTACTTGATAGGATTAAATACGATTATACGAATGGTTTCTATTATGTTCTTTGAAAGTTATGAAACAAGTAGCTACTGCCGTTTGCACTCAGGTTGCTTAACAATGTAGGGCTAAGTTTTGCTTGGGTTTTTGGAGATTGGTTGATATATCTGCCCAATTCAAATATCTTCTTCTGTATATTGCAGAGGCTCTTGGTATCGGAAGGATATATAAGTTGCTTTGAATTTTTTTTTATTTTTTGCACAAGTGGATAGTGCATTTGACTGGAATGTGATTCCAGTAGTTTATGCTATGGTTTCTTCCTACACACTCTTTATGGTACCCTTTGTTTTCTTAGCTTCCACCTATTGATCTTAGAAGCAAACTCACCATCCCAGCAACATTGTGTATACACCATCTTAAGTCTACTATTTGTCATCAACACATTGCATTCGGAAGTCTGGCACTCTTATTTCCTGAAATAAAAAAAAAAAAAAAAAAAGTATATAGCATGTATCCTGCTATGTAGTAATCATCATGTTATAATTATTTCCTAAAAGGTAATTTTCCTCCTTTGCAGTCATTGCTTTGTGATCCCAACCCAAATTCTCCTGCAAACTCTGAAGCAGCTCGAATGTTTAGTGAGAACAAGCGTGAGTACAATCGAAGAGTGAGGGAAATCGTGGAGCAGAGTTGGACAGCCGACTAAGTTCATCCTTTGCAGGAAGCTTTGAAGGCATGAATTAGGTTGGAGTGGTGGAAAACCTATATATAAGAATGATTGTGCAAACTCATCAAATTTATATTCCCTGCTGATATGAATGATAGCACCATCTTATCTTTAATTTATTGTAGCTTTTGCATTGCAAATGTCAGTTAATGTAAAATAGAATTATGCGTGTCAATTACTTTGGATTGTTGTCAAACATTCAACATAAATGTTGTAGTTTGCTGAATTGGTTATGATCTCACAAAGGTTTTTGAAAATTAGCTTCAATTTGGTTTACATTGGATCATGAATGATTTACCCTTTCTATCCCTCTGCGACATTGTTTTCAGCCATCCTTGGTAATTGTGTACTTGTATGCTCCATATTGAGTTAATTATTATGCTAGTAAAAGTGGAATTTTATTTGGTGATTATAATTTGCTCTCATTATCAATTTATCATATGGATATGTGAAACTTGCGTGTGAATGTGATGGCCCTTTTCGGTGTCGATCCTGAATTTGTTTTTGATACCCTAATTTCTGACATTATTGTCAAGGATACAGAAGACAATCGGGGATGAGAAGTAAAACAAATTGATGAGGGTGAATGGCAGTCCTCTAGTCTTGGTCAATTCAGATCAAAGATAAAAACTAGTATAGTAGAGAAAGGGAGTGCAAGAATTTAGACGTAATTGAAATGTTTGTAGATGCTATCCAAGCCTACACAATTTTATTCTTTGAACAAAAATTAAGATACAAACGAAAGATAGCAAGACAAAAATATGCATTTAATTTTTAAATTTCAAAAATTTGTTTTTAAAAAAATATGAAAATACCAAAGTAAAGGATGACAAGATAAATATGCAATTAATTGAGTTTAATGGTTATGTATTGTTAGTGTAAAATTTTACACAACCAACAAAAAATTACTATTATAACTTTTAATATAATTGATTTTAAAATGTTGTAAAAGTCTAACAATTTTCATACGTGTTTGTAATTAGAGAACATGGTATCTGTTAAGGCATAACTTCTTAAATTTAAATATTTTTCTAGGATGATTCTTTTTCCAGGTAACATAAATATGTTGCGTGTTCAATGATTTTCCCCGTGTTGACAGTGTTACAGCATATATAAATGCCTAACCTAAGCATGGGCTTATGATCATTTAACATTACAAAGGATTAGAAAATAGATTCACATAAACTAATACAGAAGATAATACAGTTTTATGTCGAATTAAATCTTTTGCCTTCACAAATAGTATGGAATCATCTATAAACACAAACAATAACATTCAATACAGTATGGTTTGCTTAGCAATTGTATAGTAAAAGGACACAAATACAATATGCCACAAGTGACCAAGCAAAGAGAAATGCAGCCTATACAATATACCAAAGCACGCTCCCCACAGAACACCCTAGGCAAACTTCAAAGTTGGGGAATCATAAAATTTCAGAAATGCAAGCACATGAGATTGTTTACACCACTTCTGTCACGCTGTTTTCTTCAGTGGTCGGAGCTTCCTACAAGAGTAGCAAAATAATATAAGCCATATATTTTACTACTACATCAACTCATTAAAAACTAGACTTAATCTTAATAAAAGCCACTTACCATATTTTCTTTGTCTCCCTTTGGAGTGCTAACTGTGAGCAGAACAAAATCATGTAAGTGTTAGACTAACAGAACTAGAAATGTATCATAGATATTATAACACAAATATTGCAGTGCACAAATAATTCACTTGCCTTCTTTAACATCAGATTTCTTTCCCTGCCTCTTTACCATGCCCTTTTCCTTATTTGGTTCTTGCTTGCTTGGCTTCTCAGATTTTTTAACCAACCTATTATTCCTGTTGTCTAGAGCAGGCCTTGGAGTTGTGGTGTTTGTGCTGAGATTCCTTATCAACCTGGATACAGGATTACTCTTTTGACTTATCTCCTTCTTTGTTGACTCTGTTGAAGGTGTGAGTTGAGTAGAATCAGTGTTTAAGCACTTTGGTTTTAATTTTCTAGTTCCCATGGTAGAAGAAGAGCTATGCACATCATCATCGGAAGACCGAGTTCCCTCTTCTGGCACATGTGAAATAGTCTCAGACACCTGCTCCATGCTTTCTGAGATGTTATAGCTCTCAAACAATGCTTTCACAGTTTCTTCAAGGCCATCAAGCTGATGTCTGCCAACATATGATTTTAGCCCTTCTTGCATTGGCCCGAGAGGCTGTGGTTGATATTCAAAGAAAAATAAATCATTAGAAAAATTGGCTCAGTGAATGAGCAAACAAATAAGGGTGCTGCATTTGCACACAAGTGTGTTTGGAAATAAACAATAAGACAAATTACATTCATACTCCTTAAACTAAGTGATATTACCAAATATCCCTTCTTTTTTAAACCTAACATAGAGGCCTCTCAATTGATAATCAGGAGTTGTGTGTCGAGGGAAATTTTTAAATGGTCTGGAACCATGCAATCTCATCCAATCTCTACATGACACATAACTCCTTTTTCTAAATGGCTACATGACCCCAGACTATGTAATAATTTATCTGCAAAATGTAAATCTATTAATAGAAAGGGGATATTAATTGCTAAAGGTCTGTATGTCAGGCACAAAATGCTTAAATTCTGGGGTTATAGATGTAATTTGTCCTTAGAAAAATATGGCATGCCATATAGATGTGCATGTATATTTGTGTGTATTGATTATTTGATATTTGATTTATGAAGTACCTCACATCCTGCCTCCAAAGCTAGTTTGAAGAAGCCAAGTGAAATTGAGTGCTTGGCCGCGGATTCAGAGAGCTTGATCTGGTTTAGCCAATACGAAGCCGAAGTTAGGAGATTTAACTTGGTTCGTGAAGATGTCTTGGAAATGTCTGAAATTGGTGTTTTGCTTCTGCCTTGACCAAAAGCACTCCTCCCAGTCCTAGTCTCAGTGTTTGGGGTGATGTTGCCACCCAGCTTGGGTCTTGAAGTGGCTGGTGTTTTGGCAGGAATTGAGAGCCTTCTGGGTGGCTTGGCACTACCAGACTTGTCCTTGCCAGAAAAATCAAGAACACTCACACTTTTACTTACACTTGAAGCACCTACACTTCTCCCCCTGAAAAGAAAATGCTACTTTTTAAAAGATATACATACATCAAAAATTGAGCCACCCAATCAAAAATACTAAATTTTTTGCAAGAATAGTGATATTTGGATACCCAAAATTTACAAACATCTCATTAACACCTCTCATTTTTTTTATCTATCATTAATCCTATCAATCACTTATCCTCATCTTTTCCTATCTCTCAACTCTCAAGGTGTATAGTGAAGAGACTCTTTGGGTGTCCAAAATCTTTTTGTTTTGTAATATTACATATTACATATACTTTTTTACAAGATTTACAATTGACCAAAAACATAAGTTGTATATCTCGTATACATTTTTTAACAATTGTAACAATGACAGTTCTACAATTAAAAATAAAAACAGGAAATGATACACAAAACATCTTCCCCCAAATAAACAAACCCTACATTTTTTCCATTTAATTTCTATGCATTTCAGTCTATAATCGCTAAGCTGTCAACCAATTAGAAATTATAATAAGTATAACTTTTAAGGTAATTGTAATAAAAATTATCAAAATCATGTTACTCGGATATATAAGATTGATATAGTGGTAAAGGGAGAAGGGAAGAAGAAAGAAGTCGAGAATTTGAATTCTCTTGTTAACAAAAATCAACAATTATAACAACTAATATTTGTCGTTAAAAAAAATAAAATTACTATAATTTATGATATGACTATCCGATACAGACTAATTACGGTATTTTTAGTAACAGTGTATAAAACTAAACTAAAAAAACTACATTATTCGGGTTGCTTAATTACCTCTTGGTTTCAGAAGTAGGAATGGAGCAATTGGGAGTTTCTGACTTGTCTTCCTTCGACTTGTTGGCAGATCGGAGTGCGTACTTCTGAAGCTTGGGTCTGGCGGTGTTCCCTGAACCATAACCATAATAGAACAAAACCCATTTAAAACTGTTATTGTTTGTATATATACTATGATATCATATAGAAAAAAAAAAAAACAAAACAAAACGAAAATAGAAAGTTGGGTGTGAGAGTGAGAAACTGTATACCAGAGGCAGCAGCGGAGGGTTGTTGTTCCATGACGGGTTCTTCCATATCTTGATTGTTGAATTGAAAAGAACTCGAGAAGAGATGTGAAATGTGTGTGAAACCGAATGATTATGATGTTGTGTCGTTTGGATTTATATTACGACAAGGTTGTTGTGCTGTCTCGTTTTGCTTTGGGGCGGGAAAAACTCAAAATTTTGAGACGTTGATCTTCTTGACCACGCTGTCGTGGAAAAAAAAAAAAAAAACAGAGGCTATATTGATAAACGGATATGATATGACGGTGGATGATTTTGGTGCGTTTAAAATCGAATCAGAGAGCGATGAAAAATTGAGATTTTAGGGTTTTGTTTGGGCAAGGTGGTGGGGCTTGATGGACCCATTTTGCAAGCGCTGCAGGGTTCTACGTGAGAGGCTCCCTCGGTTTTTCGAAATTCAAATTTCAAAACAAAGCATGCGTTTGTCTCAAGCCGGCAAGAGAAAGCCGTTATTCTTTCTCTAGTCAAAAAACTGCTTTGCGGTTGGTGGGTAAGTTAAAACTGAAAATCGACCTTAAGAATCACAAATCCCTTGAAACCAAAATTCATTGTATTATCTTTGGGTATTTTTTTTCTTCTAAAATCATGCAGTTTGGGATTCAAAAATCGAATCAAACCCAACCAGTTAAGTATGTTTATTTTTTTATACACGGTTAACGCTTATGTGTCTTTTGTTGGGAAAAAAATTAAAATATTTTTTTTTTAAAAAAAATTATGAATTTGTAACTGATTGAAAACTATTTACGCAACTATAGCAACGAGTCCAACCAGACGCAACAGGTCACCCCCTCCCCAGGCGTGACTGGAGCTAAGTCACGTCCCAGCCAAGCGCGACTCACCTGGTTGTGACACGTGTCATTTTGAGGCGTAATGTATATAAACTTCGAACTATCATAATTTTTTTATATGAATGTTCAATTGAGACGTAGTTTGTGTCAAAACGTTCAAAATTGAGAGAGGAAGGCCTGGGCAAATTCCCAAACTTTGGTCAACTTTTTTTTTTCCAAAAAATGTCTCTAAGTGCCTCAAATTTAGGATTTAAGATTCAATCATCCAAAAATTTTCTTTTTGTCTACTTTTTTAATTATTTAATTAGTTAATTTAATGTTATTTTCTATTTTTTTTTAATTACTTCTCTTAATTTCGAGCGTTTTGACATAAAGTACGCCTCCATCAGATATTCCTATAAAAAATTATGACCGTTCGAAGTTTGTATATACAAAAATAGTTAGACTATTTGAAGTACGATATTCAAAAATAGCATTAGTACGGTTTTTTTCCCCAATGGGGGCATTTTTTTCTTTATTTACCAAATGGGGGCAGGGTAATCAACAAAAAAATTACCACGTGGCACAAATCTTTTTTTTTTTTTTGAAAAAAACATTTGTCGCTAAAATTTAATCGCTAATTTTGGTCTCTATTTCAGTCACTAAAAGTGTTAGTGACCGAAATAGCAACGAAATTAGCGACAAAATGAGTCACGCCCTGTGGAGCGTGACTTGACCCCTGTTGCGTTTGTTGGGGGCGCGACCGGTCGCATCCTGCTGGGGTGCGTCTCGTTGCAATAGATGCGTAATTAGTTTTAAAATTGCTATAAATGCGTAATTTTTTAAAAAAACAATATTTTAATTTTTTTGCCGTCTTTTGTTTGAGGCACTTTTTAATTTCTATTCTCTATTTGTTATTTCTATTCAATTGATCGAACTTTTGTTGTCTATTTATAGAGTTGAATTAGTTATTAATTTTGTTCAATTAATAACAATTTTTTTAATAGAATTTTAAAATCACCAAAAATTGATTTGGTTTGTCTCGAACTTTATAATTAATTAATTTAAGACGCATGTCATACTTCCGAACTTCTCCGAATATTTCTTCGAGGTCTGCCACATGTAGGGCTACGTTTTGAGATTTGACGACCCTGTCGTCTACGTAGACCTCGATGCTGCATCCGATCTGCTTTCTGAATACGCGGTCCATTAGTCGTTGATATGTAGCTCCTGCATTCTTGAGGCCAAAGGGCATGACTCTGTAGCAGTAGTTGGCATCTTCAGTAATGAAGGTCGTTTTTTCTTCATCCGGAGCATGCATTCTAATTTGATTATAACCAGAATATGCATCCAGGAAGCTTAAGATATGGAATTCGGACGCTCCATCGACCAGTCTGTCGATGTTGGGTAGTGGATATGCGTCCTTTGGACATGCCTTGTTGAGGTCGGTGAAATCTATGCACATGCGCCACTTTCCACTTGCTTTTTTGACCATGACAACGTTGGCGAGCCAGGTAAAGTACCTGACTTTTCTGATAAAGTTAGGTTTAAGCAGCTTGTCTACCTCTTCTTTTACAACCTTTCGTCTTTTTTCTCCCATATTTCACTTTTTATGTACTATCGGCTTGGCTTGTGGACATATGACCAGCTTGTGACAGATTGTATTAGGATCAATACCTGGCATGTCGGATGGCTTCCAAGAAAATAGGGATGCATTTTTGCAAATCACGTCCGCTATGTGCCTGTCCTCATGATTGGTGAGCTCTTTGCTAAGCTGCATGCACTGTTCGGGTTTGGGCCCGAGTTACAATTTGACTAGCTCTTTGATCAGTTTTGGTCCTTTGTCGATATTATCATCGCATGGATCCACGTCGAAGGCTTCATCATGGTGAGTTGTGTACACTGTCAATGTATAAGGGGCAGACTCTTTGTCTATATTCATTACCTAGGTTGTACCCCCCGAAGTGGTACGATGTCTGCCTAACTATCTGTTAGGAGGATATGGTACCACTTTAAGACTTTCGACATAACATTGTCTGGCTTGCTTCTGATCTGCCTTTACAGTGACAATTTCTCCTATTATAGTAGGAAATTTCATCTTCAAGTGGGTAGAGACGATATCCCCCAACTCGTTCAATGTTTTCTTGCTTATCAGGGCAAGGTAGGATGTATTGGCATCGACAATATGATACCTGATAGTAAAGCTCCTTGATAAAGAACCCTAACCAAAGGTGGTCATTAGGTTGACATAGCCCAGGATTTCTACCCTTTCTTTTGTGAAGCCGAGTAACGGATCTGGATAAGGCTGTATGGAGCTTGACGAGACCTCTAACTTCTGGAAAGTCTTCAGATATAGAACATCAGCGAAGCTACCTTAATCAATGAATACTTTTGTCACCTTGAAATTGGCGATTATGAGATACACAACCATAGGGTCGTCTTGGTTAACAGGATTGATTCCCTCAAATCTACATTGTGAACGTAATGGGAGGTAGACTTCGTAATGGAGGAACGTGGACACAGTTTATGTCTATATCTCTTATGGCGTGCAGGTGTCTCTTTCGAGATTGGCTGGATGATCCTCAATATGAGAAGCCACCTGCGATTGTGTGGATTACACCGTGAATATGTTGAGTGGGCTCCTCTTCTTGCTAACGAGGGGGTTGACGTTCGCGTTTAGGTTGCGGTTGTCTCTGCCTCCCTCAATCTTTTGCATCATCTCTTCTTCTATCGTTGTCTTTGTTTCTGGATCGGTCCCCTTATTGCCCCTCTTGTCTGTTTTCTCGTCGAAAATTATCAGATCTTTTTACAAACCGTGATAAGTGTCCAGCTTGGATAAGTTCTTCTATCTTATCTTTCAATGTCAAATAGTCATCTGTATGGTGGCCTGTTCCATGATGGTAGCGACAGTATCTGTTAGGATTTTTTCCTAGCTTCGTGGGAGCCGGGAAAGTCACTTGTACCTTCGTGTTGAAGGCTTCATCCATGATGGCGATCTGATTGACCATTAGGGGAGTATGTCTCTTAAACCTGGGTGCTCTTGAGAAAAGTTGAGGCCTGTGTAGCCTTCGCTTTTTGTCGACCCTGTGAGAGTCGAATCGGTTAGATGCCTCATGTTTCTCTCGCTTCTGTCAAACTTGTCATACTTCATTTTTGAACTTTGACATCTCTTCCATCTGAATGTAGCCCTTGGCTCTTTCCCGTATTTCGTCAATGCTAGAAAGAGGTGTCTTGCATAGACTATCTACGAATTTGTTGGGTCGAAGGGCCAGCATCATGGAATGCAGTGCTACCTCTGGATTAAGGTTTCAAATCTAGACAGTTAATTGTCCAAACCGTTCCATGAATCTGTGGAGAAGTTCATCGGCTACTTGGCGCAATGTCGCTAGTGCGACAGATGTTAGCCGGTGAGTTCGGTTGGTTGCGTATTGCGCACTGAATTTTTCTAGCAGGGTGTCGAAGCTGTCGATGGACCTTTCAGGGAGGCTACCATACCATGTTAGGGCTGCCCCCTTTAGAGAGGTAGGGAACACCCGACATAATATGGCATCATTATTTGTATAGAGATTTGATTGTGATAGGAAGGCATCCAAATGTTCGTCGGGGTCGGTGGTGCCATCATACCTCTCTAAATGTAGATGTTTCCAACCGAACGGAACATCGACTTCTCTGATTTGGTCAACAAGAGGGTTGCGTCGCGTATTATGCCTCTCTGGTTGGTAGCCTTGTGTCAAACTGCGAATACCTGGAGGATCGACAGTTTGTCGAGGCTGCGGGGGTTGTTGAGGATGCGATTCGCCTTGCGTTTGTTCGTCTCTGGTGCTGGAAGTGCGTTCGTCCTCCCGAGGATGTCTTGCTCGGGCTTCCTGGTGATCCAATCAGCTTTCAACCGTTGGATCTCTTCTTGGTATTTGCATTCCATCTCCGTCATGCGGTTCTAGAGTTGCAACATGGTGTCGGCATTCATCATGGTAGTTTGTGGGGGTTAGATGCATCGACAGGGGTGTCGCGCCTAACGTTGAAGCGTGTACTGACCATAGACGTATGCTGATGATTTTTCTGGGATGCAAGGCCGTAAGGTAAGTTTTACCTGGGCCCCACGATGGGCGCCAAATGTTCTTACCAAAATCTGGAAATTCCACGTGTGGGCTTGAATGGCCTTAGTGGATCCCAAATTCTGTAATGCCGGGAAGTGAGTAGGCTTTGATTAGAGGAGAGACCTGCAAAACAAAGGAAAAACACTTCGACGCTCAAGTAAGTACATCAATTGTTAAAGAATAACTGAGTGTGAGAACCTAGTATATGATGTAGAGAATAAGTAAGAATATGAGTATTCGTGTAGGTACTCAAGTGTGGAATTCCGTGTGTTTAAAGAGAACCTGTGAGGCTATATTTATAGCATGGAGTATGAGCCTTGGGCCGTTGCTTATAGATAATCTGTTGATAAGATAATAACAAATAATAGCAGGCAATTATGTAATTCAAAATATGAGATAATGTGTACCTTATTGATATATTGTTACTTGTAGATAAGTAACAATTAGTAGATAACTTGTTAGGATATTATATGATAAGATGGTTGCAATTATTTGAATATCCTGGCATATTAGATATGTTGTTAATAAGGAGATAATATTGTTGGTGTCAATGCTCCTATAGAAGGTCGACGTCCGTGCTCCTGTAGTGATGTTGGTAGGGAACCCGAACACGTGTGTCCAGGTTGACACTTAGAGGCTAAATTGACACCTATTAATGTAGCAATGCTGACGTGGAGGGTGTCCACGTGTACTGTGACATTTATAAGATGACCACATGTCATTTTACTATTTTGGACTGTACATAAGCCCCCCAGCCTCTGAGCCAATTTATAGGCGAAAGAGGGCGAAAGAGCATAGAAGCGGGATGTCAAGTGTCATAGTAATATAATGAGTATTGTCAGCCCCGAGTGTGGACAGGATGTGTCAAGGTTGACAACTTCATAGGTCGACCAAAACTTTAATTTTTAGTTTGGATTTATGAACCTGAATCTGGACAGGGTTGTCCAGATTGTGAGTGTTGGACTTCCCAATGTAGACTTTTTGACTTTATTGGATAAGTCTGAACTTAGCAGGTAGATAAGGCATCGACGATGATCAATTTTCTGCCAATCTGTGACCGTTTGATGTGATCTTTGGAAACGGGGTTTGTGCCCTCATAAATGTTGGCAGTCGTGTGCCGCCCATGCCCTTTACCTATGCACACGTGTCATTTGAGGAGTTGCCACTTTTTTGGAGATCGTGCGATAGTGGGTGAGTGCGGTCAATCACGACGCGGGCTTCTAGGGGACGTTTCGGAATCCCACCTGTAACTGTCGAGCTTCCTTCCCCTTTAAGTAGCTGGGATTCTCGCCATTTCCGTTTCACCTATGTCCTTGCTCTCTTGAATCTTCTTCTTCATTCTTCTTCTCGAGCTTAAACTTTTTCTTTTGAAAATGTCTGAGTCACCCATTTCTGATTCCGCTCTGGGTATAGGGGTAGCGATTTCGGAGGCTCTGTTGAGCAGCGCGTAATGCATGATGTAATCTCCATCGGTGACTCCTCCAAGGAGGACACCCACGAAGGTGCTTCTGAGGGGTCCTTTTCTTCTAGGAGGAGGACCCGTTCTCACCAAGCTGGCGAAGGGACTTCTCGTCCTCGTCGACAGGTAAAAGCGGATGAATTTCTTCCTTTTATTATCATCCTTGCTTCTTTTACAAGGAGGATGAGGCGAAACAGCCCTAAAGGTGCTAGAGCTTCCTTTCGTGTGCGTCACGATCCCTATGTTAGGTCGTCACCAGCATCATTATGTGGAGATCATCTCATCACAGTTGGGTGCAGATCATCTAACCAGAGCTGGGTGGAGATCGTCTCACCAGAGCCGCGTGAAGATCGTCTCACCAGAGGCGCCAAGGCATAGGAGTAGATTAGCGACTTGAACGGTTTGTGTGCCAGGAACGATGATGATCGGACATTCTCAAGATAGAGTATTTGCCGAAGGGGAAGATGACGAGACCAAAGTGTAGGCTGCAATCTTTTATGTTTCTTGCTTTGTTTTTGCTTTTTAGCCGTGAAGGCATTGTAAAGCTTTTAACAAATTAATGAAACTATTCCTTTTGCTTTGACTCTTCCGTGTCTTCTTTTGTTTGTATGATATCTTCTGATTGTGTTTGCTTGTGATGGTAACCCGTAATCCACTTGACTTACGTTGTTTGTAAAGATTGAGGCCTAGTGATTGAAAGTATCCCTATTTGCTTATTGAGACTTGAGAGCCAATGAGTTGCCAAGAGTATAACTTGGTTCTGTAGTGTCAAGCGTGATTCTAGAATTGTTGTCGACTTCTTGCGTTCGCAAATGACTAAGTTTGTAGTCTTGCTTGTCGAGGTTCCTGCTTCCAGTATGTGCTAATAGTGTATCTTAGGCTTTGGAAATGTCGAGGATTGACCATGGACTTCAAGATTGTTTCTTGAATTTGCATTTGTCGAGGCTAGACTTTTTGTCGAGGTTCCCACCATATGTACCAAGTGTTGCTGATATGTCGAGGGTGGTCCTTAGACAATTATTCCTGCAAAATAGAATTATTCCTACAAAACATAATTGTCCTATGGTACTGTATGTCGAGGTTCCATAGGAGTTAGAGTATCCATAATTTTTTTTGGGTTTATCATGCCAAGATGACCTTGGACATTTATATAACAAAGATGTTTCTTTGTGGCTCATATTCATGCATCAATAGAATTTGTGAGCGCTGAAATCATCAAAGTAAAGCATTTAGTACCTCATGTTTCTTTGGTAGATAAGTTGGTGAAAACAAGGTTGACCGTAGATGATCTCAAGTTTTGAGAGTTATGGGTTATCAAGAGTTGTTGATAAGTATGTGGGTCAATGTTAATTCTTGTCAACATCTACTGACTGCCATGGTTCTCCATATTAGGATTCCATAGTGTGTATTGATACCAAGAGAATTTTCTTGGATTTTAAGAGACCTAGGGTGGACCCTGATCTTTGTGCCAAGTATATATCTTGGTCTTTATGTTCCTGAGAACTTTTATTCCTGCAACGACGTAGTAGCAACAATAACATATGCTGAGGGTAGACATAGTTGTACCTCATGTTTTGTCGGTTTTGGTACCAGTCGAATTGTCCATGCTGGTTTTTGTAGAGATTTACCTAGATGTGGTCTTGGTTGATTGTTCGAAGAGCTGATCATGGGTTCTCTGTGTCGTTGTAGATGTACCAATGAAGCGTCGTCCTGAATTTTTAGAAGTCACCCAGAGCTTTAGGGTTTATAAACCTTGATGGTCTACCTTAGCTTGAGTTTATGAACATGTGAAGGTTGACCAGAGCTTGGGTTTATGAACCTTGACGGTTTACCAAAGCTTGAGTTTATGAACCTTTTACTGTTGGTCTTCAGCAAGGTTTACCCCACAACGGGAATTTATTTTAACTTTTAATTTAAAAAGTTATTTTTTTTGTCCTGTCAAGTAAAAAGTTATTTTTTTTGAATTCCGTGGAAATCTTCATGGTTCTTGGGGAAGAATCGGATCTCCACGTGGAGATCTGCATTACCTCTTTAGTGATGGATATGAAAAAATAGAGATCTTCAACTGAAGATTCCTCCCTAAGATTCCCCACTAATATTGTTCTAATAAAACAAATTATTACTCACATAACATTTTATACAAAACATAAAACACGGGAAAGGCAACTAATCATACACTAAATAAACACTTTCAAAAGGTGGCCCACCTTTCACCAAGCGTAGATTCTTGATTTTAAACAATAGATTGACCTTATAACTCTTTCCTTTCTATAATTTTACATCATTCATTTGCTTTTTGCTCTGTATCATAAAATAATATTGAACTTCAATTTTCAGTTTTTCACAATCCACCCCTTTAGGATGAATAACTTTAAAAATCAAAGTTATATCTCCAAATTTTCGTAATTTCACCTCTTTGCATTAACGTAAAGTGTAAACATCCGACAAATATAAAGCATAAAACAATTTGTGGGTATCACTTATAACTGGTGCAATTCTTCCACTCCAAAATATACAACTCGAAGCTTAAAAAAATGTTACTCAAAATTTTTCATGTGAGAGGTGAAAAAAAGGAAGAATGTTGTTGACCACTTGGACAGTATTAATTAAAACCTTTCTTTTCTTGCTTTGGCCATTCTTTCATTGTGCTCACCTAAAAAAGATCCGTGAATGATTTTTATTTCCCAAGAAAATGGTTTTGTTAACCCCATCCTGCATTTCATATATACAACAATAATATCAAAAGGCAAATTAAAGAAAGACCAATTTATGACATAAAATTAAACAAAAATCTGATATTTTGATTCTACATTAAAATTACAAAAAAAAGTATAAAAAGTAAGCATCACAAAACTAAGAAATAAAATTACAGAGAAAATGGGTTGAAATAAAAATAACTTGATTGAAAGAGAATCTTCTAAATAATCTAGAGAGTTCAAATCCCTTAACTTAATCTGAATCTCTACATCTTCATCATTTAATACTAAGTGATGGTTATTAGTATATGCAACACAATCTAAAATGTTTTATAAAAACATGAAGCATTGCACAACCTGAGACATTAAAAAAAATATAAATGAAGAAAAATGGAAGTTAATTAAAAGTGAGAGAGATGAGATTGAGTAGAAATAGTAAAGGAGTCAAAATCAACCACCACTTTCTGATAGTGTTTTACATCAAAGTAGCAAAGCTTCTGTGCGTGTCATTTAAAATCAAATAAAAAAATACAAAACATATAAAAAGTCAAGTTAAATTTTCTGATTTATAATTATATGACCTAGAAGCATATGGTTAAGGACCCGTTTAGTTTGAGAAAACAAGATGAAAAAAGCTACGTTGCCTTTTTTTCTTCCTATTTTCTATATCTTTTGAAATTTTGTATTAAATTTTGGTTAAATTATAATTTTCCAGATAGGGCAGTAAAAAAGGCTTAAATTATAAAAGAAAAGCATTAGTTGAAAGTAAGAATAATAAAAGAGACTGAAAACAAAAATCAAAGGAGATCTTGAAGGAATACCTTTGAAAATAAGCATAAGCATTAAGGAAGCAGTAGAACCATGAAGAAGTACAACATGTTACATGTTAATCACCCAATTACCACTTAGGCTTATAATCACCCATTTTAACCTCATCATACATCAACATTTTGATACCTAGAGATAGAACAACACACATAACATGCACGTAAAAGAATAATTTTTTAATAATAAATTTTAACATTTTCTCCAAAGAGAGAGAGACATTTTAAAAAATAGAGTTTATGCTAATGAGAAACAAATCAAGAAAAAAAAAAACAAAGAATTATTAGAACACTTAAACACAAAAAACTTAGCATTAGGCAGTGAATATTTTTCCAACGTAAATTGATAAAAAAAAAAAGAAAAAGTTTCATACAATAACTAAGTAGAAGTGAATAACAAATTGAACGTTCTAAAATCACATTGATTAACATAAAAAAATTGGAGTTTTAAAATCAAAATCTATTTTAAAATTAACAATATCTAAAATCAAAATGAGTTTTAAAATTAAAAAATATTCAATTTTAAAACTTGTATTTGGTAGATTTAAAATCGAAGTATTTTTTGACAAATCAAATTATTAATTAACACGGTTGTGGGAAAGTTATGTGAAGACAATTACTAGTATCATATCAATGTATTTGGAATATCTTTGTAAAGTGTCAAAATCATTTAATTCGACCATGAATATTAGAAGTCTATAAATAAAACTGTGGCTGCCAATTTCGAGAGGTTGAAACACAATCACTTAATTTCTCAAAACACCAGCATGCCTACCATCAAAATTGGCTAAATGTTCAAAAGTATATGTATTTTCAATTATCTTTTTTATGAATTCATGTATGTTTATTTTACTGCACATTTCTAAATCCTTAACTTTTTTCAATCTCCATCTCTTCTCAAAACTTCATTGTTTTCAATCCCTATTTCTTATTATTATCAAACTTATTTGAAAACTATTCATTAAATTGAAAACCTTTTATCAAAGTTATTCTATTATCTTATGAATTACAACATTATTATAATTCAAATGGATATATTTATCAAAATTATAATTGTGATTGATTTGCATAAAATATTAGACAATTTTATATTGTTGAAAACTATGAACTTACTTGTTTAACAAAAAAGAACTCATAATCAAAAATGGATTTTATGTCTAATCTTTAAACATTTATTTGTTAATAGAATCATTTAGTGAAAATTCTATTACTATTTTGAAAATATTTTCCTTTTGAGGAATAGATAAAATTTTCATAATTAACAAATTGGCATGCCCAGTGGGAGTAGTTTGCCAAAAAAAATCGATCTTAAGAACAAGTCTCAATGAAAATTATATGTTGTTAAGAAATGATAGAATGACAAACAATAGTAAAAAAAAAAACTTTTAGTAATAACAACAATGATAATAATAATGTTGCAAACACTTCCACCAACACTACTACACAACGTGCCTTTTACGACACAAGTACAACAACGGTTGTACGTAAAACATCGTAATATTATACACGATGGCAATTTTGATAATATAGCGAACATTCGAAGGACTTGAAATGTAAAAACGATGTCGGTTTCTAAGTAAACCGTCTTTGATAGAAAATGTCAATTTTTAAAGCCTCGTGCCCTAGCTAGCTCTTGCCTCTCTCGCTCTGTTCGACTTCGAGTTCCCGTTCGTGAGGGGGAAGAAGCGAGGCATGGGAGCAAAAAGAAGGACGTGCAGTTCTATGAGTGGTTCTCCTTTGACGGCACCCAATACACCATAAACGACGTCGTATGCCTCCAGAGCAGGATAGGCGGCGACAAGCCCCACATCGGGAGGTTGATCAAGATCTAGGAGACCCGAGACAAGTCCAGGAAGGTGAAGGTGCAGTGGTTCTTCCGCCCCACCGAGATCCGCAAGTACTTGGTTGGTATCAAGTGAAGGCAAACGAGTTGTTCCTTGCGTGCGGTGGCGACGGCACCAAGGGCTTCGCTTATGTCAATCCTTTGGTATGTTTTGGATTCTTAATCTCTACTCTGTCGTTTTGAGTGTTTGCTTCCAATACTTTGGTAAGTTTCAGATTTTGAACTTGTTTTCTTCCAATAAATAAACTTCCATTCTTCTTCTGGAACTTGTGTTTTCGCGTGCAGCAGGTTAGCTTTCAATTTTAAGCCTAAAACCTTGTCTTTTGACTTTTTGGTCAATAATGCATTATTTTTTCTCATATTCTAATAAGTAATATAAACAGAAAGCTTTTATTGCTTTGGTAGCATCATGTGTTTTTTTTTCTGAAATAATTTACTTTTAATGAGGTGGACATACCCAGTGAAATATGCTTGTTAACATAAGCTTGTTCAGTATATTGACATTAGTGAAGGATCTGAGAAGGAAATTAAGGAATTAAGGGTTACCAGTTTAATATTAGTATGCATGGAAATTCAATTGAATTTTTTAATTTACAAAAGATTTTCTTTTTCAAAATAAAAAATAATAATGTCAGTTGTTTGTGTAAATTTTGTGACTTTCAGTGTCATGATTAGGATAAGCATCTAATGTCATAGAAAAGGAAATGAATCTTGGACTTTTCTTTGAAATGAATGAGAAGAAAAGAAAAATTATACTTCATTCTTGATGGTTTATGCAAAAACATACCTAAGCTTTGATTTATTTTGTCCAAATCTGGTCTGTTTCTGTACATTAATGGTTTCGTATGCCAAGTGAATTTATGATTTCCTCTTTTAATGAGGTTCAAAATAACCTTCAATATACATGTCTGTTGATTTAAATTCAAGACTGAAATATTAAGAAGGGTTCTGTTTTATTAATGCTAGCTACCAGGTTCATATTCATTGCATAATTATTTGCCTAGGCCAATAATGATTATATGCATTATCTAACAACCTTTTAGAAAACTCAATACAATTCAGCCTCAATCTGCACTAGTTTGTTTGTGCTTAGAAATATGCGGGCCCAATTTGTAGTTTAAAATCTAGCAAATATAGTGTTTGTTTTGTATATTTGGGTTTGAAAATGGTACCTTTGACTCCTAGCAAAGGCAGGCTATAGGGAAATGGAAATGAATGTGTTGCTTTAACAAGTTACATGTGAAACATTTCAGAAGTTGTGCTAAGTATGATATGCAAGTATCAACCTGTAAGCTAATGGAGAGTGGGATGGAAGACTGATTAGTGCGTTATAGTTTTGTTATTTAGGCCACCATGTAACTCAAATACATCACAACAAACTTATTGGGGCTATTTTTCTAATGTAGGTGTTGTTTGGTACCTTACTTTTTGTTTACATTACTTATTTGGTTCCTTATTCTGGCCATTCAACAATGCAAGCTGAGCAACCTGACCATAGTGAATATGAGCCTCTTTGTGGAGATAATCAAGTTTGCCCTGAGAGGAATGCCAATTTATTCTCTAGTGAGTATGATTAATAATTCAGAGCTTTACGAGGTAATTTATACTGCTGTATAGTTTAATTTATATACTTCCTTGTAATAAAAGATTGAATCTTTTGAGTGAATTGCGTTTTCTTTCACTCTGGATGCTTAACAGGTGGATGATTCTACATACAATGATGATGGAAGATTAGTTGATTTGCCTGATGGCCTTATCCATTTGACGGTGAACCTAGTAGAACTTTTGGTGGATATATGTGACCAGTTAGGATCTGCCATATTTATGCAAAAGGTGATTTTGGAAAGTTTGATTTATTTTCTTTGTTTTTTGACTTGGTTTCCTGGGCTTGGTTTTATGTCTTACACCTTTTATTTGGTATCCAATAGCTGATTGTTGATAATCACGAATTATGAATCTGTTTGATCATGTTAGGTTATTATGAATAGATACTAATTGTTAATGGTTCAGAGAAAGTTTAGAGAGAAGATGAATTATTCTGAGAAACAGAAAAAATGATTTCATTCCAAAGTCTATTAGTCAGTAGTTTGGTATTTATACATTGAGGTTAGTGACAACAGGTCTAGCTAACCCAAGGCTTAAGACAGTTGTCAAACTGACTGGCTTACTTAGACTGGGTAATACCCAAGAGATTACAGGCAATGATAACAATTCAACACAACTAACTGAGTATGATAAGTATTAAAAAAACTAACTGAGCAGGATAAACAAATTTGACTTGAATTATTCATTTAAGTTCTTCAATGGGAAATAGTTTGATACCCAGTTTCAGCCTATATTCTAGTTAATGTATATCAAACAACTATTGATCATTATCATTAGTGCATCGTGCCAATTTATTTGGTCATCAATGTATCAATTCTCAATTTGAATATCGTTGTATTTACAACTCTTCATTAGTGGGTGGGCATCTCATAATCTATCATTCCCTCAAAAAGAAGTGGAAAGCAAGCTTTTTGCTCTTAATGTTGTCAGTAACACTTGCTGCTTTCATTTTGGATTCTTTATTGGCCTGTTAACTTTTGATTGATTGGAGTTTCTATTACCTCTCTCTATAGTATTGCATGTTTGTTGTTGGCTTTTAATGTGGATTTTTTTCTCTCTTTTGGGGGGGAGGAGTTTCCAATTTCCATCATCGAATGGAATTGGATCTTCTTTTATTATCTCAGATCAACTCATTCTTGCTAGGTTTTGATTGCTTTGAGTGGTTTTCTGATTCCATTTGGGAAAAAAGTTGACTTTTCATGGTTCAATCCCTCAGTTGTTGTTGATGAGTTTGAGGAAATCTAGATTCCTGTGATTGTTTGAAATTAATTTGAGAAGTTTGTTTTTGGGGACTACCACCCTTTTGGCTTTAAGACTACTTGTTTATGAGATTGTGAATAAAGTGATCTTGTAAGGTGTTTCTATTTAAAGTGTTTCTTTCTTTTACGTTTACCAGTTATGATGTACCCTACACCATGACAAATACACAATGTGACTCATGTCTATTATATGCTACTGTGTCTCTTATATGCCTTTAATTGCCAGGGCTTTTTAGTTTTCCTGACTGCTACCGTGTCTCTTATATGTCTTCGGCAATTTGAGAGTTATGAGCTTTGCATGCCCCTCTGTGCTTCAAATTGGATGGTTTGTCATGTTAAACTTTGATGAGTACGTTCACCTGAGCATTCAAGACTAGTTATTAAGACTAGGGACATCCTTCAATGTGACTCATCAGACACTACATCCTTATCATCTGCCACCTCTAGAGCTTGGACCATGGACCATCCTAATTTGCTAAAATGAGAAATAGTTGTGGTAGTATCAAGATAAATATGAAGTGTTTTTAATATTGAAAAAAGAAGTATATTTTGTTCTCTGTAATACCAATTTTAATTTTTGTTTTTTTTTTTTTTGGGTAAATGTAATTCCCTTATTCCCATGAGATTATAATTACTAATGTACTTGTGGTTGTAACTTGTGAGTAATTAACCATTTCAGCGTGATCTTTCTGTTTTTCAAATGCCTTGATCGGGAATTGGTTGAGGATTGACTTTGACATAATTGGTTGTTTGTCTGGGGAGTGCTTTTAAGGTAATACTACTTTCTAGAAAACAATGGAAGCATCACCTCTTTGATTGGGTGCTTGATAAGTTGATTTTTAAAAGTTCTAATTGTGCTTCTTTTGTTTATGCTTTGCTAAGTTTTTTTTTTTCTTTATTTTTTTACTGCAACTTGGGCGGGAGAGGCTTTCAGCTCTTTGTCCGATGCCGAAGTTTGCTGACTTGGATTCATTGGGTACTAAATTAAAGATAAAATCTGCATTTACTGTAGATCATATGAAAGGATTTGTGTACATTGAAGTCGAAAAACAGTAGATATAAATGAGGTAGCCTTAGTACTGGGTATTTTTAATCGATTTATTGCATTGATAGCCAAGGTTTTGAATTGCTGCGGTCTAGGATGCTTTTTTTTACGCCAACCATGATGCTATGGTTCAAATTGTGGTCCACAACCATTTTCTAACACTTTGTTGATAGCATTTTCCAGTGGAAGTTTTCTACCACCAGCCAAATCTATTTACATTTGTTACTAATGCATGGTTTCAGGCATGCCAAGGGATTCCCGGGATCTATGTTACTCGAGTGGCACCTGTACCAAATAGTGAGGTTTATCATCTGTTCTCTGTTAGAAGTAGAACCTCTGAAATTTCTGAGGCCATGTGGGCTCGAATGAAAGGTGGTAACTATAAAGGGGATCTAGCAGAGGTAATGCATGATTATGCAATTAATGTTTTTTGTGTTTTATTTGAATTGCTTATTCCTTTTATCTATTATATGTTTTTCTAGGTTGTGTCTGTGAACAATACCCGAAAAAAAGTTACAGTGAAGCTTATTTTGAGAATTGATCTACAAGCCTTGGCTGCCAAATTTGTAATGAGACCTTTGTCCACATGATTCTCTCTCTCTCTCTCTCTCTCTCTCTCTCTCTTCTTTCTTTCTTTCTAGCAGTCCATTTATTAGCTTTGATGATTCTGGTTTTCCTGTAGTAGCTATTTGATATCTGCTAGTAATATGTTTATTGTGCCATTCAATGTTGTTAAAATCATGATCTAGATCTTAAGAAAAAATAATATAGTAAAAATATTTAATTTTAATTTATTTTTTAATTAAACTTGTGCATTTATTTTCACCCATACTTCTACACATTCAAACAAGAACTCCTTCACAAGTGTTTTAGCTGTGGATATACAAGTTTCTCAATTTGATAATTGTGCATGCAATGAACCGTGAGGACAACAATAACATGTTTAGTATTGGTCAGACATTGAGAATTAGGATAGGTCCTTTGAAGGGATACATTTGTCGAGTCATTGCCTTGCGTTGTGTTGATGTTACTGTGAAACTAGATTCTCAGCAGAAGGTTTTTATAGGTTTGTTTATGATGGTCAAATCTTGAGTATTGTTTCTTGATATATTAGATCATTATTTAGCACAATTTTTACAAAAATGTTTTCATAGTTAAATGTGAGCATCTTTCTGAGGTTCAGGGGAAGAGTACTGCCATTTCATCAAGGTATTTCTATCATTGCCAATAACTTTGTGTGCCACAACACTTACTGATTTTACTTTGATTGCACCTGTGAATGTTGTCCTGACTCCTGACTTTCACAATATTTCTTATATCAGTGTTGATCCAGATTCAAGTTCATCTACGTCATTTGATTTGCTGGGTACTGAAGGCAGCTCTGGAGGTGGGAATACCTTATTCTCAAGTTTTTTGTTATCTTATCCATTTATGTTTTAACAAGAAAAAAAAATCCCCAATAAATGAATTACAATATCAATTAACTTGTGTGCTTTAGTTACCTTTCCTGTACTATTTGGCCTTGATCTTTATGTTGTGAAGTCTCTTATCATTGAAATTCAGTAAAATTCTACCTCACGACATCCATTAAACTTGTAAATGCTTGTAATGTTGTTGCTGCACTCGTGGTTGCTTTAGCTCCCAAGACCAAGATAACCTGACTCTAAATAATCTAACTTTTGTCATGCATGCATACAACAAGTATTGTTTTCAATTGTACTAGGATCTCTCTGTTTCCCTTCTCACTTTTTGGTTTTAAATACTATTTTTCTAAAACAATTTCATGCTACTTATCATCAATTAATTTCTATTAAGTTTTGAAATTTGTTTTCCTGGCTTAGATATTTAACCTCTGCAACTGCAAAGAGGATGTAAGGAAAAGGGACCATGGTAGGAACATACATGTACCCATCTTCTTCATTGCTTAGCCAAAGCAAGGATGTTGCTATTCCAGCAGTTCTAGTTGATAAATTGATTGAAAAGGCTGATGGATTTGCTGGAGTATTTCCTGGTAGGTCCTTGTCCTTGATAATAAAAATAATGATGACAACCCTATACCTACAAGTTAGTATTATAAGTCAAGCACTAATTTTTGCTAGATAACTTTCACTAGTAGACCGAATATCTTTTATCCTTTTGGTGAACCATGATTCTCTTAAGTAAGGTCAATAGAAAAAAAAATATTTTCTTTTAATTCATTGGTTTAATTATGTTGTATAACTTAAAAAATATTTCACATCTCATTAATATATGGACTTGTACATTTGTTCAAATATTTATAGCTCAATGGAATCAAAAGAAAAACCAATGAATCACTCCTAATTCCCAGCCTAAGGGTTTTTAAGGATGTATGTATGGCGAAACTCTTATTCTAATTGATGAACAACACCATTTTTTTTCTTTTTTCTGTCACTTACAGTTTTTTTTATTAACTGTGAATTAATCTTACTAGTGTTAATTGCATATGTTAATAATTGACAGATTTGTGTTTATGAACCTCTTTAAACTTACATATCTGGTCCAAGCGTTTTCTGGGTTGCCAAGAAGTACCAATTTCATACAGCATAGTAGTCAATTAGGTTGGAAATTGTAAGTAGTTTTATTGGTTTATTAGATTTTTCTGTTTCATGCCTCATGCCTTACATTTTTGTGCATCTCAATCTCATGCCTTACGTTTTTGTGGCAGCCTCAGGGAAGACCAGATAATGGTTATCTATGCATCATTATAGGCTTTAATTGCAGTGAGATCAATTATACAGTCATTTCTATTTACTCTGGAATAACCAATTTGGACTATGTTGTATGCTATATATGCTGGGCCTAGATTCACTATTACAAATACCGAGTCCTCTCTTTCTCTGATATTTTGTGGTATTATGTTTTCATTTGTGATGCAAGATGATTAAGATATAAGTTCTTTTTGTTGTACTAATCTGGAGTTACATGTTCCTTTGCCTCTTTTTTTTTTAACATTTCTCTCTTTCTCTCTCTCTCTCTCTCTCTCTCTCAAGATGGAGTGGAAGAGCTTGTCCATTTTGAATGCTTAGTTCCTCCTCACTACTTGTTTATTGGGCTATAGTTTAAATAAGTTTATTCTCTGTTTCAGGCCCCCATGATGACTATGGATAGATATGCTGCTGCTGAAAGCTTCTATAAACTGGCCATGGCATTTGCCCTAATCCCTTATCTTCACATAATGTGGTTGCTTCATCTTTGTGATGCATATCAAGAAATGCAGTCATAGAAGTTGCTTAGTGTGTTGTTGTTGCTGGTGTTGTAATGCCATGTGAAGACACAATTTGTTTATACATAATATCATATTTATAAGGTCTATTTGCTTGATAGGTGTTGTGTAAAATATAGGAACACTTCACACTTAACCAAGAGGGGGGGTGAATTGGTTAGGCTTGGTAATTTAAAAAATTTATTAAACAAAATCAGAGTTTTTCCCTTAATGGATCTTTATCACTTTAGAAACCAAGAACCTTTATCCAAAGATTAACCCAAGAGATCTAATGCTTCAAGAACCAAGAGTAAACAAGAATTCACAAATGAGACAATTAAATTTGCAGAAGTAAATGAACACACAAGAATTATACTGGTTCATTTCAAACACTATGAAGCTATATCCAGTTTTCTTCTACTCAACACTAGAGTAGAGTTCCATTATTGCAAATAATATTCTTACAAGAAAATACAAACTTCTCTTTATCAACCCTAGATAAAGTTCAGAAGTCTAAAACACTATTAGACCCTTAGAAGCCAAATCCAAACTGAGAACACTACTCAGCAACCCTTAGAGAAACACTATCTCCAATTTCATGCAAGAAACCAATTTACAATAGAAAAGCAAATACAATTTTAACAGAGAATTACAAACTCAAAGAGTAAGGAAAGAAATCACCTGATGATCCAAAGATGATATGCATAAGAATGATATTACTAGGTTGAATGCAAATAACAAACTCAGAACATGGTTTTCCTTAAACTTTGAAAAGAGAAATCTTGCTTCACTCAATCCCTTAGACCCATATGAGTTTCATGGAAGCAAGAACTTAGTGAGCCCAGAAAAATCACTTTGTGAATGTTTAGAATGCCTTAGAATGCTCAGAATACGAATTACTCAAGTTAGGAAAACAGCTGAGCAAGGATTCTATTTATAAAGATTTTTTTGTAACCACTTGTAATCGATTAAATACGCTCCTGTAATCGATTATTTAGCATATGTAATCGATTACACACGCTCCTGTAATCGATTAAAGTGTTCATAAAGATTCTGGGTAGCAACAACGAGCAATTTAATCGATTATCCCGATGTGTAATCGATTAAAGCAGGCACAATGAAAAATGTATTTGTACTATGTAATCGATTACAATAATTGGTAATCGATTAAAGCAGGCATTATGAAAAACATGTTTGTATTGTGTAATCGATTACAATGAATGGTAATCGATTAAAGCAGGCATTATGAAAAACATGTTTGAACTTAAATAATCGATTATAATAAATGGTAATCGATTGCACCAGAGTGATGTTATTTTCTGTATGAGTAATGTAATCGATTACAGCTCAGTAGTAATCGATTAAAAAGGACAGAAAGGCAGATTATGTATATACTAAGTTGAAATAATCGATTAATCCAATAAAGTAATCGATTAAACTGTTCTTGAGAATTTTCCAGAAAGCAACAAGAACAAAATAATCGATTCTTTGCTTATATAATCGACAAAACCAGTGAAATGCTATTTTTCCAAAAACACTTAGTTTATTTCAAGATTCAAAACAATTTCCTAATGCCTTGTGTTTTAATTCTTAAGCTTATGAATGATATGAATGCAATGACTTGGATCATCAGAAAACTTCCTTCCTTTTACATTTGATCACAAGCTTTTCTTCAATTCTTCAAACATGTTGAAAGTCCAAAACA
>PYAF01001184.1:574844-586305 GCA_007407185.1 Glycine tomentella
GAGTAACTCCCCCTCAAATCAACATGTTAATCTTGTGCTTGGGAATTATTGGAGTAATTTGAATTTTGACAGATCCTTATTTACTTGTACCTTCCAATTACATGGTGATTTTGGGCTTTCATATATATGAATGTGGCTCCTGTTTCATTGCCTCCTGGGTTTAGGATACTAATTAAGATTAGTATGTTGACTTGAGTTTTTGAATATATTATCATCGTAGGTGCATAAAAAAAAGGAGATACAAAGACGGTTTTTAGCCAAAACCGTCTTCGTAGACGCGTTAAAAATAATAAAAAAAACAACAGGAGATACAAAGACGGTTTTCAGCCAAAATCATCTTTGTATGTGCATATACAAATACGATTTTGGCAAAAATCATCTTCGTAGATGCGTTAAAAAAATAGGAGATACAAATACGATTTTCAGCCAAAACCGTCTTTGTATGTGCACATACAAAGACATTTTTGGAAAAAATCATCGTCGTAGATGCGTTAAAAAAACAGGAGATACAAAGACGATTTTCAACCAAAACCGTCCTCGTAGGTGCGTAAAAAAAAAAGAAGATACAAAGTCTTTGTATGTGCACATACAAAGACGATTTTGGCAAAAACCGTCTTCGTAGGTGCGTTTAAAAAAAGATACAAAGACGGTTTTTAGAACCGTCGTCAAAAGTTCCCATTTTCAACGACATGCACAACAACAACGGTTCTACAACCGTCGTCATATGGGGTTTAGAATTGTCGTCGTATGCCTCGCCTGTAATAGTGAATAGTGGCAGCAATGAACAAAATCAAACGAATTCACCCTTTGGGGTGAATAGTGAAATGGTCGTGGACAGTCTTGCAAACAATGACCTTATAAATGTAAGTGGTAAAGATGTGACACCCTCACAAGTTCAGACAAGCATTGTCAAAAATTCGTTGCCACAAAATAATATAATCTCAACTACAAACATCCCGACATTTTCTACCACAAGACCATGGGGTATGCCACCAGTGTCTAATGAAATGAACATACCATGATTGAGTCTGCCTATGCCTCAAAGTCAAAATTCAATACCACCAATTGGGGTTGGTAGACAAACTAATAGACTTTTAGAACCTGGGGGCAATAGTCACTCTTATGATGGTGACCAATTAAGAAATACAAGAGTTCCTATCGAAGATAGGATAGCACGAGATAATAACATGATCTTTACAAGTGTTTCTAATGCAACATTAGCAGTCTTTAGACAATAAATAAACCATAGTAATCATGACATTGTTAACACTTTAACAAATCATATGGCCTCGATCTTAAATCCTATGTTAAAAACTACCAACAAAATTTATCAGCAGATGAATGATATCTCAACTCGAATAGGAGATGCTTTGGCCATTCCTAGAAACCAACTTGGGAATAGACATGTAATTCAAGAAATCCCTATACAAGAGAAACCTAATAATAATAATAATCCTGAAAACATTGTTAATATCCTAGCTCAGAAAATGAATGATAGAGACCACCCAAATATTGTTTTGGTTAATAGAAATCAAAATACAGATGAAGTCTTAGCCAATATGCAACAAAATCAAATGCTTCAAGGACCAAATAGTCCAAATAGAGGTTTAGGTCTTGAAGCAATTCAAAATCCTCAAATCAATCAAATGTTTGAACAGACTTTGAATAAGCATGGCTTCAAAGTAGGAAATGTTGGATATAGGGGGAGCTGAAAGATGACCAAGGCAAGGATGAAGATATTCCTTTAGAGTTTTAGCTTTTTACATGCCAATCAAATTGAAGGCATTTATAATTTGTCTAGTTATTCAAGAGGCTTGCCTTGTGATCCTTGCATTGCATGAGCATATTCATATACATGCATTCATGACTAAAGAAAAACATTCAAGATTACATGTTTGCATTTGAAAAGGAATTTTCATGGCTTTGGTTTTGAAAATTCAAAATGTGCACTGCCTTAATCGATTATAGGCAATAAGTAATCAATTACCTGCTTGTATTATTTCTGGAAAAGCCATGAAGAACATTTTAATCGATTACAAGCAAATCGTAATTGATTACATAGCGTATTTTACAAAACATAGCATGACTACCTTAATCGATTACCACTTACTGTAATCGATTGTCAAGGCTTAATACAAAATATAGCATGACTGCCTTAATCGATTACCACTTACTGTAATCGATTATCAAGGCTTAATACAAAACATAACATGACTGTCTTAATCGATTACCACTCATCTGTAATCGATTATAAAGGCTTATTACATAACTGAGACAAACTGGTTTAATCGATTACATTGTTCATGAAAATTTTCTAGATTGTATCAAGAACATTTTAATCGATTACATGGTATATTAATCAATTACTTTATGTAAAATAATCGATTACACTTACATATTAATCGATTACAATATGTTAAATCTGTTTTCTATTGAAAGCTTTTGGGTCTTTGCTTTTAATAACAACATACAATCTGAATCATGATTATGAATGTGTTTAGGATTGAAGAAGAAACTGAACATTCACACAGAAATTGAAATACCAAACCAGAACTCAAATTCTCCTTGCTTGCACTGAATCCTTATATTGATTGATTGTTTAGCCTTCCATGATAATCATCAATGGAAGACCCACGAAATTAGTACATGAAAATGGAAGAACAGAAATGAAAATGAAGAAGAAAACGAAGAACAATGAGAGAAAATGTTTTAATTCTCAAAACTTAAGAAAATACAAAATATGTTTTTTTGTAAAAATGTAGTGTGTTTTTCAGTCATTAATTGCACTAGCATATAGTGACTAAGTCAGTAAGAAAGGATGGGTCATGGGTAGACTCATCTAATTTAATTAATTATGCTAATTACACCAATAAAAATGCAACTCGCAGTCCAAAATTCAAGTGCAGAGGTTCTGATTTCCAAGCCTAAAATGACCCTCAAAATGATAGAATTGGCCTTGGCTTATCTCTGACAAAATTATAGATCTTTTCCTTATCTTTCCATGTACTTCTCACATGTGCCATTTGGAGTTCTATAAAGCTCTCTAGGTCCTGCACAAGTAAGATAGGTCAAGTGAGCATAAAATCTGAAAATAAGCAACAATTAGCAATTAAGCCCACTTGTTTGCCTAAGACAAAAACTAAATTAGAATGAGAAAATAAAAGTCCAAGAGAAGTCAAATAAACTAAGAAGAATAGAAAAATATTAAACTGAAAATGCTCAATCAAGGTCTAAGAAACAGATTTTCTGAGTGATACATTTCTTGTTTGAGATCAAAGATCACATGCTTCATTAATGATGATGTGTTAAAACAAGATTCTTCAAAAGAACTTCAAGAGAGTTGATTTTATGTTCATCAACATTCATGCAACCTAGAATTGATTGGTAACATTCATTCATTTGTTCGTTCACTGAGGATCATAGGTTGTATCTCTCTTGAACTTTTCTAGTAAATTGTTTTGTGTATTTTAAGTTTGTGAAAGGCTAAGATCAAATAGTTTTCTTTCAAGCTTTCTAGAGTAGTGTTCTCTAGGGGTAAAGAACTGAGTAGGGTTCTCAAGTTCTTTGTGATTTGATTTCTAATAGGGTGTTAGAATTCTGATTCTTTATCTAGGGTGAATAAGGATAATCACTTGTAACAACTTGTAAAGGAATAGATTTGATTTAATAGAACTCTAATCTAGTTTGATTAGAAGAACTGAATGTAGCTTCTCTTGAAAAGTGAACCAGTATATGTTCTTGTATTGATCTCAATCTCTTGATCTCTTCTTGCTATCTTGATCTCTTGATAATTGTGATTTCTTTCTTAATCAACAAGTGCAGGTTTTTGTCATTGATTTCTAGGACTAAGTAGTTTGATTGAATTGAAGTTTCATTGGTTTTAAGAGTGACTAAGATCCTTCAACTCTGATTTTGTAAAGTTTTTTAATAGGTCGAGTTTATACGAATTCACCCCCCCTCTTGGTATTTGAGTGTATTCATATTGTTTTCAGCAAATGCATAACCACCTTACTTTGTTTCTGCCTTCCCTAATTATACTTTGCAATTTGAATTGCCAAGAGGTTATAAGGTGCTTAAGTTTTCAACATTTGTGAAAGAATTACAAGAATCTACTGTAGAACATGTAGCCAATTTTCATGTAGAATGTGGTGACTTAGTGTTAAGATCGACATTTTTTTATTATCAAAAAATGATTTTCGACGAAGTATTGAGAAATAGTCTTTTAATATACTGTTTTGACTAAGTGTCAAAATATAGTCTTTTGGCTAATTGTATGGTGATAAAGGACATGAAGATTTAGAAAGCATCAAGACACTAGAAGATATCAACGGTGGAGATTGAAGATACAAGTTATCAAGGGTGAAGATCGAAGACAAAAGTCATCGACGGTGAAAATGGAAGACAAAGTCAACAATGGTAGAGATCAAAGACCAAATTCATCGATAGTGAAGATTTAGTGGAAGTTTGTAGCAGTTAAGGGTAATTATAATTTGCACTATATAAATATAGAACTTATATGTTGTAATAAGGGGGTTGATACACAATCACTTAATTCCAAAAAATACCAACACATACCATCGTAATTGACAAAGGTTAGTAGGTCATCATGTATATATTCAATTTCCTACTTTTATGAATTCATGTCTATTTCTTTTACTTCACATTTTTAAACCCTTTACTTTTTCCAATATTAATTTCTTCTCAAAACTTTACTTTTCCAATTTCTATTTCTTATTATTATCGAAATTACTTACAAACTAATTACTGAATTGAAAACACTTTTATAAAAAAATTATTTTATTATCTTATGAATTACAACCTTATTATAATTCAAATGGACATATTTATCAAAATTATAATTGTGATTTGCATTAAATATTAGACAATTTTCTATTAAGTTGAAAACAAGGAACTTGCTTGTTTAACCAAAAAGAACTCATCATCAAAAGTGGATTCTATGTCTCACTTTTAAACATCTATTTGTTAATAGAATCATTCTGTGAAAATTTCTTTACTATCTTGAAAATATTTTCCTTTCGAGGAATAAATACAATTTTCACGATTAACAATATGGCACGCCCAGTGGGACTAGTTTGCCAAAACTTCGATCTTAAGAACAAGTTTTAATGAGAATTTTATGTTGTTAAGAAGTGGTAGAATGACAAACAATAGTCAAAAACATTGTTGTAATAACAACAGTATTAACAATAACGCTGTAAAAACTTCCACCAATAATTGTGACAACAATGAACAAAATCAAACAAATTTACCTTATGAGTTAATAACTAAATGACGCGCCAAGTAAGGGCCCTTAAAAAATAGATAGTATGTGTTAAAATTTTTGTTATAGCCATTAATTATTGGCCAACATTGTTACATTTGAAATCACTTATATATATATATATATATATATTCTTAATGGCCAATATGATTAAATTGAAGGCCTTCAAAGCGTAGATCTATTCATGCTTTTGATATTAACAAAGGCCATATACAATACTTTTCTTTTCTTTTAATGGCCAATGATTATTTATCAATAACCATTCACGGAAAAAAATATTGAAAATGCTGGTGATCGGTGGATGGCAAGTCATTGAAATATAATTGGACATAACTTGAATTTGAATGATTTAATCAAAATGGTTATTTTAAAATCATGACATATAAAGAAGTATGGAAAAACATGTTTGAAAATCAAAAAATAAAATTGCAATGTTTAATTGGTTATGAACAATTATTCTTGTTCTTTAAAATTAGTTAACCTTTTATTGCACTTTTCAATAAGGGAAATTTAAAAAAAAAAAGGCAGTTTTTCAATTGCAAAAGTTTAATTGCTAGTTCAAAATTTATAATGGCACGAAAAAAATGAAATGACGAAGTCACATATTGTGTTAAGTCAAAATTCCAAGTTTACCTATGGCAGACAACCATTATTGAGAATAATTCTCAAATAGAGAATGATGATTCTCGAAGGATAACATTATTCATTGCAATTGGAAACAATATTTCGGAGTTGAAATCGAAAGCAAGAAAGCTCATCAATTATTTTTTTAGTTGATCATGTAGTCGAGAAAAAAATTCAAATACTTATGTTGGATTTAGTGGTCTAGATTAGTATTTATCCTTTTCACTTCAATCAAAAGATAAATATTGTGGGGGCTTTTGTTAACATTGACATTTTTCGATTACTGAAAAATGATCTTCGATGAAGTATTGAGAAATAGTCTTTTTTAATAGACTATTTTGACTAAGTGTCAAAATATAGTCTTTCGGCTAATTGTATGGTGATAGAAGAAATGAAGATTTAGAAAGCTTCAAGACACAAGAAGATATCAACGGTGAAGATTGAAGATACAAGTTATCAAGGGTGAAGATCGAAGATACAAGTTATCAAGGGTGAAGATCGAAGACCAAAGTCATCGACGATGAAAATTGAAGACAAAGCCATCAATGGTAGAGATTGAAGACCAAAGTCATCGACAGTGAAGATTTAGTGAAAGTTTGTAGCGGTTAGGGGTAGTTATAATTCACACTCTATAAATATAGAACTTATATGTTGTAATAAGAGGGTTGATACACGATCACTTAATTCCTCAAAATACCAACACACTTACCATCGAAATTGGCAAAGGTTAGTAAGTCATCCTGTATGTATTCAATTCCCTACTTTTATGAATTCATGTCTATTTATTTTACTTCACTTTTCTAAACCATTTACTTTTTCCAATCTTAATTTCTTCTCAAAATTTTACTTTTCCAATTCCTATTTCTTATTATTATCCAAATTACTTACAAACTAATTACTGAATTGGAAACATTATTATCTAGTTATTCTATTATCTTATGAATTACAACCTTATTATAATTCAAATGGACATATTTATTGAAATTATAATTGTGATTTGCATTAAATATTAGACAATTCTCTATTTAGTTGAAAACTACGAACTTGTTTGTTTAACAAAAAGATATTATAATCGAAAATGGATTCTATGTCTCATTTTTAAACATTTATTTGTTAATAGAACCATTCGGTAAAAATTCCTTTACTATCTTGAAAATATTTTTCTTTCGAGGAATAGATACAATTTTCACGATTTACACTTAGTTATTGATAAATTCCTTAAAACGAAATAGTTTCCTAGTTCTTTATCGAAAAATGAAAATAATATGAACACACACAATAACCAAGACGGGGTGAATTGGTTAAAACTTGACCTTTTAAAATTCTTTAAAGAATCAGAGTTATAAGATTGTATCACAATTAAACCAAGAATGTTTCAATCAATCAAATCACTCAGCTCAAGAAAACAATAGTGAAAACCTTTACTAGTTGAGTAATAAAGATTTCACCAAAGAATCACAGATTAAGATAGCAAGATAAGATTAAAGAAAGTAATCAACACAAGAACTTATACTGGTTCACATTTCAACAAGAGAAGCCACATCTAGTTTCTTCTAACCAAAACTTGATTAGAGTTTCACTATTCACAAAATTTAGTTCTTATAAGCTTACAACAATCACCTTTAATCAACCTTATATTAAGAATAGAAATCTAAAACCCTTTTAGACTCCTAGTGACCAAGACTAAAAGATACTCTTCTCTACTTTTCCCTCTAGAGAACTATACTCTAGAAAAGCTTTAAGAAACTTTTGTAACAACAACAAACAATTAGAAAATTAGAAACGAATTACACACAGAAACTAATGGAGAGAAACAACCTCATGAATGCATATGATTACCAAACTTGATCAAGGTTGAAAGAAAACAAGTTTCAGACCAAACTCTCTAAGAGCTTCTTTAAAATCTTGTCCAAGAAGAAATCTTTCAATGAAACATGAATATTGGATTTTGTGGACAAGAGCTTTATGACTCAAAGTATCTCTTCTCACTTCAGAAGGCTTTTGAAAACTATGAAAATTCGCAATGTAATACCCTGTCAATTTTTCAAAAGACCTAACAGTTATTTATAATAAACTGTTGTAACTGAATGTAATCGATTAAATCATCAATGTAATAGATTAAAACCACCAATGTAATTGATTAATAACAATTTCAATTGATTAAAATGTTCTTGAGCATTCTGGAAAAGATATATGAGCAAAGTAATCGATTAAATCACCATGTAATCAATTAACACAAAAAGTTTTGTTTTCCAAAACGCGTCAAGTAATCGATTATCACAAATCGTAATCGATTATCACAAGAAGACATTTCTGTGACTTTGTGAAATGTAATTGATTACTATTCTACTGTAATCGATTAAATTGTTCTTGAATCTTTCTGGAAAAATTCATGAACAATGTAACCGATTAACACAAGAAGTCATGTTTCAAAAATAAACCAAGTAATCGATTACCACCATATCATAATCGATTATCACAGGAAGACTTCAATTGTGATTTGTGAGAAGTAATCAATTACCATATAATTGTAATCGATTAATGTGTTCTTCAAAGCTTTAAACATTTTGGCTTTTTCAATGCAATTATAAATGCTTTAAAACTTGTTCACAAAACATATGCCTTTTGTAAAACCATTAATGCAAGCCAATGAATGATGTTTATGCAAATGCAAAGGATCAGAGGATGAAACTTTCATCCATTTAAGAATTACATATGCCTTCAATTGAATGGCATGTAAAAGCTAAAACTTTTCCTTGACTAAGATCCTGAGCAACTTCATCCTCTTTTAGCTCCCCCTGTTTATAACAAAAACTGCTTTTTATTGGGATCATCACATTGCCACCAAATTCGATATACACTTGGACACAACTCAAAAGAGTGTTTCATGAACATTTCTTTAGATAAGAGACTAAGGTTAGTCTCGTGGATTTGGCAACCACTAGACGTTTCAGTAGTAAAACAATTAAAGATTACTTAAATAGATTTTGATAAATGAAATCTTGATGTTTATCTCAAATTCTTGAGTTGATCTAGTCAGTATAGTTGTTGTAGGTTTAGATTTTTCAATTTGAAAGAAGTTGGTGAATCAATAGATTGGAGATATGGCACAATTAGCAGAAAGAGTAAGGAGAATTGAGCAAATAAAATATGAAAAAGAAAGGCACAAAAGATTTGACAAAAGTAGAAGGGAGAAAATTGCATATTTGGAACCATATAAAGATAATGACAATTTTATACATTATCAAGATTTCGATGTTAGTCAAGAGGAGGATGAAATATGTGTGACAAAATTACAGCCTGGACCTCCTTATACTTGTTAAATGTTAAAGGTTGATGGAAAATAGAAATTACCTAACTCGAAATATATTTGATGTGTTGTTGAAAGATAAACAAATTGCCCTTAGTGATGATCATAAAATACCTACATTCGAACAAAGAAAAGGAAAAAGATATTGTAAATTTCATAATATTTTTAGACATTGGACTAACAGTTGTTTACGTTTTAGAGATATAGTTCAAAAGGCTAATGATGAATGAAGACTGAAGTTCAAGAAAAAACCAATGAAAGTGGACACTAACCCATTTCACATTCAAGCTAACTATGTAGAACCTATGAAATCATGATGATTGGAGCCTCGATTGGGACATAAAAATGAGCACCCCTCTTTCTGAAAAAGAGGATAACCAAGCCCTAGAGGAGTTTGAAAAAGAGGAAAAGTCAGTTTTTCCACTTGTAGGAGAATCATTGGTTGATTTTCTATCGAAAAATAAAAAGATGAGAAAGAGGTTATGCTATGTCCTCATTCTAGCGTCATGTTTGATAGATTGGCGGCCAAAGCTTTTGAGGAGTCAGAAATTTGAGAGTTTCAAAACAGTGCAAGAAATAGAAGTTGAGGAAAAGGAAAAGCAGAGTATAAGAATGACTATGAGACAGATTAGAGGTCGTACAATGTATCTCAGAGGAAGTCCTATGTCCCTCAACCAAATGTTCGAAGAAACAAGCGATTTTAAATAGGGAATGAAAGATCCAGTTCATATTTTAAAGAGTTCAGAGTGAGTTGTTTGGTGCTTCGAATGGGGGGCCACTTAAGATTCAAGGAAAGATATTATAACTATCAAAATCCTCCTTGGGTGAATCGAAATATGTAAAAAAAACCCCATGGAAAAGGCATAAGAGGATGAGGAGAAATGCAATATTAGCAACACAACATAAAAATGCTTCAAATAGTCTTTCACAGAATCAATGAAGGTCCACCTCCTGGATTCGAAAAGAAAATCTCGATCAAGGAACAAGAGGAGAAAGAAATGGTAACAAACTCTTTCGAGTCTGGGTTTGAGGATTCATTAGAAGCAATATGTGGAGTTGTTTCGATCTTACCAACAAAATATGCAGAAGATTATCAGTGTTAGAGAGGATTAATTTGATGATCCTTCTTTAAGCCCCAAGGTTGTTTGGGTTACGTAACTTTCTTGTTTCGCACCACATCAAAATGCTGCAGTTTTGATCCACCCGTTGAGGATATGAGATTGCATGTGAAACCACTCCATTTAACTACTTTGGTGGATGACCAAATTATTAATAAGATCTTGGTCGATGGAAGGGCTGCATTTAATATCTTGCCAAGGTCTATGCTACGCAGATTTGGAAGGATTGTTGATGATTTGATTCCTCACAATATAGTAGTGTCTGACTTTGTGGAAAACCTTTAGATTCTTAGGGAGTGATTTGCTTGGATGTTTCGGTAGGTAGGAGGAGGAGGCCTATAGTATTTTTGGTTATTTTGTCACAAGCTAATTTCAATATGTTGTTGGGAAGGGAATCGATCCATGGAGTTGGTGTTGTTCCTTCGATATTTCATAAAAAATTGTTCTTTTGGAATGAAGATGACAAACTCGAGATGGTCAAAGCAGATCAATCATCGTATACAATTTATGTTGCCTTTGCAAGCAAAGGCGACCAAGCATTGGCGAGGACTGATCCATTCGTAATCGAAGATTCATTCTATGTGAATAACAATCAGGTGACAAAAAGAACAAATTCTTTTGTAAGGATGCAAATAGAAGGTTTCTTTTGATTAACAAGTTCGTTGAGAAAACAACCAAAGCTGAAACAACATGACTTCAAAAAAAGTATATGTGAGCTTCATGGCTCACTTATCTGCTTACATAGCTGGAAATAAAAAGCAAATGGCTACAACATCCGTCGAAATAGAAGCAACGACTATTGTGGCCATCGAAAAAGGAAACATGGCTACTCTGGTCGTCGAAGACAAAAACATGGCTAATGTGGCCATCAAAATCTAAACGACTATTGCATCCATAGAAGAGAACATGACGGATGTTGATGCCATCAATGTAACGCCCGGCCACTTGCAGGATCAACGACTGTCCCTACATACCAACACAAGACTTTTCAGTGTGCTTTGTCCTCACTCACACACTTCCTGAGAAACTTCCCAGGAGGTCACCCATCCCAAGATTGCTCCAAGTCAAGCACGCTTAACTATGGAGTTCTTATGTTATGGGCTACCGAAAAGTAGATGCACCTTGTTG
>PYAF01001184.1:586405-631805 GCA_007407185.1 Glycine tomentella
TGCTGGAAGCCTGCCAGGAGCCGCTCCTTGTCCGTGCCTCACTGCACCGGCGATCACTCCCTGCCCTCGTCAGCGCCCGGGATGTTACAATCAAGGAAGAAAAGAACATGATGGGTGTTGATGCCATCAAAAAAGAAAAGGGAGTGATGGATATTGACTCTATTAGAGTAATGAAGAAATCGAAAGACAACAAACTTAGAAGTCTATTAGATGGTTATTCAGGATATAATCAAATATATATTGTTGAAAATGATATATCTAAAACTATTTTTCAATGCCCATGGGCATTAGGAACATATGAATGGATAGTGATGTCATTTGGCTTGAAAAATGCTGGTGCAACATATCAAAGAACAATGAATCTTATATTTCATGACTTCATTGGAAAATTCATGCAAGTCTATTGTTGTAAAATCAGTATCAAACAATAATCATCTCGACCATTTGAGATTTTCATTCGAAAGAATGAGAAAACATGGATTCAAAATGAATCCACTCAAATGTGCTTATGGTGTATCTGCAGGTGAATTCTTGGGTTTTGTTATCTATCAAAAAGGAATTGAAGTAGGTAAAAATAAGGCGAAAGCCAATTTGGAGACTTCCCCTCCAAAGAATAAAACAACTTCAATCATTATTGAGTAAGGTGAATTTTCTTAGAAGATTCATTTATAACTTGAGATTGTACATTGCATCATCAAATTTGACTATTGCAAGCATATTGGTGCAAGAGGATGATAATGACATAAAACATGGTGTTTATTATCTAAGTTGAATTCTTAATGATGTCTAAATTAGATATAGTGCAATAGAAAATTTGTGCTTATGCTTGTATTATTCTTGTACTAAACTCAAGTATTATATAAAACCTTTCAATGTTCAATTACTTTCGCATAAGAATGTTATTAAATTTATGTTATCTAAATATATTCTACACAATAGATAGGGAAATTGACCTTTGCATTAACTGAATTTTCCCTTACTTTTGTGTCATTAAAAGCTATTAAAGGCCAAATTGTAGCAGATTTCTTGGTTGATCATTCAAACGTCGCAAATATTGGAATACTATATAGGAATTAAACCTTGGATATTATATTTTGATGGATCAAAACATGTAAATGGGGCAGGAATGGGTGTTGTTTTAATTTCCTCAAGTTATACACCTGTGAAAATCCTTTTCGAAATACAACTTATTTCTTCCAACAACTCATAAATTTAAATGCATAAAAATTACTTTACTGAAGTATTTTTCATATGCAGCCAAGTTATTGGCTCAATTCGAAGAGGTTAGATTCAAAGATGTGTTTTGAGAATAAAATAAGGAAGCTAATGATTTGGCTCAAATTTCATATGATTATAAGTTAAGTAAAAAAAATTCAAAGCATTGATAATTGTCAAAGAAAAAATACAGAAAGATATAGAAATTTTAAATATTGATGTGGTGACAATTCATGATTGGAGAAAACAAAATATAAGGGTGTCAATTACATCATATTGTTAGAATATCTTTGAAATCTCAATCTATCTGTTGATCGAAAAACAAATATATGGCTGTCAATTACGTTATACTTGGAGATGAGTTGTATAAAAAGAGTGTAATAAAGTCTTATTAAAATGTTTGGGAGAATCATAAGCTTATATAGCTTTGATTGAAACCTATGAAGGAATTTGTGGTTCTCACAAAGCTAGTGAAAAGATGAAGTGAATGTTATTTCGACAAGATGATTATTGACCAATTATTTTGAAGGATTGCATTAGTTATGAGAAATCATATGAAGAGTGCCTAAAACATGTTCCAAACAAATTAAATGCGGATTTGAAAAGGTATTAAAGTAATATATAAATAGTTATGACAAAAATATTGCATTCTTTAAAGATATTACTCGAATACATTATTTTTGCGGGGTATATATTACCTCTATTATGTAAAATTTAATTAAGTTATGGAAACCGAATTTTGATGTACTTGTTTAAGAAATGAATAGAGGAATCCCTTCAAAAATGATCATAAATTTGATAAACTTGATTGTGAAATTGAAGGAAATTATTTTGATTGAGATTTCTAATTTTGATAATTTCATTCATTATGTGGGATTGGAAAGCATTGAAGAGCAAATTATTTTTCGATAAATCGAAATACCAATTAACACGGTTGCAGGGAAGTTATGTGAAGACAATAACTAGTGTCATATCAATGTATTAAGGAATATCTTTGTATAGTGTCAAAATAATGTAATTTGACTGTTAATATTAGAAGTCTATAAATAAAAATGTTGATTGGCAATTTCGGGGTATTGAAACACAATCACTTAATCCCTTAAAATACCAAAACGCCTACCATCAAAATTGGCTAAAGATTCAGTAGGTCATCGTGTATATATTCAATTCTCATCTTTTATGAATTCATGCCTATTTATTTTACCGCATATTTCTAAACCCTTAACTTTTCCAATCTTCATCTTTGCTCAAAACTTTACTTTTTCCAATCTTTATTTCTTATTATTATCAAAATTATTCAGAAACTAATCATTAAATCGAAAACACTTTTATCAAAGTTATTATATTATCTTATGAATTACAACAATATTATAATTCAAATGGATGTATTTATCAATTATAATCGTGATTTGTATTAAATATTAGATAATTTTCTATTAACTTGAAAACTATGAACTTGCTTATTTAACCAAAAATAACTCATAATCGAAAATGGATTCTATATCTCATCTTTAAAAAATTATTTTTTAATAGCATCATTTATTGAAATTTTATTTACTGTTTTGGAAATACTTTCCTTTCGAGGAATAGATACAATTTTCACAATTAATAGTAGGTTACTAAAGAAAATGAATGAGACACAAGAGCTTGTAGGGCATAACTTTAAAATGTCCAATCTCTAATCCCCGAAGCATTGCTACTTGCTTGGCCCCAAGACTCAATCTCACCAATTTGTGTCTAACCTCATCAATCAAAAACCTGTTATCCTCTTTTCAAAACTGTAGAAATATTTCAAATAAGGTATGATTGTATGAAAATTAAAGAGAGAAAGAAAGAAGCAAAAAAATAATATATTCACTGATATTGCAATGTTTTTTGTTAAACAGATAAAGCTTCTTCTTATGTCATTCACTCACACTCATCGTTTTCATTTTTGCTATTGAAGTAACTGGTATCAGAAAAAGGAACAAAGAAAAAAAGCTAAATGCAAAAAAAAATACATTCAAAAAATGGATAAATAAAAATTGGAAGAATGTGTAGTTACATGTAACAGTTAAAGCCTAAAAGATATCCCATTTTTTCGAAGATTAATGGGAAATGGAAAAAATTAATGGGAGTCGTTTGTACAATTTGAAAGGGAGAGAAAAAGTCACTAACTGTGTTCAATTACCAGCAACGCATGAAAGAGACTTTATTTGCAAGAAGAAAAAAATGTGAAAGACAAATGAATTCAAATAGTTTTCATTGGTTCAACTTTTTGTCTACACATTTTTCTGAACCACAAACTCCCATGTTGAAGGATATGCAGTTAAACTTGAAGTAGTTAGTGGGTACAATTTGAAGTACGCAGTTGCAAAATTAAACGTATATTTCTGTCAAATGAAAGTGAACATACATTTTCTTTCCTCTTTTTTAAGTGGTACAAACAATAAACAAAAAAAAATGAGAAAAAGAGATGAGGCCCATAATATAAAGTATGCAGTTACAATTGTTTTTGAAGTATTTAAAGGGTGAAATGGTCTTAAAAGTGGAGACAAAAAAGTAGTTAGTGCAAAAGTATCCCCTTTATATATTGTTATAGATTTCCATTTCTACTCTCACTGTTAGAGAACTTGATAATGATTATTGTTGGTTTTCTGTGTATAGAACATAACACTGCAAATAGAATACTAATGATAATATTAAGCATGAGATTTTCTCACACTCAGCATGAGGAACGTAACAAGGATATTATAACTCTAATGAGCTCATGCTAGACGTGAGGAAAATAGTGAAGGGGTTTAAGTTTCTAAGCTTACTGCTAAGCACTTTGGTGAATCTTTTCGTTTCCCACAAGTCTTCTCCTTTGAAGGAATTCTATTTAAGGCATGACTAGACACCAAATATAGGTGTCTCTCCTAATAGGGATTCGAACCATTGTTCACCACATTGTGGGAAACTAGCTCCTTTTGCAAGACCCAACCCCCATTTTTATGAACAAAATAAATTATTTAAGTGTGAAATTTATTAAAGTATGAAAATATTACATTTTTCCCTTAACAAGTTCTTTTTTTTTATTATAATACTTATTTTTAACTTAAATTACCGTACAAAATTACTAAACCTTCAAATTTGACCCTAATTTTTATTACAACCAAAATTCATTATTTTAAGTATAATATTAATTTTTTTTGGTCAAAATTACCATTTTTCCCTTCATTAACCTAATTATTGATTAAAGTACTAAAACTAATTTAAGTTGAAAAATTTTTAGTCAACCTTTTTCCTAAGTCCACCAACTCTTAATTAATTATTTTTAAATCTTACATTTAAGTTAATACTATTGTATTGAGGTATAGAAATTCATTCAATATAGTGTTTTATGCAAAGGTTATACATTTTTCATAAGTTTTAGAGGTTAAACTTTCACTAAGGACGTAGTGTTTGGTTTAAAGGGATGAATTTGTGTTGAAAGTGAATTCAGTTGAATTGGGGTGAATGGGTGAGGTGAGGATGTTTGGTGGGTGTGAAAGGGAGATGAAAGTTTTAAAAAATTGGTGGGATCCAAGTCTTTAAACTTTCACCTCAAATTGAGATGAAAGGCGCTGCTCATGAGGGGCAAAAGAGAACAACTTTCATTTTCCAAAATTGACCCTCTCTACACTGTCTTGACTGTCAAGTTCTCTACATAATTGACTATGTATCCATTGTATTGTTCAAATTTCATCAAGTTGGTCTTATGTTGGCAACATAATCAATTATGCTTATAACATAGTCGATTAGGTAGTCACTAATTCTAAGACTTTGCTTTTTGATGGCCTTAGATATCAAGTTGCATAATTGATTATGCAATTTACATAATCGACTAATAGCGTTCAATTAGTTACAAATGAAAAAAAATTGTCACACCTTAATAGGGGTAAAATGGGCATTGCTCCATCTCTATTTTTTTAAGCGCTCCATCTCTATTTTATTTATTTATTCCTATTATTATTTACCTAGAACTTTAATTTAAATTTGTCATCCCTTTTACTCTTTCTTTCATCTCAATCAAACAACTTTACACTCTCTTTCATCTCTTTTGATTCTTTTCATTCTCACATTTTCCTCCATTTTCATCCCTCTCTACCAAACACACCCTAAATCTACTTAATATTTAATTAGGATTCCCATGGTAATATTTTTATCACTTGTCCAACAACCTTGAGTCATTGTGCTCCTTGGTCTAAAGGCATTCACAATGTGGCCTTTGTCCAAATGTATACATTTTGTGTTTGATGAAACTTTAAGAACTTGGTATTTATGTGTTTAAATCATCCTAAAACAACATCAAAAATATATAATCATAAATACATGGTAAATCTTGGCAGGACAGTATGAATCCATCCATAACACGTACAAAACTAAGAGGAGAAGAGGAATAAATTAAAATTTTGTGTAGCTCTATTCTCAAAAGAAAAAAGCTCACCTAACTTGTGGAAGATGGAGAGAATGAAAGCCTTGGGCCAATACCAACTAGGAAAAATCGGGACTATGGAGACCTTCAAAGATTAAGTTTCCATTGAATCAAAAGATAAAGAAGTTAGGCTACTTTGGCCAATAGCTAAAAGGGAGCAAATACATGAGTGTTAAGTAGGAAAATGACATTAGGTTTAGGGTTTTTAGAGTTAAAATCTTGGTGGAATCCAAATGCATTTAACTTTAGTGTGCTATGATAACTTTAAATTTCCCCCTCCCTCAAGGAAACAACCATTTGGCTAGTAGTGGAGACCCACATGGGTGATTAGTTCAAAATTTTAGCTAATTTAGAGTAAGAAAAACATTGACCAGAAAGTGGATGAATTGATTTAGCTAGTAATGTATCCAATGATTAATTGGAACACTAATTATATAATAGGTCTTTTAGTTAGGAGATATAAGGTTTATCTAGTAGTGAAGGAAGAAAGGAAGGGGGGAGAGGTTGCGGGTTCAAATCCCCCCGTTAACAAAAACTAAGAATACTTATAACTAACATTTATCAAGAACAAGAAAATAAAGAGTATCTTAGTTAATAAACATATGAAGGAATTAATTCTAGTTATTTTATTACCTTTAGAAAAGATCCTCACAAAACATGCATTTGATATCATATTAAATAATATTATTTTAATCTAGAACATTAGAATTAACCCAAAATTTGATAAAAACTTAATTAAGATCTATATTGTATAATCATATTAAATTTTTATAAAATATTGACTAAATTGTAATTTTGATTCCTCTGTAATTCTTAAATCATGATTTTGGGTCTTCTTATTTTTTTATCTTGTGACTTTGGTCTTCTTATTTTTTTTTAAATCAACAATTTTGGTCCAATCTTCAATTTTAGATACATTTATTTTTTTTATATTTTAATTAATTAATTATTTTTTATGTTATATGTTAGGTCTAGGATTCAATTGAACCAAAATAAGAGAAACAAAATGCAGCATTGATGATTGGACCAAAGTTGTAGATTTTCTACAATAGAGAGTCCAAAATCACAAGAATAAAAACATGGGATTGATAACGACTGTCGAATTGCTACAAAACAAATAAAACTAAGATAATTCTGTAGCACAAGATTAACCTAAGTTGACTCAGAGATACAATCCAATTTGGTTCCTGACTTAATTCACTTATAAACAACAGGGGGGTTTATCAAACAGTTTGCAAACAGTGAACAAATATTGCAGAAACACAAACAAGAATTGAAGAAAAATGCAGAAACTAAAAGAATTGATAAAAGATGTGTAAAATAGATTCAAGGATATCAATCCAATTCACCAAACCAAACAATGCAAATTATCATAGTTCTCAAATAATGATCATATTATGAAGGTTCATTCAATCATTAGAAGCAGTCCAATCGAAGTAACTCCTAAATCAATTGAAATCACAAATCAGGTTGAAATATCATCCAAAGAATCCATGATTAAAATTCAAAATTAGGAAATAAATCTATAATCTAATTCATTTTCAATCCTAAACATATTCATAATCATGAAAATTGAAAAGAGGATTGAAGAAGAAGATGAACACTCACACAGAAATTAGAATACCAAACTAGAACTCAAATTCTCCTTGCTTGGACTAGATCCTTGGATTGATTGATTGTTTAGCCATCCATGATCATCATCAGTGGAAGAGCCACAAAATTTGTGTGAGAGAAATAGAAGAACAAGGATGAAAGGAAGAAGAAAAATAAAAAACAATGAAAAACAGTTGAGAAAAAAAAAAGAGAAAAAATTTTAATTCTGAAAACTTTCACAAGAAGCTAGAAATTTTGTTTTTGTGTCCTTAAATAACTCCTAGCTACACTAATATATAATGATTGAACAGAATGAAGGGATGGACTCTGGTTAGGCCCATATAAACTAACTAATTATGCTAATTACATCAATCAAAACCCAAACTCGTAGTCCAAAACTCAAGTGCAGAGATTCTCAATTCCAAGCCTAATTTGACCCTCAAACCGGCAGAATTAGCCTACGCTTATCTTTGACAAAATTGTATATCTTTTCTTTAGCTTTCCAGGGACTATTCAAATTTTCCATTTGGAGTACTGTAGAATCCTATAGGTCCTACACAAGGAACATAAGTCAAGTAAGCACAAAATTTGAAAATAAGCAACAATTATCAATTGAACCCAATTATTTACCTAAGATAAAAAAATAAGTTAAAGTGAGAAAATAAGAATTTAAGAGAAGTCAAATAAGCTAAGAAGAATAGAAAAATACTATACTAAAAATGTTCAATCAAGGACAAAAATTGGAGATGAAAAATTATAGGAGTCAAAATTCCAATTTAGCCTTACATATTTAATTGTTTACTTAAGAAAGAAAAAAAACTTTTACTTTATGTTTCATAACAAAATACAAGTTTTAACCACTTGACTTTCTCATTTGCTTGTTGTCGAACTTCAATAGTTTGACATTTACTTCTTCACGTGTTGTTCTAGATGCTAGATTTTTTAGCTCTTGGCATGTGGATAAGGGAGTCGCATCATTGGACTGGACAATTTTTTTATCAGCAAAAAGATTATATAATGGATCACGATACAAGTAGTACTAAAAGAAACATACATATGACAAGTTTGATAAACCCACTCTACAATAACCACTAAAGTGGTTACCAAATATTTAGGGAGAGAATGTCACCAAATAACAAGTAACCACCAAGGTTGGCACCCCCAATCAGATTCGAGCACACAATGTGTGCCATAATCCAAACCAACGAGATATACCCCCACACAAAAAAAAGCATTAATTGAAACCCTTTCACTCCCACTAATACACCCAGACAATAATATCCTAACAAATTAATTACAACTAATTAATGCCACCATTAATGGCCCCGACCACAATTCAACCACAAAAATTCGAGGGCAAATGACATTTCCCAACAACAATTTCAATGCCAAATTCTATAGTTCCCACCTCATAATAAATGTGAAATCAAAGTCTCCACAAAAATCTAGCAAATGATAACTTGAGCACTTATATGTGGCCATGATAGCAAACAATTCCATACATACATCTACCAAAATCACCACACGAGCCAAAGCCACAAATATACAACAAAATGGATACAAAGGCTAGGATTGGTGTTCCATTATTGAAATGAAAAGATAAAGTCCTTTGGTAAACTTGACAGCCATGACCATGTGTGGAAGTGAAGTAGTAAACAGATCTTTATCAAAATGGCCACCATTAAACACATTTATTTCTCAAGTTCCATATGCACCAAATGCAAGCGACCCAAATCACCCTCCACTTTTGGATCTCTGAATTCCTAATCAACACACTTGGATGAAGGAAAATTATGCATAGGGTCAGTATGCATCATTGAAGTGCAGTTCAGCCAAGAAAAATAATGTTGCCAAATGTCATAGGACTCATTATAGTACAAAAGTACATGTTCAACATATTCTTCTTATTCATTGCAAAATATACAAGATTAATCAGACAACATCGCATCTTTTTTCCTAAGATTCATTCTTGAGGGCAGTTTATTGAGCATCACTCTCCACACCAGTTGGGCAGCCTTTTGGGGAATATGAATATCCTTTACTTATGATAGAACATCAATAACCTCAGTGCCAAACTTCGAGTTATGAACTGCAAAATAGGTTGACTTTACAGTATAAGAGCCAGATGGGTCAACACTTCAAACCCACGAGTTCTTATATTATGTATGATAAGACATAGTGTAACACCTCAAACGTATTACACCAGAATGAGAGGAATCCAAAGGCTGCAGGTATGAGGATGCACATTGAAAATCTCGTGTTAGTTTGTGGGGACAGTCAATGATCCTGAAAGACGTCGAGCGGTGTTAGAGCTAGTTTTCGAGGTCTCGGAAAAGACTACCTATGAAGGATTATGATCGGTGGATGGTTTTGATCAATTAGAATTAGATGTGGCAATTCATGTTCATGGGTCAGGTTCGGTCGGGTCGACCTGGGTCTGACACGAACACGAATAGGCTCAACCCGAACACGACATGATTAACAATTCGTGTTATAAAACTCAACCCGAACACGACCCATTGATTACACTGGTTGACATAATACAACCTGAATTTGAGCACAACTTGTTTTTACACGACACGACCCAACCCGACCCTACCTGACCCGACCCGACACTAGTAAAAACAAAATGATATTAATTCAAATCATATTTAATCTATTTAATATAATTCAAATCAAAATAAGTTACATTTAACTTCATCAATCCAATATGAAAACATAATTAAATGCAATATACAACAAATGTCTCATTCTTACAGTAACTTCTTACACCAAAATACATATTAAGATCACAAATCCACAATTATGTTACTGATTGAAAATAATAGTTACAGGTCAGCGGGTTAACGAGTTAACCTGTAATCCAACACGATTTTTTTCCTGTTAAATTTTTTCAACCCGAACATGACCCATTTATTAAATGGGTTGACTCAAATACGAAAAAATCGTGTCGGGTCCAGGTCGGGTTGATAGGTCGTGTCATGAATTTCCACCCCTAGTAAGGATGTTGAGTGAAGTGTCACCATATGAAGTGTCACAGTGTGAGAGTCACCGAGAAGTCGACAATAATGGACATTATACATAGAGGCAATCCCATTTTCCAAATTTTGCACAATTGGATTTTCCCATTCAAACCACCTCCTCCTCCACTCCAACTTCCATCACCAAGGTTCCCCAACCCTATGACCCATGACTCCAACCATCCCATTTTGTTGCAATGAATTCGCAAACAATCTAGGATATAACTTAGATAAAATATCTTCCCCAAGCCATCTATCATGCCTAAACAACATCTTCCAACCATCTCCTAATTTCCATACCATGAACATCTCAAACCACTTTTCCTAATTCAAGGAATTAGTTGGTACTACCTTTACAAAGAATATGCATATACTTTCAATAGCCTATCACTTAAGAATTTCACAAGTTAAGCGTGCTTAACTTAGAGTAGTTATGAGTTGGGTGACCTTCTCGAAAATTTCCCAAAAAGTGTGTGAGTGAGGACAAAGCCTACTAAAAAGTCTAGTGCTGGTATGTGGGGACATTCAATGATATTGAGAGCAGTTAAGTGGTGTTAGAGCTAGTTGTCAAGGTCTCGGAAAGAGATACCTATAGAGGGTTTTGATCGATGAAGGGTTTTGACCATCAAGGATGTTGTGTGAAGTATCACCGTGTAAAGTATCGTAGTGTGAGAGTAGTCGAGAAGTTAACAATTAAGGGTGTTACAGAGAGCCCTTCAGCCACAATGGTAAACAAGAAAGGTGTCAACGAATCACCTTGCCTAAGGTCTCTCTGAGGGATAAATTCATTTGAGGGACATCTATTCACCAACATTGGACTAAACGAATGGATGAAAGTGTGCCTCATTCATCAGGGGAGGCTTCTTGGATAGGAAACAATGATAATGTCAACATGATCATTATTACCAACAAGAATGAGGAAGTTTGCTCCTACAAGATTTGGTCATAAACAATTTGCTATACTTATGGTGTTGACTACCATAGAACGTGAATGATCTTAAAAGGAAATCATTTCCATAGATGATGGCAATGTTCAACACCAACTAAAGATGAAGAGTATTTGAAGTGCATTCAAGAATCTTTGATGATATTTTGCAAACCAAATTTAAAGGATATTTGTAAGGACTCTACACTCTAGTTAATGTATATAATAACCCTATAGTTAATGTATATAATAGAAGATGAAGTGGGTAGAAATAAGATATGTAGAGCCAAGATGTTGTCTCTTGTGTGATGATGCGTATGAGGTGTCATTAAAGTGAATTCCTTGATTTACATTGTCTATCATTAACAAACTATATTCATGATCCAATATTTGCGGTAACAGAAGCTTTGATGCATGTTGGAGAAGGTTCTTGAGTCATGGAAACACAAAGCTATGGTTATAAAAAGAAGATAAGAGCTCAATAGCATTAAACTAACATATTTAGTTTATTTTATTTACATGGACCTAAGTAAACTATACATGACCATTATAACATGTAAATATGTATTTTTTTTATGCCATGTACATTTGTATTTATTATTATTATTTTTATTTTTTAGTAAAAGAATTCAAATTCGTAATATTTTAGTCTTTTCTTTTTTTTATCATTGATTCAACCCTATGTCAAAATTGAGTATTTGTTTCGGCAGTTGGATGAAAATATCGAAATGGGTATTAAACTCAAAAGGAGCTGCCCAACTTATATTTGGAATATTTGGTGTATCGAAGCTTTCTTTTAAATCACACACTCATTCATGATGTTCATTAAATATGATGAAAAAAGAAGAAAAAATCTATATACACCACACCGACAGGGTTTTTTGCCCCCAAAACAACTCATCTCTACCACTATATAATTTTCCTTCAAAATTCAACCCCTCCTTGATGGTTGCTCCCATGTCAACATTGCTACTGCCACCTGTCACATCTTTTGCAAGCTAAGAGATTCACTAGTGAATATTTTTCTTTTCATTATTGCATTTTTAAATGGACTTTTGCCCATACTTTTTTTTACGAACCAAACACTCACTGATGGAATCTTTACAACACCACATTAGATAATTGTCATTGATTCATTGTTAAGAGGTCTTAAGTCTAGTCAGATTTTTAATAATAATTAGAATTTTTGCATATAGATAACAATCAAACTTCAACTATTATAAACATGATACACAATTCATCGATGATCTATATTCTATAAATAAGCCTTGGTGCATCATAATACCAATTAACACCTAGTTTAGGTTACCCCGAGGATACTAGTACTCGAACCTATAAAGATTAAAGAGGCCCAATTGTTGCACCTTATGACGCTATTGACACTTACGCGTTCCAAGCTTGAAGACATAAGCGGGTTCTTAAGTCCTTGGTAGGTTTGTCATAAAACAGAAAAGAAAAGAAAAGTCCTTTGTAGCTTGTTGTAGGTCTACCTTCTCTAGATAAAAGTAATATCTTGCTTTGAGCAAGTAACCCGTTTATTATTAGGAAATAAAATATTATTAGACATACAAAATTATAAACTTAATTAAAATATATTCCCAGTGTGAAAATTGTTTTTATATACTTTTATTCAATTATAAATATTGTCACATGATTAAAAATAATTGATTTTTAATAATTATATTAAAATTCATGTATAAAATAGTTTCTAATTGTTGACAGCACAAAAAACTTATATTAACAATATTCAAAACTATAAAATTATGGAGCATAATAACAATAATAATAGTTGTATATGCCTTTAAAAATAATTTGCATTTTACCAAATATTGACTCAGTTCAACTTTATCTATTTTTTCAATAAATATACAATAATTAAAATTTTATTTAAAAACTTGAATTATAAGTAAAAATAATTATATTTAACTAATTTATTTTATTAAAACACTTACAACATTATTATATTCTTAATTTTCTCAATTATAAATAATAAGGGTAAATTTTAACAAATAATTATTTACTCTTTACTTTTTTTAGAGGACGGAATTGGGATGTTGTTGTTTAGTTTTTTTATATTATCTTTCAATTAAAATTAAATTTTCATTTTAGTAAATCGTGTAATAGCTGTAAAAAAATCGTGTAATAAAAACCAAAATTTATTTTTTTAGATAAAAAAAATTTAATGTTAATGTTAACTATCAAGATGAAAGTATAATTTGATTGTAAAATAATAATAAAAGTACTTAAATAACTACATTTAAAATTACTTTTTTAAAACAATTATAAAACATAAAATAAGTTTTTAAATTAATCAATAAAAAAATCAAAGGAATAATAAGGATATTTAAGTCTTAGGAGATAACTAATGTCTTTCGTAGAATGCTTACAAAATAGATTTTGAATGAAATTTATTTTGCATGATTATTTTTTGTTAAAATTGTTGAGTTAAATTATTTATGTTTGAATGTCAACGAAAAACACCTTAAAATTTCTTCGATTCGAAATCATTTTGAATTCAAAATTAATTAATTTCTTATTCTAAAACTAAATATATCAACATTTACCTAAAATTATAATAAGTATTACGTGCTTGAACGTGAATACAAACAAGTCCAAATTTTGTTTTTCTTCACCAAAAACAAAGAAAAGGTCCAAAGTATCCGTTGGTTAAAATCGATTTTCATCACAGCAAAATATCTAGGCCGTTCCTTAAGAGATCTTGACCGTCAGATTTATTTCGAGAAGTGTGACGTGAACAAAACCAAACGATCTTGGCCATCCACGAAACCAAACTACAAAAGGTAATAGGAGTGGTTTGATTTATCCGACAATCAAAACAATTAAATAAATTGTTTTGAGTTGAACGAGTGAATTATTTTTTTTTTCACTTCAATTTCAAATTAAATAAATTATAATAATTGAAATTATTTATTTTTCAAATTGGACTTATTTGATGACCAGGTCAATCTTTTCTTTCTAATCTTTAGATTTATACATTTTAGATTTTGGTACTTAAATTTTACTTCTATTTTTGTCTCTTTTTTTTTTCCATTCATTTTCATCTTCTTATGATATTATCTAGTGTTAGTATGTTACCAAGTATCTTAATTTGGTTAGATCTATTATCTAATTTCTTTTATCATATTTTGAATAAAAAAATTATTGAGGTATATAAAGTGATCGCTATACAAAATTAAATATTAAATAAAGTAAGTATTTAGTCATTAAAAAAATATTGTTATCTTACATTTATTTAACGCTTCCAAATTCAAATTGATGCTTTCATAAGGAAGCCATCGAAGGCTTTCCACAAATTGAGATTTGGTATTTAAAAATTATATAAAACGAACAATGATTAGAGATAAAAACTAAAAAATATAAAAATGTAATCACAATTTATTAATTATGTATGATAAGTTTTTAACTTTCATAATAATTACTTTAAATATTATAATTAATAAAATTTCTAATTATTTAAAATTATAACTTTATATTTTCATAAATAGTGAATGGAAAGTAAGCTTTAAATTTTTTTAAAATTAAAGTATTGATCTTCATTTTTAATCAGTTAAGCTAGTTTTATTGGTTCTCTAATTTTTTTTTATTTCTATTTGATTTTCTATTTTTTAAAACAGATTCAATTTTATCTTTTTGTCTAAATTAGACTATCGACATTAAAAAATATGAATTTTGTAACGATTTAAAACTATTTAATGACAGTTTTTATAAAGTGTAATTTTTTAATATTGTCGACTCAATTTAGACTGTATAACCAATTGAATATTTTTAAAATTAGAAAACCAAATTTGAATATAAAAAATAAATTAAAGGAAAAAAATTAATTTAACTTTTTAATCTCCATAACATATAAATATTTTGAAAATTTTAAATTATATGACAATTAAAATTAATAAATATTTTAAAAGTTATAAATTATATTTTAAATTTATAATAAATAATTTAAATTGTAATATAATATTATTTTTAAATAAAATAAAACAGGTAATCCAATTAAGAATATCAAATATATAGGTAGAGACAAAAGAATGATAGTTACAATTAAAAAAAAAAAACTTGTTAAATGCACGCTCCAAATTTAAAAATTTAGTTTATAATATAGAAATAGATATGAGTTTTTTTTAATGTTTTTCAATAAAAAATAGATTTTTATAAAGCCAATTAATTGCATAAGCTAACATCTGGAATGACTTGATGACTCAAAATGAGAACCACACTCAATGTTGTTTACTTTGTAGTGCCAATACACATAAAAAAAAAATAAAAAAAATAAAAAAAACTAACTTCTCACTTAAATTTTAAAGAATATATCTTGTGAGTGAAAGCCTTTTGAACAGGAAGAAAGTTAAGATGTGGGAGTAGAGTAAATTATACAAGAGCATAAACAAGGAATAATTTCATCTTTGTTCTAAAATAAATCTACCCTAAAACAACAATAGAAAAAGTGTTGTTTGTTTTGTTCCACTCTTTTAGTACCAACCCGACACACCAGGTCCCCCTCTTGCCACCATGGCTCCTATGTACCAACTAACTCCATTCCCATCCCCACCTACTTCCCCACGCCCCTCCATGCGCGTCACTTCCATTTCCCACCTCTAATGCACACTCCAACGTCTCCCGTTACCCAAAACGCCCCTCCGCGCGTGAGTTTCGCATTTCCACTCAAGGGTAATAAAGTCATTTCGTAATAAAGGGCTGGAACACTTGATTCCGAAGTAACTGCACCCGCACTCCCACCACAACCACTGCCCTAAAAACGCACCGTATCATCAGTTACACCCTCCACCGTACGATCGAGTCCAGTCATCACATCAACGGCTGCGACAAGATTTGCCGCCAAATTTTCAGTTAGTGTTGACCACACGCCGTCGTTTCCCAAACGGAACAAAATAATCCAAGGTTTTTTTTTTTTTTTTTTTTCAGTTTCGGTTTCAGTTTCAGACATACATTAGTTGTTGTTTTTATTATTTTTCAAAAATTTTAACTTTCACTCTCTCTCAGAGACATGATGACAGCATGCAAATGCATCATCAAACAACTAATAAATTGATGAAGCCTTAGGTCACATTCTACTCTCTCAGTTCTCATTATTTTCAGTTTCACTCTCTCTTCTCTTCCATGGTACACAAACCTTTCTCTTTTGTTCTCTCTCTCTCTCTCTCTCTTTTCTGTTCTAACTAAGTCTCTTGTTAAATGTTAATCCTTTTGTTGTGGAATTTTGATTTTGTAGTCTCATACTTCCAATGTGGTTGTGTTTCATAGGAATTGTAAGATTTGAGGACAAGAGCTTCCACGTTTATCAGGTAATTGTCAGATCTAGCTTATCAGAAGTTAGTTCAGCATCAATTTCAGATGTTTAGTTCTTGCTTTGCTTGTAGCAGATCTTGTTGATTATTCTAATTCTGTGTTTTGTTTTTGGTGTGTTTGATTTGTTGTTTCAGTTTGCTTGTGTTTTTATTTTTATTGTTTTATTTTTTTTATGGAAAAATGTTAATGGTTAGTTTTTGGTAGCAGGAGGAATCGAAGACTGTTCCCTCCTTTTCTTCTTTCTTAATCACCCAATCAACCTTATATTTCCTATTTTATTTTAGTATTATTACTAAAATTATAATTGTTGAGGTTTTCATGAGAATTCCAGTTGGTAATTGTCAGTGGAGTTGTGTTTTTTGTTTGATTGTTTTTAGTGCAGAATTATTGTCTGTGACAACAACATATTAAGGTAATGAGTGCGGTGGACCATGATTAGGTGCTGTATTATTATTGCGTAAGAGAATAGATGTGATCAATTTTTGATCATTATGTCTTTACACTGTTTATAAGTTGTTGGTCATTATTTCCCTTAACGTTTAGTATCAAAGCCTTTGGCCTACCTTTCTCTTAATGCTATAAAATTGGTTGATTGCTGAGCGTGTCACCCCATTTTGTTAATCATTAGTGGCATAATCATTCTCTTGTTAATTACCTATTCATTAAGGGAAATGTAATTTTTGTATTATCTTCAGTAAGAATATCCTTGTAGCAAAAGCTGTTGTCTTTTTCAACCATAAAATTTTAAAGAATGCATAGTTAAAACAAATGAGATAAGATTTCTACCGTCCGCCCCCAAGAAGAAGAAAGAAACAATTTCTTAAACAGAGACCACTAAATTATATTTTACTATAAAATATAGTTTGTTTGTGTTTGTAATTCTGTAGCATCTTAATATCTTCAGATGTGATGACTTTTTTGAAATCTGTTTTTCTATTTTCCAACAAAACTCTTAAATCATGTCGTCATATCTTATGATTCCTGCTTTATATTATCTGAATACTTCAGCTAATTAAGCAATTGAGGAATTTGTTCTTTTCTTCTTTTGGTATTGGTCAACTGGTATCTAGGCCAGCATAGAATGCTAATGATAAGAATTTATCCCATAAGTTCCCAAAATTTGCTTTTCTACCTGATGACCATTATGACTTGTATATCTCAGCCATACAACACAGTGGGGTCATAGTATAACCTATGGCAACAGTTCACTGCTAGTACAACTAACAAAAGTATCTAAATTTGACAATCTTAGCATTATTTAAGTATTAAGTATTTTTTGTTTAGTATCTTGCTTAATCTTGTTTGTTATTTTTTGTTTTTGACTCGTTATTTACTTTTGTATTCAACCATACGAAATATAGAGATTAAGTTTACTGTTTTTCTGCTGCAGGTTGTGATCTCAAAATGGGGAAATCACCAGGAAAATGGATCAAGACCGTACTATTTGGGAAAAAGTCATCCAAATCAAATATTTCAAAAGGAAGAGAGGTAATCCAGTTAGTTAAAGCAATGTCACAACTCTATTCAATGTTAAAACATTTTTCATTTTAGTCGCATGTGTGCATCCTTAAATTTCATTTAAATGACATAATTGGTGGCATAAAATAATTAGATCCAGATAGCCCTTACATTACAACCTAATCGTTATATCATCAGGATTATTAATAAACTTTTATGGCAGACCAGGAAAAAGAGAATATGGATTTTGTTCTCCAATAAGGGCCAATAGCCAGTTTTTTGTCTGTGACATTTATTTCTGTAATACCACATTCTGCTTTGGTGTCATTGCTATGAGATTATAGTTTCCATTGCCAAACACCTAAGATTATGAACCAGAAATGCAGCTAGGGTATATAACTACTGTTGTACTATTGAAAATATAACTTCCTTGAAGAAATAAATGTGTTTTAATATGAACTTTCCTTTGTTTAATTTCTGACTTCTTTTGCTGTAATTTCATGTAGAAGTTTGTTAATAAAAAAGAAGCAGTGGTTTCTTCCAACGAGTTGGAAAATGGTTTGTCTTTAGATCCAACCCCCGATGAGATTGCTACAAATGAGGAGGACCATGAACTGGAGAATGAAGAATCAGAAAATATTTTACCTGAGAATCAAGAAAGAGACATTATTGGATCTGTTGACCCGGATGCACCACCTGATCCAGAGAAAATCAGGCTGGAGGAAGCAGCAACAAAGGCACAAGCTGTTTTCAGGGGTTACTTGGTAGGTGACTTACTGTTTTAGAGGACCTTAAGTGATTAAATTCATATTATTGTTTGTATAAGATGTTAGAATTTTGAAGTGTACTCCGGGATAAGATATCTAGGACTAGAAGTAGACCACAAAAGGATATATAAACTGTGGAACTTATTTTCTATTATGATTGTAAATTCAATTGTCATAATATCTCACTTGAAGGCGGGTGAGTTTTTCTCACATGTTGGTCATGGGTTCGAATCCGGAAACAATCTCTTTGCATATGCAAGGGTAAGACTGCGTACAATATTCCCTCCCCCCCTCTTACCTGTGCATAGCGTGGAGCCTTCGGGCAATGGGATACGTAGTATAATAATAGAAGAAAAGGGAAATTGTATTTATGAGAGGAGAAATAGGAATGCTGCTAGGAGTAAGGATAGTCAAGTCAATAGGCAAAAATAACTTCATGTTTTTTTTAAAATAAAATATAAGCATTTTCTTAATGTTGAAATTAATTCTTAGATATTTTCCTGTCAAATATCAACTCATCCCTGCTTCCATTGTCATGAGACTGTTTTGACAGAAATTATATTTCATTGAGAAATAAATTGCAATCTTAAAATCGTTACTATTGTCCTGATACTTGGTGAATATTTTCTTATAATAGTTGGCAGATGAACCTTTTTAAGCAAATTAGAATTATCTTTGTGGGTTTTGATTGTATTTGTAAATGAAAATGTAATATTTAATATTGACTAATGGAAACATCTCTTGGGAAGGCACGAAGGGCATTTAGGGCCCTGAAAGGCATAATAAGGTTGCAAGCACTTATTCGTGGGCACTTGGTTAGGAGACAAGCCGTTGTTACATTATGCTGCATGTATGGAGTTGTAAAGTTACAAGCACTTGTCCATGGAGGAAGGATTAGACAGTCTAATGAAATCCAAGAGAAGGGCAATCTATTTAAGCTTCTGGTACTGTTTTCTAAGAATCTGTAAATTATCAATGATTTGTCATCTTACTTGATTGTTCATGGCATTTTTCTTATTGTGTGGGTTTATGATATACCTGACTATCTGGGTCAAATTAGAATAAAATGCTCCTATTAAATAAATGTGAACATTTTTGCTGAACAGGTAGGATCTTCAAAATGAGGAGTGAGTAGCCAATAAATGGGATATATTTTGAATTAACTATTACTAAATTTAGGGTGGCCACTTATCATCCATCACTTTTTATTGTAATGAGAACTTGTTAAGGATTGTGTTCTTCAATTTTTTACCACTTATTATATCAGATGAAATGTTGGTACATGTGAACAATGTGTAATTTGTTGAATAAGATGTGAAATTTCCAATGAATTTCTTTTGGTTGGTGGGTAATGCATCAACCAGGTATTGTTAGATAGCACCTAGTTTATGAGTGAATCATGTAGGGAGAGAAGAGGGATTATTCTGCATGTATAATATCTTTTCAACTGGGTAATGATGCTAAAAACTTTGAATAGAGGTTAATGAATAGCCACTTTTTGACTTAACCACTTCAGAAATTAATTTTTCCTAAATTAGAAATGGTTTACCAAGAATTCCTTTCTCTGTTATTTTCCCTATTTTTCTATTATTGTTGGTTCTAAGATTTTTCCTTCTGAATGTGTTGTGTGTTTGTGCTTCAGGATGGAAAACTTGGTGAGCCAGTTGGTATCTCCACAAAAATTTCAAAGATGACTGCAAATACTTTCATCCATAAGGTAACTTAAGTTATGCCATGCATGTGATACAATTATCTATTTATTTTTTACATATTTTGGTTAGATTTCATTGGAGAATAAACAGTACTATAAACTTTGAGGTACTAATTCTAAAGTTTTACATTTGAAAAGATAGAATTTAGATTCCTTGGCTGAGAGAACAGAGGAAGTGTTCTGTTCTCTTTTGTTTTCTTTCTCTGAGAAAGTGGGAACAACCTGATAGTAGTAAAGAGATGGAATGTACATCACCCCTTCTAATTGCTCTCAACTGCAGAGGATTTCAAATTCAAATACAGACATAATTTATCATTTATTTCACAACAATGTGGTATCTTATTTCTTTTTCTTAATCAATATAATGATAAATTTTGATGTTAAGAAAGGTTAAAGAATGCCATTTCCTTGAGCAAGAAGCTGAGCCAGAAAGTAAATTATACATTACTTCACAACCTGTTGTTTTGCAAACCTTACAAGTTTAGATATGAAGATGTTTGAATTTACTCCAAGTGGATTTATGTAATTATGTGCAATACTGGTCACGTCTGACCATAATTTACATCAGTTAAATCTGAACTTGGAAATAAAGGGGGTTTTCTCCATTATTGCTGCATAAATTATCTGGAGCGCACACTTTTATCAAATTTGTGTTTTGATCTGTTTACTTGAATTGGGAATTTGAGAATTTTAGTTTGTTGTTTCAGCTTCTTGCTTCATCAATTACGATAATGGCACTGCGTCTGCAATATGTTAGTGGAGATCCAAATTCAGTCTTAAGTTGGTTGGAGCGCTGGTCAGCATCTTACTTTTGGAAACCAGTTCCCCAACCCAAGAAAATTCTAGACTCTAAATCTCAGAGAAAGCAGGGTAATGTTTCACATGGAGAAGCTCAAATTACCAAGTCAAAACGCACTACCAGGAAGCTTCCTATTGCAAATTTTGAACCAGCCCTGGTGCAAACAAATCCTGAATTCGAGAAACCAAAACGTAATTTCAGGAAAATACCATACCAAGTGTCAGATCCAGAGCAAGAAAATCCACAAAGTGAGCTTGAAAAGGTTAAACGTAGCTTGAGAAAGATTCATAACCCTGTTGTTGAGAATGCTATTCAGCCAGAAGTTGAAAGTCAGACCCCCAAGCAGCATTTGGAAATAGAGACAGTTATTCTGGGTCACACTGTTTTAGAACAAGTGCTCATTACCTCTGATGATAATATCAAGAAGGAAGAAACTTCAACCATCTTGAATGTGCCTGATGTTGAAATCACTCCAAGACCATCAGTTAACAAGGAAGTGTCTGAGATTCTAAACAATTATCAAGTGTCTTTAGAATCAAAGCCCTTGTCAGAGACTCCAACTAAAGATAGGAACACTTCTCATGACGAAGTTAAAAACAAGCTAGGCAACCTACCAGAGACTATTTTCAAAGATGAAAACTCCCTATTAACGAATGGAGATTTGAGTCATAATGATCTGACATGTAATGAAAACCAGAAACCTACCCGTAAAGTCTCAAATTTGACAAAGCAAGAGAATGGAGAAGACAGCATAAAGAACAGTCCAAAATTACCAAGTTATATGGCAGCGACTGAATCTGCCAAGGCGAAGTTGAGGGCACAAGGGTCCCCAAGGTTTGGACAAGATGGAACTGAGAAAAACCACACTGCTGGTGGTTCTGGGAGACATTCTCTGCCATCTTCAACTTACAAGATTAGTTTGCATACACCTAAGACACAGAGATCAGTTCCAGCAGGTGGCAAAGGGGGAAACAAAAGTGACAGAACAATACCATCTTCTAAAGCAGGGAATGGTATGATATAGTCCTTCCTACATATAGTGGTTTGAAAATATGTCACAGAATGATTTCTCCTAGAAAGTTACTATTATCAAAGAGTTTTAAAACTGAATTGTTAGCATATAGTGACTTATCCAATTTTCAGTGGGATAAATGTCATCGAGAAAGTTTCGGGTACTTTATAGTTTAGTGTCTTGATCACAGATTCCAAAACAATACAGTTTTTTTATTCATGGTAATTGGTAGAAGTGAAGTTCTAATTTCCAAAATGAATCAACTATATGCTGGTGCATGCCTTTGTTTTCTCATGATTGATAATCTTAAACTAGTCTATTCATCTTGCAGGGAAGGTAATTCAAGCAGAGTGGAGGAGGTGAGCGAGAGAAACCTGGTTTTCAGGTATTGAACACTAGGAGGTTGAAAATCGTGTGGGGTCGTCTTTGATGAAAGTTGTTGAAATGATAGGACCATTGTATGAGCTGGTTTGATCAGCTTATTTTCCCTGCATTCTGGGTTGTGAGTTGTACAATATAGGTTTTAAGTTTTGCATTCCGCTACTTTTCATGTCTTATGGTCTGTTTGTCTCTGGCATGATTCCTTGTCTGTCCATATTGTATTTTTTTCTCCCTTCAGTGTGTGTTATCATTAACACGTACCTTATTTGTGTTCCCCAAACTTCCGTGTTTGGACAAGTATGATCTGGTAACACGGATACTTTCATACGAGATTTGTTCGGCCTTCAGAAAATTTCTTTTGGCATTTCAACTCTTCAGGTGCGTAGTGAAGGATAGATCATATTGTAGTGTCTAGCCAGTGTAACGACAAAAAATATCACTAAACACAGTGACTTGCTGAATAATATGATCTGCCCTTATTTAGTAATACAGAGACTGATATCAGTGTAGCAGCAGAAGTAACAAAGAATGAAGGAAACCTAAAGGGATTGTTAACTCTGATATTGCATATTGTTTGCTGTGTGGGAGGTTTCTTCCATAAACCATTTTAATTGAAGTGAAGCACAAACTAGTATGAAAAGTAGTGTTGTACTGTACTAATATTCTGTCCTTGTTAAGCACTTTAACGTCTAGGATTTTGGAATGTAAAGCATCTTAAATACAATTTAAGGCACTACATTGGTTCTTATGGAAGATTAAAAGTGGTGATAGAAAAAAAATTAGTGTATAAAGATTTTAGAAACAAAATCTTTAGAAGATTGGAGTGGTGATATAAAAAATGATTTCAATGGCTAAATTAAGGATAATTTTTTCTTGAAGACTTGCAGTGGTAAATGGTGATATCTAATTTTTCAAGACTAATTTGAGAGATTTTTCTTATTTAACATTTTCTTTTGTAATTAAGTTAAAAGACATTTTCGCATAAATTTAATTTCGTTTTGTCTACCAAAATATAGGGATAGAATCATAGACAGGATATAATACAAACCTATTTTCTGGATCATGCTTTCTTTTCGGATCTTCCCATTTATTATCTGCAAAATTGCACACATAACTCCTCTTTACGAAGCAGAGGGTATATTTTTTATCCAAGTCAAGATACCAAACGCTTGTTTAACAAAATTAATAATTAATATTTGTTAGATATAAAAAATATCAAATGCTTGTACACAGCAAAGGTAAGGCCGTATGGTGTCGAGCAGTGCCCGATACACTATCTAAAAAATAATAAAATTTACGGTTATTGAGTGGTGGAGAACTTATTTTTTTATAATAATTAGATATACTTATATAATTAATTAGGATTAAAAAATAAAATTTGGCACTACTTAAAATTTGACAGGAACTAAAAAGTTTTGTTAGTTATGTTACTAGTGTCGAAAGTGTTTCTTTCAAGATGTAATTACACACGACACGATAATGAATCAGTTAGCATTGTTGTGCTGTCGTTCACAGTAAATGATTTTCGACAATTACAATAAAAAATACTGTTGACTTCAAATAAATATTTGGAACAAAAATCAGATTTTTTTTAATGCAGAAAATCAGATTTTAAAATTGGTGTTATTTAAAAGTAGATTTATAGTTGTTGCGCAATCGGCAAGTATACCGGTCGTACAAGTAATAAAGTGATAAAGAAAAGATCGTTCCCACGAGGATTAGTGCACCGATTCAATTATAACTTAAATCTAAAAGTTGGATGTACAATATTTGGTAAAATATATGGATTGATTGTTTGAACAAATAAAAGTAAAATAATGTTTGAACATGTAAGGCTAAGTTATGAACAAGAATGTAAATTGTAACAATAATAAAGAAGCGTAGCCAAGGCACCCACACTCAATGTAACCTCCCAAATGGTCCGTATTGTGTACTACATTCAATTAGTTAAGCTACTTAGCCATTATGCACATTTAAGTTCAGTTGTTTACCAATTCCTCAGTGAAACAACCCTTCAACCCACTTGAAAGTCCTAATCCCTTAGTCACCTTCCTAGGGTTAAGCATTAAGCAACATAATGATTAAACTACCCACATACATTCCCATTCCTAGGTAATGTAAAGTAAGCTACTACACTTAGTTCCAAGACTAAGGCCCCAACATTCCTATTGTGAACCCTAACTCTAAAACCTTTAATAGATTGATCAAGTCTAAGAAAGAGATATGAACAGTCAAGCAAAGTGCAGTAAAATAGCTTTAGATAAATGAATAATAGCATTCAATACAACCCAAATGGGATTTACATCAAGTGCTTGGCCCTAGCTACAAAATGAAACTAGCCAAACCTAATCATGGCTGGCCTTGGTACAGTAAAAAGAAGCAACCCAGCTGATACACAAGCAAGGAGAAGAAGAAGAAGAAGGAAGGAACCCCACTTTCTCTCACAATCTTCAAACCCTAGCTAAGCTTCCAAGCTCTCTTTCTTTCTCTTTTTTGGTGAAATTTTCGTGCCAAAAGTCCCTCCTTCAGAAGTGGGTTCTTGCATTTATATTTGGGGAAGTGAAATCCCAAGTTTGCCCTTGACAGCAGATGAAATCCGCATAATTTAAGTGTGGCTCGGACCGCACGGAAGTTGGCGCTGATAGCGCTGAACATTGGCGCGGATGGCATGGCTCTGGCGCGGGCTGCAATTGGACTTCCCATTTCAACTGTGGCGCGGATGGCGCCATACTCCACGCGGTTGGCGCCAGATTCCAGAGGATTTTCACTTTCCAGGGGGGTATTGGCGCTGATCGCGCCGCCAGTGGCGCTGGCCGCGCCAAATTCCAGAGGAAATGTAATTTCCAGAGCAGCATCCACGCGGTTGGCGCGGTAAATGGCGCGGATCGCGCGGGAGCTTTGCTTCTGCTTCCTCTGGACTTTCTTTGGATCTTTTCACCTGTTGACTACTTAAAACTGATCAAAACATCATCAAGACAGTTTTTGTCAACATTTATGCATATTAAAAGCTTTTATCATTCATTCTCATGCATTTTATGATTTAATTATGCTTGGAAAACACTTATGCTAGACGCATATCAAACAATTCCCAGATTTAAACATTGCTATCCTCAGCAATAACAAAGATCTTGAACAAGGAAGCAAGGAAGGAACATTCAATCATAGCATCACACTAACAATCATAGAATTCGAAATTGTTATGCACACTGAACTTTTGAATTGAACTTCAACAATGTTTTTCGAATCAATCACATACAAATTCTAGCTTAGTACCCTCACCAAGATATCAGATCACTCATCACTCCAGTGTCTAGGGTATAATCAACACACTTCTCAATCTCTACCATGATAACACTACCATAAGCTTGATCATATTCTCAATTTTCATACAGAAATGTAACACATGCATGCTTGATCAAAAGGGCTTTCAAGGTTGTAACTTGGCTTGGCTTAAGGGTGGAAAAATTTGGAAAGTGACTGCATACACATTGAGATTGGAATAACATACAAATTTTCATGCATTCAAGCTTCACTTCCAGATTTCATTCCACAACAACTTTTCCTCCTTTTCATTTGTTCTTTATTTTTCTTTCATTTGTCTTTTCTCCTTTTCTTTTTCTTTTTTTTTATTGAAGACCCTTTTTCTTAATTTCCTTTATTGTTCAATCAATTTCACTTGAGTTCTTTTTCTTTCCTAAACCATTCATATTCCAGTCTCAATTGAGATAAGATAATGACAATGGTTTACACATTTTATCAGGTGAATGAACAATCAAGGCTTAAGCTCAAAGGGCTAGCAAAGGAGTATTTTAAAGGAGGGCTATTTGGCTCAAGCTTAATAGAAAAAAAAATTTCCTTTATCACATCAATTATGCATGTATAAGAGAGAAACAAAGCAAGTTCTAGAGTGTTACCATAGTGAGAACTCTCTAAAAAAAATTCGGTATAGGCACAATTCTCACAGGTTATTGTATCAAGCTAGATTCGTCGATTTCAAATCAAACATCATTTCTATTCTATCAAATACTTCAGTCATGCAACAATCTCAAATTCCAATCATTCTTCATGCAATGTAATTCTCAATTGTTCTTCTCACAAGCTTCTCTATTCTCAATCAAGTTTTTACTGATTCGGCATTTCTAGATCTGGGTCATGCTTATCAAAATTGTCTAATATGTACTCCTACAGGTTAAGTTAGGAATTAGACATTAAATTAATTATCCACAAAAAGAATTTCTGACCACAAAAAGAATTTTAGACATCCCTTGTTCTCAAAATATGATTCACTCATTCCCTCAATTAACGCGTACTCCAATTCCCAGATTTATGATTGGCTGTCCCCAGCAAATAATTAACCCACGGGTCTTGAAAAGCAAAATAAGTATGCGTTATTTGAGGACTCAAAGACATATATGAACATCAGTTTGCTAATTACCAAAATAGTACCAAGGTTCAATGCAAAACAAGTTTAATCAGTCACAGAAACACAGTTCAACCCAAAAGCAGTAAAAGTTGGAATTGTAAAAACAGAAATAAAGCATAAATAAACAAAAAAAGAGGGTTGTGGTCATTCAGCAAGAGTCACTCCTCCGTCATAGGATCATCAGTAGGAGCTGGGGATGACACTGTGGGCTCTGCACCAGTGGCTGTGGATGATGGATAAGCGAACGCGAGAGCTGGAGGCTGCGGCTGGTATTCAGACGGATCAATGGACAGGTGTCGGTAAATAGCTTCCAGCATGCGCATATGCGTCTCCAACATCACTTGCTGACTATCCAATCTCTCCTGTATGTGTAAATAGCTCGAAGAGTCCTCATAGATCTTTTGATGGTGTGGTGTCTGACTGGTAGAAGAGGTAGGTGCTGGACGAGGGGGAGGAGAATGGGCTGCTGGCTCATGGATAGGCACCTCATCAGGCTCAGGGCCCATCATGCGAGGATTCCTAGCATCTCGTTCCTCTGGGGTCATGGCTGATGCCCGCAGGAGCTGCTCCTTCACCGCATTCTTCCTCGAATCCATATAAGTCTTCGGAGTCATCAGAGTGGCAATAGGGACATCCATGGGCTCATCACCCGGAATGATGACTCCGGCACGCCTGCATAAGTGCGAAATGAGAGAAGAATGTGCCAGCAATGAGCGACTGTTGCCATCCCAGATCATATGGAGAATCTTGTCTGATAAAGCCCTAGAGATGTTGAGGTTCATCTCCCTCAACAGTGTAAATAACAGTGTCGCCTGCTCCACATTCACGTCAGTCAGATTGGTTGACGGAAGCACAGTGTAGTTAATGAATTGATGCCAAAACTCAGCATCCCCTATCAGATCCTGCCTCCGCAACTTCTCTGGTACCTACACAGTGCCGGTCTTGGTCTTCCAAGAAGTGTACAGCCCTGTGATACCATGTCTCAGTTCATCAGCCAACTGAGGCATGTTGTCTCTGTAAACGCTCTTCCCGGTCCCAGGAATAGGCTGCATGCGGTTATACAGGACCACAAACTGGCAAAGATCATTGAACTCGTGGGAGGTCTCCAAAATGTCTTCAATGGCATAGTAATCAAATGGGACTCTCACACCCCTGACCCAGCTGACTCTCTGATCATCCAATGTGTCTCTATCCACATTAGCTAAAAATTCCTTGAGAATAGCACTGGAACTTGGCTCAGCAAATGTCACCAAAGTCTGCCACTGCCTGCGGATGATTAATTGTCTGACCGGGGAATCTTCAAGAAAGGATTCCCAGCTGATACGCTTCTCAGGGATGATTTTCTTCGGTAAGTACCACTTGTCAAAGCGGTCCTGCGCTTCCTGGGATCTGAACCGGTCCTCATCATATCCCGATATGCGGGGTCGTTTTCCACCAGCAGATGTGGAACCTTTCTTTTGCTTTCCCTTGTCGACTTGTTTACCCTAAAATTCAGAAAACTCAATCCAAGGCACCACATTCAACGAGTTTACCACACAATTTCTGGCCTAAGCATTGGATAGATGCAATTCCCAGATTTATACCAGACTATATCAGTGAGAATGTGAATCGGAACTAACAAAAAAAAATGATTCACGGAGCATTAATAAGAAGTGGAATACAAGTTGGACAAGTACATTGCACCAGGTAAACACAGTATTCAACAAAAGATTACCAATCAGCATTAGTCCTCACTGTCAAGTCTATGCATGCTTAACACAAATAGAGCAACAACACATAACCTTACCCAAGCCTTGATTCCCAGATTTTAACAAAACCATATAAATGAGACTTCTTTTAGCAAGAAAAGCGTTGATGGTTCATGTACACTGACAAACAGTGGAAGCAAATTGAGCAAGCAACAAAGTACAAAACAATTACAGTAGTCAGCAAGGGAGCATAATAAGCTACTTTCCCAATGTTACTGGCATGCATTCCTAGCACAGAGATAACAACAGTATAAATTGCTACCCAGTCAAAATTCCCAGATTTGGTTACCAGTGTATCTCTGTTCAGATAATGGCAATTGTATCATATATGATTGTCAAGACAAACTGATGCATAGGAAATTACAATATGAGCAGATCATGGTAAAGGCCATTGGACCATAATTGACAACATTAATGCAAAAATGACCCTAGTGGTTGGGATTGTACAGAACAAGGATGAATTGGAAGACTAGAACTACATAGCAGAATCATTAGAAGGAGTTAAAATGAGGCCCTCAGTCCCAGACTTACCCAGAATACAAAATACATAAGCGACTAAGTCCCAAGAAATTATAACAGCCCATTGTAAGTCGATCATGTAGTCAGTATTCCGAGCTAATACTCAATAACACCTCCAACAACCAAGCAATTCCCATTCCAATTAAAGTATCAGTCCTAGGGTTCTCATTCAAAGCAATAAGCAACTATTTTCACAACCACAACTTAGAACAGGATGTAAGGGAATGAAAAAGGCAACTGTGTAAGTATTCCTAGCATACAAAAGCAATTTAATCACAGAAACAGGAAGAACCAAGACAACGCGTCTCGCGCCATGCACCGCGCGGTCCGCGCGAGCTGGGCTCGTGCCCTAAACCAGTTGCAGAATTTGCATTGCACCCCCAAACCCTAACCCATTTAACTGAAGCATGGTATTGAACATTCAGAAAGGAGTACGAACTTACCCTGTCACTAGCCATTGGAAAAATGAAAGCACAAATGGATGCAAAACTGAATCTGAGATTGATGGGGGACCAAAAGCTCGAATGCAATGGGAGGACGAAGATGGCAGAACAGCTTTTGAAGGGAATGCAAGGAGTGTAATAGGAGTGAATGTGAGGAATGCAGTTTAGGGTAACTGAAACAGGAGGTTAAAGGAAGGCAATGGAGGGTTGGAAGGTCAAGGAATGAGAAGGGGCGCGAGGGTTCTGAAACTTTAAATTTAAAAACTGCTCGAAACCTACCGCGCGGATCGCGCCAACTTCCACGCCGACCGCGTGACACTAATGACCATGGCGCGGATGGCGCCACAGTTGGCGCTGGCCGCGCCAACTTCCAGAGAAAGTTGAAATTAGAGACCAGTAATGGCGCTACTCGTGCCATGGTCCACGCGATCCGCGCCACGAATGGATTGGGAACCCAGCTGGCGCTGGTCGCGCAGTCTCTCATGCGATCCGCGCCACATTCCAGAGAAAACTGGAATTGGAGAGCACTAGTGGCGCTGACCGCGCGGCCATTGGCGCTGGTCGCGCCAGTTTCACTTCATGAATCCCAGCTGGCGCTGGTGGCGCCAGACTTGGCGCTATCCGCGCCACAGATCAAAACAGGACTAAAAATGCCAATTTAAACCAGAACTGAATGAAAACACCTACATTAAATTAAACTACCTATTAACAACAATCAAACATCCTCATTACACAAAAAGTGATTGAGTTGCCTCTCAATAAGCGCTTGTTTAATGTCATGAGCCTGACGCAACATCCTTTAAGATTCAAGGTTGCTTAAAGGGATAGAAACAGCATCCCTATCAACTTGGCCACCATGGAACAGTTTCAACCTCCAGCCATTGACCTTAAAAGGTCTCTCAGCATCAAGTGGACAGATTTCAACTGTTCCATAAGGGAACATTCTCCGAATGACAAAAGGACCAGACCATCGGGATTTAAGTTTCCCTGGAAACAATCTCAATCTAGAATTGTACAATAGCACTTGCTGTCCAGGTTCAAATTCCTTTGGTCTAATCTTTTTGTCATGCCACCTTTTGGTCCTTTCCTTGTAAAGCTTTGCACTCTCATAAGCTGCAAGTCTAAATTCATCAAGTTCATTTAGTTGCAATAAGCGTTTTCCTCCAGCTTTTGAGAGTTCAAAGTTAAGGAATTTGGTGGCCCACATGGCCTTGTGTTCTAATTCAACTGGGAGATGGCAAGACTTACCGTACACCAGCTGAAATGGTGACATACCAATCGGGGTTTTGAAGGCGGTTCTGTAAGCCCATAATGCATCGTCCAACTTCTTGGACCAATCCTTCCTGGAGCTCCCAACAGTCTTTTCCAGTATCCTCTTCAGCTCTCTGTTGGAAATCTCCACTTGACCACTGGTTTGCGGATGATATGGAGTGGCTACCTTATGGGTGACCCCATACTTTGTGAGCAAGCTTTCAATTTGCTTGTTACAAAAATGAGTGCCACCATCATTGATTATAGCCCTAGGAACTCCGAAGCGGGTGAAAATGTTCTTCCTCAAGAAGTTTGCCACAACCCTTGCATCATTAGTGGACAATGCCACTGCTTCTACCCACTTGGAGACATAATCTACAGCCACTAAGATGTATTGGTTGGAATATGACTTGGGAAAGGGTCCCATGAAGTCAATCCCCCAAACATCAAATAGCTCAACCTCTAGGATGTTGTTGAGTGGCATCTCATCCTTCCGGGATATGTTACCCGTCCTTTGGCATCTGTCACATTGTTCCACAAATTCTTTGGTATCCTTGAAGATTGTGGGCCAATAGTAACCACTCTGTAAGACTTTGTGAGCGGTTCTTTTGCCACCAAAGTGTCCACCATAGCTTGAAGCATGGCAATGCCATAGAATTTTTGGAACCTCAAACTCAGCGATGCACCTTCTAATCATTCCATCAGCACATTGAAAGTACAAGAAGGGATTGTCCCACTGGTATCTCCGGGCATCATGGAAGAATTTCTTCTTCTGCTGCCATGTGAAATCATCCGGAACCACGCCTCCAGCCTTGTAATTTGCCATATCTGCAAACCAAGGTGCATTGGTGATGGACATCATCTGCTCATCCGGAAAGGACTCATTAATTACTAGCTCTGGCCCATCCTGTAGCTGGTTATCTTGGATTCTGGACAAATGGTCAGCTACTTTGTTTTCCACCCCCGCTTTGTCTCTAATCTCTAAGTCAAACTCCTGAAACAAAAAGCATCCAACGCAATAGGCGTGGCTTGGCATCCTGCTTAGTCAACAGATACTTGAGAGCAGCATGGTCAGTGAAAACAATAACCTTAGAACCAATTAAGTAAGGTCTAAACTTGTCTAATGCATATACTACTGCTAGCATCTCTTTTTCAGTTGTGGCATAATTGATTTGTGCCTCATTCAAAACTTTGCTAGCATAATATATCACATGCAACAGCTTATCTTTATGTTGACCAAGAACAGCCCCAATAGCATAAGCACTTGCATCACACATTAACTCAAAGGGCAAATTCCAGTCAGGCGCCGTTAAGACAAGCGCAGTTGTGAGCTTTTCCTTCAACACATTAAATGCATTGAGGCAAGCTTCATCAAAGACAAAATCAGATTCTTTGGTTAACAGTTGGTTAAGAGGTTTTGCAATTTTGGAAAAATCTTTAATGAACCTCCTATAAAAGCCGGCATGGCCTAGAAAGCTACGCACACTGTTAACATTTGTGGGAGGAGGTAACTTTTCAATCAACATCAATTTGGCCTCATCCACTTCAATCCCTTTTGAAGAGATTTTATGGCCCAGTACAATGCTATCTCGTACCATAAAATGGCACTTCTCCCAATTCAAAACAATATTAGTTTCTTAGCATCTTTTTAAAACTTTAGACAAATTAGATAAGCATGCATCAAAACAAGAGCCAAAAACTGAAAAATCATCCATAAATACCTCAAGAAATTTTTCAACCATATCAGAAAAGATGGAAAGCATACACCTTTGGAATGTCACCGGCGCATTGCACAAGTCGAAAGACATTCTTCTGTAAGCAAACACTCCAAAGGGACAGGTAAATGCAGTCTTCTCTTGGTCCTCAGGTGCCACAGGAATCTGATTATAGCCTGAATAACCATCCAAGAAGCAATAATAGTCATGGCCGGCCAATCTTTCCAACATCTGATCAATGAAGGGAAGTGGGAAGTGATCCTTCCTGGTGGCGTCATTCAATCTTCTGTAGTCCACGCACATCCGCCACCCAGTGATGGTTCTGGTGGGTATCAGATTATTATTATCATTCTGAACCACGGTCACCCCACCTTTCTTCGGAACGGTTTGCACAGGGCTCACCCAGGCGGTGTCTGAGATAGGATATATCATCCCTGCATCAAGAAGCTTCACAACCTCTTTCCGAACCACTTCCTTCATCATTGGGTTGAGCCTTCTCTGTGGTTGCCTCACAGGTTTCACATCATCCTCCATGAGGATTTTGTGAGTGCAGAATGAGGGATTGATATCCTTTAAATCAGAGATGGACCACCCAATGGCAGATTTGTGCTCCTTGAGCACCTTTAATAGCTTAACTTCTTCATCTTTTGACAGCCCCTTGTTGATGATGACGGGGTATGTCTCCTTCTCTCCCAAAAACACATACTTGAGAGCTTCAGGTAGCTCTTTCAATTCCAGCTTTGGTGCCCCAAGAACTATATCAGTCTCCTTCTTCTCTAGCACCTCCAAAGCTACTTCATTCACTTTCTCAATAATATTCACATTTTGAGCCTCCATCATCTCTTCCAATTCTTGCTCTGGAGACTTCTCGGTGTACAGCACTTCTTCAATCACATCTATACTGAAGCAATCATTCTGATCTGATGAATTCTTCATAGCATTGAAAACATTAAACATTAAAGATTATAGATTCATCATTCATTCTGAGCTCTAGCTTCCCTTGCTCCACATCAATTAATGCACGGGCTGTTGCTAGGAATGGTCTGCCCAAAAGCAAGGGTATTTCACTCTCTTCAGCCATATCTAGCACAATGAAGTCAGCTGGGAAGATGAATTTGTCCACCTTGACAAGAACATCTTCAATGACTCCACTGGGCCTTCGCAAGGAACGATCAGCTAGTTGAAGAGATATCATTGTGGGCTTCAGCTTTGAGATGCCCAAGGATTTGCACATGGTTAGTGGCATCAAGTTAATGCTCGCCCCAAGATCACATAAGGCTCGGCCAACATTGGCGTTGCCTATTGCAATGGGAATGTTAAAACTCCCTGTATCTCTGAGCTTTGGAGGCATCTTCCTTTGAATGATTGCACTACACTCCTCCGTGAGCATCACCGTCTCGCATTCCTGCAACTTATGTTTCCTAGACAACAACTCTTTCATAAATTTAGCATAATTAGGCATGTTAGCTAAAGCTTCAGCAAAAGGAATATTAATTTGCAACTTTTTAAACATGTCTAAAAACTTAGCGTATTGTTGTCTTTGGGCTTGTTGTTTGAGCTTTGCAGGATATGGCAATTTCTCAAAGCGAGAGAAATCCATAGGCTTCTTCGGATTTGTAGATGCTCCCTTCTTCTCTTCCGACTTGTTGGGAGGTATTTCTACCGCCACTTCATCAACTGTGGGGGTTCCTCTTCAACCTCCTTGGGAGCTGCCTTTGGCTTCTCTTGAGGGGTGATGACTGTGCCTCTCCTTGTTGTGATGGCCTTTGCATGTTCCCTTGGATTAACCACAGTATCACTAGGGAATTGTCCCTAAGGTCTCTCTGCAATTTGTCTTGAAAGTTGGCCAATCTGAATTTTCAAGTTCCGGATGGAAGCGTCTTGATTCTTGTGGTGGGCTCGCGTCTCATTCATGAACGCATCGGTGGCTTGAATGTGGTCATTTGTGGTCCTTGCCAATTGTAACATGGCTTTCTCCAACTCAGAAGGCTCCTTAGGAGGGATGGGAGGGGGTTGCAAGTAATGGTTAGACTTGTAATCTAAACCACTTCCTTGAACTCTCCTCTGAAAATTGCTACTTGAAGCTTGGTTGGAGTTTCTCTGATAGCCTTGTCGATGCCTCTGATCATACCACACCCCATTGAGTTGAATGGGATCAGCGCCTATCAACGTGGGACATTCATTTGACTCATGATCCCCTTGGCAATATTCACACACAACCCCGCTTGCCTTGATTGAAGAAGCTTGAGCTTTAGCAATTTCAAGCTTATCAATCTTAGCATTCAAGATTGCTAGTTGCTGTGAGAGTAGTTTTTGTTCATCCAACATCGCGTCACTGCTGCCCAAATGAATGACTTCCCTTTTGGCTTTAGCTACAATGCTCTCATTTTCATTCCTAGCCAGAGAATCAATCAATTCAAAGGTCTGAGCAGCTGTCTTCGACCTTATGGAACCTCCAGCTGCACCATTAACCACTAATCTGGACTCAGGTAGCATTCCATTGAAGAAAATGCACACCTTCTTGCCCACTGTCATGTCATACTGAGGGCACCGCCGGATAAGTTCTTGGAATCTATTCCAAGCCGCACACAATGTCTCTCCTTCTTGTTGAGTGAAATTGGTGATTTCATTCACCAATCTATTGTATTTCTCCATGGAGAAATATTGTGCGAAGAACTTGGCCATCAATTCCTCCCAGGTGATAATACTGTTAGAAGCTTGACGATCTAACCACCTGAGGGCTTTTCCCTTCAAGGCAAAAGGGAATAGCCGAAGTCGAATGGCATCATCTGATACACCTTGGTGCTGGATGGTATCACAGATTCGAAGAAATATGTCTGCAAAGTCATGAGGATCTTCGTTGTCCTCTCCACCAAACTGACTCCTTTCCACCAAACCAATCAGGGACGGGTGGATGTCAAAGTTATTAGCTTGAATAGGTGGCCTGACGATGCTAGAGGTAGGCCGGGTGAATAATGGAGCTAGAATGTCCTCCATTAATTCATCCTCTGGCCTAGGCGGATCATTCTCTCTTCCCGCCATATCTAGTTCCTCCACAGGCTATGAACTAGATGCTTATGCTTCTCTTCTTTCTCTGGCAAGTCTCCTATTCCTCCTTGGAGTTCTTTCTAATTCGAGATCAAACTGAAGGTTTCCAGGATCAACTGTACCTCGCATAAACTCAAGAAGCAGGTAAGTAACAAAAGAATTCCAATCTTAAAGATATAAAGTTATGATAAAATTGGCGAAACTAATCCCCGGCAACGACGCCAAAAACTTGTTGCGAAATTAGCAAGTATATCGGTCGTACAAGTAATAAAGTGATAAAGAAAAAGATCGTTCCCACGAGGATTAGTGCACCGATTCAATTATAACTTAAATCTAAAAGTTGGATGTACAATATTTGGTAAAATATATGGATTGATTGTTTGAACAAGTAAAAGTAAAATAATGTTTGAACATGTAAGGCTAAGTTATGAACAAGAATGTAAATTGTAACAATAATAAAGAAGCGTAGCCAGGGCACCCACACTCAATGTAACCTCCCAAATGGTCCGTATTGCGTACTACATTCAATTAGTTAAGCTACTTAGCCATTATGCACATTTAAGTTCAGTTGTTTACCAATTCCTCAGTGAAACAACCCTTCAACCCACTTGAAAGTCCTAATCCCTTAGTCACCTTCCTAGGGTTAAGCATTAAGCAACATAATGATTAAACTACCCACATACATTCCCATTCCTAGGTAATGTAAAGCAAGCTACTACACTTAGTTCCAAGACTAAGGCCCCAACATTCCTATTGTGAACCCTAACTCTAAAACCTTTAATAGATTGATCAAGTCTAAGAAAGAGATATGAATAGTCAAGCAAAGTGCAGTAAAATAGCTTTAGATAAATGAATAATAGCATTCAATACAACCCAAATGGGATTTACATCAAGTGTTTGGCCCTAGCTACAAAATGAAACTAGCCAAACCTAATCATGGCTGGCCTTGGTACAACAAAAAGAAGCAACCCAGCTGATACACAAGCAAGGAGAAGAAGAAGAAGAAGAAGGAAGGAACCCCACTCTCTCTCACAATCTCCAAACCCTAGCTAAGCTTCCAAGCTCTCTTTCTTTCTCTTTTTTGGTGAAATTTTCGTGCCAAAAGTCCCTCCTTCAGAAGTGGGTTCTTGCATTTATACTTGGGGAAGTGAAATCCCAAGTTTGCCCTTGATAGCAGATGAAATCCGCATAATTTAAGTGTGGCTTGGACCGTGCGAAAGTTGGCGCTGACAGCGCTGAACATTGGCGGGGATGGCGTGGCTCTGGCGCGGGCAGCGTGGGCTGCAATTGGACTTCCCATTTCAACTGTGGCGCGGATGGCGCCATACTCCACGCGGTTGGCGCCAGATTCCAGAGGATTTTCACTTTCCAGGGGGGTATTGGCGCTGATCGCGCCGCCAGTGGCGCTGGCCGCGCCAAATTCCAGAGGAAATGTAATTTCCAGAGCAGCATCCACGCGGTTGGCGCGGTAAATGGCGCGGATCGCGTGGGAGCTTTGCTTCTGCTTCCTCTGGACTTTCTTTGGATCTTTTCACCTGTTGACTGCTTAAAACTGATCAAAACATCATCAAGATAGTTTTTGTCAACATTTATGCATATTAAAAGCTTTTATCATTCATTCTCATGCATTTTATGATCTAATTATGCTTGGAAAACACTTATGCTAGACGCATATCAATAGTGGACATTAAAAATTATAAAGATAAAGAGAGAAAGAAAAGATAATACAAAGTCCTCCTTTTGCTGTGAAAGTGAGCCAACAATGAGTTTAATGAACACTAATATAAGGTGGAGTGCATATTTTTACATTCTATTTTAATTTAAAATTTTCATTCCAATTCAGTTTTATTTTGTTTCACTTTACCGAGAACAATTTGAAGATTAATAAATTTAAAAGTAAATAAATAATCAAATCAAGTGATTAGACCAAGTGATTAATGTGTGAAGTTAAGGTTTAATAGTTTGGGAGTACAATATTTATAAGTTAAATTTTCTTGTTTTTTCTTTCTTTCTTTTCGTATGTAAAAAAAAAAAAAAAATCATTTGAGCTACTTTTTTTTTTTCATTATTATTCTCATTGTTATTCTATTCAGTTCTTAAAAAATATCCTGTAACATTTATGTTTTTTCCTTGTAAAACTGTAACATTTATGTTTGCAAACAAATTAATAATTTCAAATTTCAAATTAATTATTTTGAAAAAAATCCGTCACATTCTTCTTATTTTATAATAAAATTAATAAAATAAATTGTAGAATCTCATCTAATGCATAAAATGTGAACTGTTACATTGTGCGCTTGTTGTTCGTTCACAATTGGAGTATTGAATATCGATGGCATGATTGAATTTTAATTTAAAATTTCAATCTATAAATCACTTAAGAAATAGTGAGGGAGTGATGTTTTATTTTAGTCCGTAGAAATTGAAGATAAGTATTAAAAAATTTATAATAATTTATGTAATCTTCAATCAATTAAGTTAAACTATCTTGAAGAGATGGTTTTAACTTAAATAAATATACATCATTAAAAGAAAAAGAATTAACTATATTTTTACAACTGAAGAGAAATAAAAAAAAATTAAAATTATAGAAACAATTTCCAAATTCGAATCTATGATTAACAAGTTATCAAAGGACAACGTTACTGTTTTGTCATTACTCACCCTCTAAAGACAAATAAAAGATATATAAAATAAAATGAAGAATGTGATAAAATGAAAGTTGTACAATACAAAAAAAGTATAAGTAAAAAAGTTGTATACATAAGGCACAGAACAGGGCATGATGCCTCATGCCTTGTTTTCTTTTTTTTCCTGCATGTATCTATTTGGAAGCATTCATGTTTGAAACATGGTTGGGTATTATATGCTTTGAGAGAGGTGTCTATCAAATATCAATACCTCATATATAATTGCTTCCCATACTTGTTGAAAAAATAAATAAATTGGGCATGATGCATCTCCGTGTACATTTTGCATGCACATCACTGAAAATCCACTGAACTAACTTGACTTGGATCAATCACAGCCCCATGAACGGTTCCTGAACGGCCTAAATATCTACGGTGTCTTCCAGAAGGAGAAGATGATAGTTGAACGCCATGAGGAATAGGAACCTTCTGTGAGTGGCCGGCAATGCATAAGGCACCAGTGTCATCTTGTTCCCAGTATACTTCTACCATGAACCCAGTAGGGTTTTCAGAACGACTCTGTTCCTGGAATTCCCACAAACCTAGCTCCTATAGGAATCTGCATTTTATTGTATTAATCAGCAAAAATGTACTAGTTGTCTTAGTTGCAACTTATATTGAACTGAAAAGCAGAAGGGTAATATCTGCAACTTTGACTATTGTGATAGGGTATAATAAGGTATTTTATATCACTTTATGTTAGAGAAATAAATAAACCAATTACAACTCAACCCTTTGAGAGGTATATACCTAATACCTCACTGTAGAAAAATCTAAAGCAAAATACTGTTACACTGACCTGCACAGATTCCCCAGATGTTAAGGTTAGTGTCATTAGTATCCCTTCAGCTGCGGCGTTTTCTAGCTCTGCTTGTCTTGCAATATTCAAGAAAACTTCTTCGAGAGTTGTTAGACCAAGCTGGATGTCAGATATGCCAAATTCTTCTTCTCGATCTTGGAGCTCTGAAAAGAAATTCTGTTTGGGAAGCAACATGAATATAAGACAATAATGTATCCCATATAATTAAGCTCGATCAGTGTTTTTATGGCTCATCACATGTGTGAAAGTTTGTAATGGAACATTAAGCTATTTTCCTATCACGGTGGGTATTCATCAAGGTTCGGCTCTTAGTCCTTATCTTTTTACCTTAGTGATGGATGAACTAACGAAAGATATTCAAGAAGAAGTGCTGTGGTTTTATGCTTTTTGCAGATGATATCGTACTTATTGATGAGACCAAAGATAGCGTTGATAGGAAACTGGAATTGTGGAGAAACACTTTGGAGTTTAAAGGATTCACGATGAGCAAGAGCAAGACAGAGTATATGAAATGTGAGTTTTAGCGGGTAAGAGATGGTGATCAAGACACAGTGCATCATCTACTTGGTCAAGAGGTACCCAAGAAAGATTTTTTAGATACTTGGGATCAATTTTGCAAAAAAGTGGTGAGATTGATGAGGATGTAAATCATAGAATCACAGCAGGGTGGATGAAATGGCGGAGTACATTGGGATTTTTGTGTGACTGCAAAATTCCATTTAGGCTAAAAGGAAAATTCTATAGAACAGCTGTAAGACCGACAATGTTATATGGAGCGGAATGCTGGCCAGCACATAGGCAACATGAGCATAAAATAGGAGTAGCAGAAATGAGGATGTTAAGGTGGATGTGTGGTTATTCGAAGATGGATAAGATAAGAAAGGAGGATATTCGACGAAAGGTAACAGTGGTACTGGTGTGTGAAAAGATGAGAAAGCATAAATTGAGATGGTTTTGACACATTATGAAATGACCACTGGATATTCCCGTAAGAACAAGAATTTGTTACCAAGAGCTCGACACAAAGAGAGGTAGAGATCGACAGAAACTTACCTGAGGAAAGGTTGTTAAACAAGACCTCATGGAGTGGGATATAGATTGGCGGACAGTATGTCTTAGGACGAAGTGGAGAAAAGCTATAAGTTTGGTGGAGGGTTAAACCCATTAGTATTTCTATGTTCCAGTCGTTCCCTTTTTTAATTATTTCCTCTTTATTTTTTCCTTCTTCCTTTCACCCCTCTTTTATTTTAACTTATTTTTCATCTCTTTTATCTTATTTTTAATTTTTCTTCCCCTCTCCCTTTCTCTTTCTTTGCCTTATTTCTGATCTATCTTTGGGTTCATCTAACACCGATCTCAATTAACTTGGGTTAAAGGTGTTGTTGATGTTGATGTTGTTGATGTTGAGTGTTTTTATGGCTCCTTTGGTGTGTGTTAAGCATAATTCTCACTAATATATAGGCCACACTGAAGGTTGGAGCCCGCCTGCTTCTATGTTACCTAAATAATTTTCAGCTTTATATCAAATACAAGTAGTATGCACTCATGATTGCAACTGCAACTTATATGTCCACGGGGAATATAAATATAGGAGTTATCCTTGATTATAATCATAAACTGTGACATTATATTTCTACAGATATAGACAGGATTCATGTAAAATACTTTCATGAAGAAAGGAATTACTGAACTAACCAAGAACATATTCCCAAATTATTAAAAGACAGTGCACAGATGAATAATTTTTTTTCCCTTTTAGGAAACAAAGAATTTGTCAGATCTTTTGCCATTTAGAATTAAGTATTATTGTTTTCTGGTAATACACTAGATAAGTTGGTTAGAGTCTATTTTAATTAATTATCAATAATTTAACCAACTTTTAAACTTGACTAAAGATACAGAAGTTTACATGATCAGCACAACTAGAGCAACGATGGTGCCTCAAAGCAAAACATTAGCCAATGGGGATCAACTTTAAACTATAAAATTCCGATAAAAATCTGCTTCCATGTCAATCGGTATTTAAACAACAGGTAATATTCAAACCCTGTGTTAGAGCAAATTTAAAGGATATGGGTGAAGCCAAGGAAAGAAAGCTCACCGTCAGGAGCACCTCTCGGTCATGAGGAATCACAAAAGTTAGGAAGTTATTGTTCTCCTCTTTTGGCACCACATCTAAGTGCTGTAAAAAATATTTCAGGGGTTAAAAACTAATACTTTTCTTGTCATGGAAATATTTTAAATCATCATAATAATTCATCTCACATTCCTAAAGAATTTCTTCACTGCCTCATGATGTTCTGTAGATATTGCATCTCCATTGGCAGGACTACATTCAATATTGTTTCCATTGAAGCTGATATTAGCAATAAAACCAGTACCAAAGAGTGACTTCAATCTGATTGAGGTGCCAATGCAGCGAAGCCTTCCTTTTGCCATGATTCCTATGCGGTCACTTAGAATGTCAGCTTCTTCCATAGAGTGTGTTGTAAGAACAATGGCACGCCCTCTCTTTGCATTTTCAATTATGTCCCACACATGCCTTCTTGTTATTGGATCCATACCAGTAGTCTAGGAAATTAAAATGAAAGATTAATCTTGTAATCATGTCAACAGAATATATGCATGAAAGGAATATACTGCTTTGCATACCGGTTCATCCAGAATGACTTAGGGTCACCAATAAGGGCAATTGCAACACTGAGACGGCGTTTCATTCCTCCACTGTAACTTCCAGCTCTCACTTTGGATGCATCCGTGAGTCTCACCTCTGCTAATGAAGTCTGAGTAATCTACATTTTTACAGAAGAACTTGAATTAAAAGGAATGAGAGGCAGTATTCATAATAGCTCATAATTTCACATGTTGCACATACACATAATCATTGATTGTACAGAACAATTTCAGGCATGTGCAGACATACTGATTTTATGGAAGATGGGGACAGGCCTTTAATAGTTGCAAAGAGTTGGAGGTGTTCTTGTCCAGACAGTGCATCCCATAGGATATCAAACTGCAGATTAGAAAATTCAGTACAGGTCAGTCATCTGTTAATAAAAAGAGAGGAAAAATTTATTGCATTTGAAAATCATATTTATGCATTCTTAATGTGCTAAGATATCCATCCATACATCAAAAGCATATCTATGGTATATGTGTGTGTGTGTGTGTGTGTGTGCAAGAGAGAGAGAGAGAGAGAGAGAGAGAGAGAGAGACACCTGTGGACATACTCCTATAAGCTTTCGAATGTTTGACAAGCCACTAGAACTTCTGATTGAATGTCCATAAATCAATGCTGTTAAAGAAATTGGAAATGTTAACATACTCTTCTCGACTATTGTAATTTTGTTTAATGAATGTTCAATGTGGTTGTTAAAGACAGAGAGACAGATAGAGAGTATCACCATCTCCATCAGTTACTGGAGTTATCCGTGTCAAACAATTAATAGCTGTAGTTTTTCCAGCTCCATTGGGTCCTAGAAGACAAAATAACTGATCCTATGCAAAGTTCACCCACAAACCCTGAAAATAATTTCAGAATAGCACATTGTTCATCGTCCAAAAATGGGTCAATCTCCACCATGTTGCCTTGTTGAAACATGAAATATGTGGAACATTCAGGTAAAATAATAAAGATTGGGGAAAAAGTTGGGGGAAACAGCAAATTGATAGTCATGATCCAAAAAGAAATCAAGCTGAGAAGATTTCTGCATGTTTGTAGTTTGTATGACTATTCAATAGAACTAATTCCAACTAATTACAACAAGCACTCAAGATCCCTTTGTGCTTGAAGCATGCATAATGCAATTCTTGTCCTGATTCCTGAGATTACACTTTTAATGGGAAGAATGGGGAACAACAATCAAACTCATGACTGCTCATTTATAGCTCTAATATCATATCATTAATTAATGATCCCAAAAAATTGTTGCATGAAAATCAGACAGGAACAAGAATTTTTCTTCTAATCATCTGGTGTACTTTGTTCTTGACGTGGGGCTGAACCTATACAGCTACAAATCCCACCCTCTTCAAAAGGAAGACGAGTTAAGCCACAAAGAGCAGGAAAGAAGAAATAAAAAACACAACGTAAACCACAATATTAATCACCTTTCACTTTTTGACCTCCTTTGCCCATCCAATAATTGGAATTTAGAAAGTACAATATTGATTTCCTCACACCCGATGCATTTGGGATTATATTGTCAAAGTAAATGGCCAGAACAAACCAGAGAAAGAATGTAACTGCAAGCCATTTATAAATGTCATCCTGTCAATGAAAAGAAAAAGAGTAACTGCAGTAACACAACTAAGGCTGAAGGGAAGGGAGGAATCAAAGGAAATATAGAACTATGGAACAAAAAGTAAAAGGGAAAAGCAACCAAAAGGCTTCTAAAAAAGAAGTGGTTTATGGAGTAGGGATTTAGAGATCAAATCTTTGCATACAATAGTTATAACACAGTCGGTTTCGTTAAGAGCACATTCTCCCCGTTTACTCCAGCTAACACCTTTGTCTTCAGAAGTTGCAACTGCATCTGAAAGCACATTTATACCTTGAGCAAAAAGATTGGGTGGGAATAATGACCACAAATTTCGTATAGTTTTGGAGAAGCTATCTTTGTAAGGAAATCCTCCTTGTACCACAAGCTGCAAACAGAAAAACAACAGACAAGAAGAACATGAGCATTCCTTCTTTCTGCTTCTAAATAAACCTTGTCTACAAAACACGAAAAAGGGTTCATACCTGAGTCACAAAGCCCACAATAAATATAGAGAACCCCACTGTTGTTGCAGAAGATGATTTCCGAATGAAAGCAGATATCATGAAGGCCAAGCCAGTCTTAAATAAAAAGGGAAGCCATGTTACACATCATACACAACCTAATGAACAAAAGAATCTGTAAACAGTAAGCCTATAAGAATTCCATGAATATTCTCACCATATTAAGTTCAAATAGGAAGAACAAAAAGAACAGGACCACAAAACTGTTATCCAAGAAAAAGCGAAACCGGAACATCATTCCAAAGAGAACTATGAGGAGGGACGATAGGATTGAGACAACTGCCTCCCAGATGAGCCAGGAAAACCAGTAAGCAAAGTCGTAAAGCCCCATCATATTCATTGCCTGCGTGAACAAAAAACCACACAGCAACAACAACTTTAATCATAAAACAATAGCACAATTTCGTAGAGTCATGGACTTATTAAGTGGGTATTAATTGATTATGAATTAAATTAATTTTGGTTAATGTTGATTTTAAAGTGAAGTGATTTACATTTGGATATTTTTATTCTAAATACATGTTATTAGCAAATCTCAGTACAATTATTTTATCCAAGCCTCCAATGTAAAAACTGGTAAATTAAGAATCAATTCCTCAACCTGATATAAAATATTAAACATTAGCTTAAAATCATGTTTTCTTCTGTTTGAACATGATTTCAGATGATCCAACAAGAACAAAATTATGAAACATGCACTCATGGTAAACACACACACAAAAAGAAATTATACTACATCCGTACCTGGCGAAGTTTAAGCTCTTTCTCCGTGACCAAAGAGCTAATCTGAAGAACAAAATTAAACATGGCGATCGCGAGGAAAAACGCAGGACCAATTGAAGCCACAGCAGAGAAAGGAGTCATGGAAGGGTGCGCGAATTCCCTCAGAAACACATTCCAACTGAATTCCGCGTCTGAAATTTCACCAATCCATCAATAACTAGATCACACCAATTTCAAACTCCGAAAAACACAATTGAATTATCACAAAGATAACGAGTAATATTTTCAATTCAGACCTCCAATAAGGTATCTGGCAATTTCACGTTCTGCGGCAAGCTGAAGAGGGAGCTGAAACGACGCCGTGGGGTCCTCGTACTTCCCTCGCCGCTGAAGACTGGTGGAATTCGTCTGAAGACCGTAGCTTATAACGGTATCGTTTCGCTCTATAAAATGAAGCGCCCCTGGACACCGCATAGGGTTACTGAAAAGCCACGCATCCACTTCACTCTTGTCCTTAAACGATTTCACCTACACAAAAACACACACACACACACAAAAAAAAAAAAAAAAAAAAAAAAAAGTTGTACAGATTATCA